>JAEMON010000001.1:52832214-52842699 GCA_030264115.1 Lygus lineolaris
TTCGCGCTAATTTTGCCATCTAGCCCACTGTGCGTCGATTCCAACTGATCACTAGAATAGCCTATGAAACGCCCGAGGTAGTTAATGTTTTGAGAGGTAAGATAGTAAGATAGTTAATGTTTGAGAGGTAAGAATTTGTTTCACTTTGTCGAAAGTGTTCATCAGAGAGCGAACTCCGCCGTGATTCCATCATCAGGAATAGGAAATCGTTCGACGTGTATGTATTGGAAACACCAAAATAATAAAATTCACCTTTCAGATTTCCACAATTTTTATTTTTATTTAAACAAAGCTTTTTGATGGTTTTTCCATCATATTCAAGCTTTAACACAACAACAGAAAAAAAAAGAAAAACGTTTTTTGTTGTGTTAAATCCTGAAGATGATGGAAAAACCATCGAAAAGCTTTGTCTAATTTTAAATAAAAATTTTGGAAATCTGAAGGGTGAATTTTATGATTTTGATGTTTCCAATACCCACATGATGTTTGATCTCCACAAAAAGTCGGGGGGAACCCTTCAAAATCGATTGGATCGTTCGTTAGGCCCTGAATTAAGTACCTGCGGCATGCACTTACCTACTATGGAGAACCTATTATGTGAATTTACTCCATAGGGTGCCGATAATTGGTTGCCCCAAAGAAGGTCTTCTGGTCAACGTCAATCACTAAACGTCGATTAGGTAAATTTTGCTATTTTGAAAGAGTGTAGCGAGAAGCGTTGCATCAAACGTATATTTCGGTGCACGCGTGAATCCTGTTTCATCAGGTCAAAGGTCATGTAACAGGGATTGTTGCTGGCGATGACCAAATGAGTTGTGGACTCATAAGAACGATCGTCGGAGTTATTCCCTTCGGAGTCGGAAGAAAATAAATTCCAGGCGAGAGAGGGCGCTCAATTTGCGTAATTGAAGGAGTGGAAGAATTCCATTGTAACGTTTCCTTCATATAAGAGGGGGTCGGGAAGGTTATACGTTTCCCTCGGCTGTCATATTTATGAGGTTGGATACCAGGCATGCTTCAAGTTGCTATTCCGAGGACCCCCTTATTGTCATCGGACGCAGACAGTTGCCAAACCACGTAACCCCCTTCAAATTGATCCCCACCAAACTGGTTCCTCCACGTACAATCCAACCCCCCTTTCACCGTCCATTTCTCAGTAACATCTGCGTCACCATTTTGAATGTTCTCTTGGATCCCATGGTTACTCTGTTACCATTGGAAGCCATCTCCGTTCCAATAATATCAGGACGCTCGCAACCAAAAACCAGGACAAAATATTAAGGAACCCCAAACAAAGAATAGACCTTTTATCGAATTCTCGGAGAAAATGAAGCTATTGCGATGAATTAAAAAATAAATTATGCAGATTTTTGGAATTTTTCTGCATGGAAATCCGTTTCAGACCATTCTTAAACGATTCCAGAAATTTAACACTTTTTTTAATATATCTGTGTGTGTGTGTATGTGTGTGTCATTTAAGACCATATCTGACCGAGGAATCGAGCTAAAAATCTGAAAAAAAAATCAAAATGTCAATAATATCAAAAGAAAGGATGAGTTCGTTGGCCAGAATTTTTGGAGTACTCCAAGGGTTCAAATTTCGAAAATTTAGAGTCAAAAATCGCAACAACAAAAACCCGTTTTTTGATGTTTCTGGTGTGAATAACCATCTTAAACTTAGGAACATAATAATATATGGTATATTCGGAATCAGCGTGAAATTTATTATTAGAATCACCCACCAAATCGGTTAAGATCATTCTTCGAGAATTCGCTCATCAACTCATGCTGCATGAATGGGACGTTTTTATTTGTTTTTTTCGATTTTTTTTCAACTTTTAATTCTGTTTGGCCTGCGTTTTTATTTTATGCTCACCGAAGATTTAAGGATGTACGCAAGTAGGTACATCGCGTGAATTTCTTGAAGAAATCTCTCTTTATACACTGCACTGGATGAATATTTTGAAAATGTGAAAGAGTGGTGCAGGTATTTCGATGAATCAGAAGCAACCGAGTTGTGTAATTCGGCGTGAAGTTTGAAGAATTTACTTGGTGAATTAGTGAAATCGTTCATATCGCGTTGAATAGGTTTACGCGGGACTTGTGGTTTACTTGCATCGCCTTCATAACAGTGTTGTGATTGGTGACTCATTGATTGTAAGACACTTGAGAGTGTGATTAACGCTGCTTGAATGGGACTCCAGTAACCGGTGGGGTTTTCAAGGATCTGACCAATTAATATTAATGACGACGGGGGGTTAAAGTTACAAGACCCTTCCCCCCTCTCTCTCGCTCTCGTGAGCTTTTTTCTTCAATGAGAATGACAGGCGTTGGAATTTTTGCAATAACACGGCGTGCGATGTGTGGAACTTCCATCCATCACCCCTTGAAAACCGCTTTGCACGGTCTTTTAGCCACAATTCAAAGGGCGAGTCTCACCCCTACGGATAATTTACCATATCATATCGATTTCTCACGACTTTAACCGATCATTTACCCCACAAGGAGCTTGTCTATCCACAGATGTTTACCCTGAGTGGGCAAAACTATACGAAAACGCCAAAATCCGTTGCGAGGCTATACACGCTACTTTCCTTATGCGTTGAAACCCTTAAAGGTCGCCTTTAAAATAGCCGTTTTTCGGCTTTATCGCTAGTAAGGAAGGGGGGAATTTGCTATCTTTGACATCAGAATCGGATTCGGCACCCTCAAAAACCCCTGCAACCCAATTTTCAGCCCCGAAATGCGAGTAGTATGGCTGGAATGAGCTGAAGGAAAAACGCGTGACGTCATCTACTAGCTATCTAATACATACCAGGTGACGTCGCATGCTTTTTTCCCTTCCCTTTTTTGCTCTCTTCCGTTAATTTCCGACCCATCATGTCGCACCTTCTTGGAAAGCTCACCGTTGAACCTACAATTTCAAAGAATAAAAAAAGGACGTCCATTCCTCTTGGCCCTCAGGATATTCTCTCGTTGCTGAGCTGAGAGTTGTTTTTAGTTAAAAAACATTAAATCCTGTGAATTTCATCAAAATCTTCAGACTGGTTTTTTTGGGAAATACTGGGAAATGTGCTAAAACGACGTTCCGAAACCATCGTGTCTATAAGTAGGGTCAGATGGGGTAATTGGGAACAAAATTGATATGTTTCACTTACTCATAGCTCTTGTGGCCAAGCAATAAGTTCAAAGACAGTTTTTTCAGAATGAAGTTATCACTAGACATCCCAGACAAATTTTCCATGGACCAAAGAAAGAATTAAGTGTTTTGAATTGCTCAATAAATACTGTTCTCAATTACCCCACGTTTCCCCAATTACCCCGTAGAGTTTAGGGGATAATTGAGAATGATGTTTTATGTTTCCTAGACTTGTTTTTAGATCGAAATTCCGCCAAGTTTGGCCGTAAAACGGGCGAAGGAACGCTTGTGACGTACCTAGGAACTTATACTGTGCTCTGGACCCCCCCCCCCCTTCACCACCGCGAGCGTGGGCTGAGATGACTTGTCAAGTTGTAAAAAATACAGGACCCGTTTTCGATTATTAGATACCCCTCACGTTGCACCTTTCTGGAAAGCTCAAACTGAGACCATTCAATTGAAAAAGTAAAAAATAACCATGCACCGTTCCCATTCTTTTCCACCTTCTCTAACGCAGGATGGGGAACGCAAAATAGAACTTGGCCAAAATTTACTGAAAATGTGTCTTTTTGAATCAGAGCAAACTTCGATTTAGATCCATCTATACTTTTGAGACCAGTGACCTCTAACTCCATATCTGAGACTTCATCCACTCAACACACATAAAAAAAAGGGTTTTGTTTCTGACGCCGCCTTGAAGATCCACAAGCATATAGTCAAAGGGTGCCACGTAGGTTTTAGGCATCTTTTATATTATTTTACCAACACACCATGTTATTATGACAAAAAACACAACTTTGGTTATTTAGTTTGTTGTAGAAATGGAAATAACGAAGTGTAAACTTCCGTTCCCAATTACCCCTTTGGCAAAAAGCTCTGGGGTAATTGAGAACGTCTGCCCAGAGGGCACAAAAGAATGTAGTTGCGAAAAACTACCATAAATACTTTCAATTCACGTACCAAGCCACAATTATTGACCACCAACACTTAACGCTGATTTCTGTGTGCAGAATCAGCCAACAAACTCCTAGTCAACTTTGATCAACGAAGTTTTTACAAGACACTTTGAAAACTGATCACAGAAATGCGAGCTGAATACCAAAAAGCGTGGGAACTGACATGGAGTTTCAAGTTCCAAGGCAGTTTAGTTTGGCTAGATCCCGTAACAGCGCTAAATGCACTTGTTCTCAATTACCCCTGATTCCCAATTACCCCACCTGACCCTACGTACTACATACATCCGCACAGAAATTATCTGTCCGAAATGTAAAAATAAATTGATCAGATGCATCAATCAGAACCAGCCAGAAGGTGTGTTTGAGAAAATCGAGTTTCTGTTGATTCCAATAAGCTTCCCGTTTCACCCTTCGAGGGGCCAAGGAACGGATGAAATTCGTTTTTCTCATTTTTCTCAGCCAATTATGGGCAGATTTTGATGTAGTTTGCAGCATTGTTGTTGTTATTCAAATCTCTAGGGGTATCACCTATTAATTTTCATTTCTTTAATTTTAAATTTTTCTCGTCCTTTTTTAAAATTAAAAATGGCATAACGGCACTTCATCCCCCTGGAGAATGATAAAATTGGAAGAATGCCGCCAACCGCATCAAAATCCGTTGAAAATTGGCTGAGAAAAATGGGAAAAACTATGCAACGCTAAAATGGTTAGGGGAGGGGGTAGGTTATCCGTTGTTTCAACTTTATGGTCCTAAGCTGTAATAATGTTATAGTAAGAGTTCCTATAAACTCTTAGGTAGCCGAGATATAGGCATTTTGAAGAAATTTTGGGCTCCGTCCCTTGCCCGCTTAATGAACAACAGTAGGTATATTTAAAAAAAAAGCTTCATTCGTCATAATGCTATACGTACCTACTAACAACAGTGCTTAGGGCGTCAAAACATGCGAAAGATTAGGAAAAAGTACTTGGTTCGGTCAATTTAGATTTTAAAGTTTGGGGTTAAAGCGATGGAGGGCTGATGATAAGCCGTGAAGGGGAGGCAAATGGAAAATGGTCACCTTTCGCATCCGCCCGAAGCATGAATAGCCCGTCAGATCCAGGAAAATGAAATGTTAACACCAGCTCATCGCATCCTCTTGAAATCCAACTCTGTTTTCAAGGTGTCAACGTTATCTGGATTCAACCTCACTTCCGCGCTCGCAACTATCCGATCCATTCACTCAGGTCACGAAAATAGTACGCGAGATTTCCAACGAGGGGTTCTCAGAACGGCATTTTTGTTACCGAAACGTCGATACCTATCGGGGTTCATGGATATTCACGTGGAGATTCCCCAACAAAAGAATGAAAGTACCCTTATGTCCATTGAGAGTCGATATTTGTATGTAAACAGATGGGTTTTTTGTCATTGTCGAGGGCGCTAAGTCGCCTGCCATCTTTTCTTCGTGCGAATATCCTATTACAGGTGGCACAACATTATTTTTCTGACAAGCTGAAATGAAACAAGCTTTGTCCAAATGCTTCAAGAGGGAAGGTGTGAAAAAAGGCCCCTCTCGAGGATTAGGAGATTGATAACATCTACAAAGAATCCCGGGGTGTCGCGTGGTTCAGAAGGTGTCGCGTTTCTTGTCACAATCTCCAAGACGAGAATGTTCCTTTGCACCTTCTTGTAACCTCTCGAGTTGTTCATTTCGTTCGCTCGCTTTACGCGGAGTAAGGAAATCGACTTTCGCCGAATCAGCTGGCTATTTATTTGAGAAAATACTGCACAACCAAACTACTTAGTACACCAAAACGTTCTTGGTTCTTAGCATACATATAACAGTTGACTTCTCATGGTATTTTGGTTTTGCTAGTTGAGGTCTTGAATAAATATGAAAACTAATTGGGGCACGTAGTATAATTCGGACAGCCTCCAGCACACAAGTAAGTTAGTACAATCGTACATCAAAAAGATTTTACCAGGTAGATAGAGCATTGAGATCGAGCGGGAGACGGAGAAACATGAAACAAAGGAACGAGAATAATTAATTTGCAACTCATTGCACAAACCTACCAATAACTAAAGGCATGCGAAACGGAGGTAACGCACTCACAGTAGGCACACTAGGAAGGAATCAATATCATCCGTGACGTCACCAGAAAAGTTCGGCAACTACCGCCACAGTATACCTAGTTGTGTTTTGTATTTTTGGTCCACTTTCCAACTATCGTCTCGCTCATCTGGAGAAGTATTTCCCACTGTCTAGATCTCCCTTCATAATTCCGAAGCTGAATTTAAAACGAAAACTGACATTTTTATCGGCCAATAATAACCGCAATATGATTGATGCGACGGCGGTCCGTCCATCCCTCCGTCACTGACTCAAGGAGACCAGTCGGAGACTGTTCCACTGTGTACTCACCCTCTTTATCGCATCCACGTAATAACCCATACTTCCATTTTTTTTCCTTTTCTGATTTAGTTGGTGTTCTTGTAGCCATTAGAGTGGGGGGAGAAGCACCGAATAGTTTCTCCCTTCCCAATTAACTTCCCTTCTGTCTTCAGCTTTCATGCGATAGTGCTTTTTATCAAAAACCTTTTTCTGCCTTTTCTACCATTTTAGGTATTCAACCCACGTTTATTTTCCAAGTTTTCATTTTCCAGTTTTTTCAGTTTTCCTTTTTGCTGTGTGATTATCATTTTTATCAAATGTTGTTCAGTCATGCTTCATTTTGTAACATTTACGTTTCAAACTAAGGGAAACCCGGTGTGGTTCATTTTTCAGATCATCGAGTTGAGAGTTTCAGATGTCGATTCTCTGTGTTTGCACATCACAAACGAAGTTGAAAAATAATCTACTGAATGTCGAAATGTTCACGCAGCCAGAAATTCTTCCTGCCAATTAAAAATTGGGGAAGGAATATTCGGATGAAGAAGGGAAATGAGCTTTGGCGAGAGGGTGCACTCTGATATTGTATGGTTTAATCTTAAAGACGGGTTCACTAATTGCTCTCCGGATATTTTTACCCCACATAATAGAAAGAAGAGAGAAAGAATATTTTATAATTAACTGTCCACAATGACCTCGTGAAGCGAGCGAAAACACTGTGCGCGTTTTTAGAGAGAGTGGGAAGAAAAAATAATTTTTTTCAAAGGCGAAAAAGCAAAACATTGTGCTAAAAAAAGAAGGCACGGATGAAAGAGTGGTTGAAAACCGTAGAACAGAAAATGGATATCGTGGTATTTGAAAAGAGAATAATTGGGACCGGCTCAACTCGTTGAAGCTAAATATCGTGATGGAGGGGGAGGGGGGGCTCCTTCCCCCCCAGTGGTCAGTCCGAACAGCCCCCTTCAAAACTCTCCAACAAAATCCTTCCCTCAACAAAACGTTTTATTACGGGTGGGGAAACTGAACGTTTCTGTTCAACCTGTACCTCCCTCGACCACTCTAAACTGTGAGCCCTCCGTGTAATTAAATATTGCGATTTCCGAGGCATGGAAAACCTGAAAGAGGATTTCCCCAGTTTGAAAACAAATTACCGAGAACTTAAAACCCAAGTATTTACTTCAATGATACTGAAATCCATTGTAGCGGGCGCCGGAGTTAATTTATTGATTAAAATTATTAATTCGATGACGCCTTTTCATCGTATTATTTCCACCTCATTCAGTTCGTTCGCCTTTTGTTCCGGTCTTTTACCTACCTCGAGATCGAGATATCCGAAGAGTTTCTTTTCTCTCATTCATAATTTGAGAAAGTTTACTGACTATTCTTCACGACTTATTATACTTGTCATTGTAGCCTGTCCATCGATCAGAATGGTGAAAATTTGTGTCGATTTCTTTGTCCACTCACATCTTTTGAGTTTGTTTGTTCTATTCAAGAGAGAGAGAATATTTTGGAATTCATCCAACTTCGAACTTTTAAAAGCTACCAACTCGAAACTCAAGTAGGTACAACTGCTATGATAGGACGATAGGACACAAAGAATGTTCACCATTTACAGAAGGTATAATGAACCTTAGGAATGGAGCCTAAAATACGCTGCAAATTATTAGGTAGGTACACAAGGGTTTATTATTTCCTGTAATCAACCCACTTGAAGGTTATACTCAGCCGTCGACGTCGGCCGAGGCCTTGTTTTCGTTTTGCTCTCATTTTTAATCTATCCAAAATCCCTTAGATCGGAAACTCGAAGGGACGTACTTCCCATCAATAAAAAGATTAAAAATACTTACAATAAAACACCGTATTTAAATACCACCAATATATGGGAAATACTTATCGAAGGATAACATAACTGCCGTATATTGCGGCTTTTCTGCAACAGTGGCACACGGCGAAAAGTGGAGATGGAAATCCGTTTCAGACCATTCTAAAACGATCCTGAAATTTAATACCTTTTTATACGTATGTGTGCGTCACTCCAGACGATAGCTGACCGAGGAATCGAGCTAAAAATCCAAAAAAATTTCAAAATGTCAATAATATCAAAAGGAAGGATGAGTTCGTTGGCCAGAACTTTTAGAGTACTTCAAGGGTTCAAATTTTGAAAATTTAGAGTAAAAAATCTCTTTAAAAATTTTTTTTTTGTTTTTTGAGGTTTTAGCGAATTTTTGAAGAAAATGAAGCTATTGCAATGGCTTCAAAATTTTTGTAATGCAAATTTTTGACAATTTTCTTCACGGAAATCCGTTTCAGACCATTCCAAAATGATTCCTGAAATTTAACACTCTTTCATATATATATGTGTATATGTGTGTGTGTGTGTGTGTGTGTGTGTGTGTGTGTGTGTGTGTCTCCAGACGATATCTGCCCGTGGGATCAAGATAAAAAATCCAAAAAAAAAGAGATAGTTGTAAACGCTCAATCTGTACGATTTTTTCACTCGACCATTATGAGGGGTTTGAGAGGAAAATGGTAATCTAGTCCCAGTAAAAACGGTAGGCCTGTCACATACATCCATAGTCCATACCGTCAAACGTCACATTTCGAGCCATCTCAGTTTTTCAGAAAAAGTTCGATGCTGAGATAGTTTCTTTCCTCCCAAGATAAATTGCTATTTCGAAAGAAGAGCCATAGAAACAAGAAAACTGAGCCCACCTTGAGCAGATCCTTGGAGAAACGGCGACACGAAAAGGAGGAGGAAGGTCTGGAATTCAATTTAGTCTCCCAGCCTGGTTACAGTCCTTCGAGAAGGGGAAGAACACAAGAAGAATAAGAGAAAAAGTGATAGTCTGAGAAGTAGCGAGGGTGACATCAAACGCAGTTTCCGACCGGTCCGGACAGATACACGTGAGTTGGGGTGATTCAAGTGGGTAACTCGACACACGAGTCTCGTATCCCACTTCTTTACCCTTCCGTCCTTGGTTAATTTTCCGTGTCGTGGCTGCTGATTCAACCAAATCGGTTCCGTTTCTTCGGCCTTTGTTATTTTTTTCTACCTCGTCAAGGAGGACAGTTTGGATGGGATTTGGCGAAGAGTGAGCGGTTGAATGCCATCTACTGGGGGGTGGTTCAGTGAACCTTTTCTGGGAATTTGGTAGTGTATTCACCTCTACTTATTACTTTGTTACGACTTTAAGAATTAAATGGCGATTGGCCCATGGACTTATGTAGGGTATGAATCCGTGGAGATGGGCGGTACTGTGGAATTTCAATAACAGGTTATAGCGATACTGCTATTGAGAAATAATTGGGTTCAAGAATAGGTGATTGGCGTGGAAGGAGGTAATCTACTTCCATGGTGATTCACCACCGATAGCCGTGGTGTCCAGCTTACCCTTATTCACCCAACTTACTAGATACGTTTTAGTCGTCTTTTTCTAGTTTCCTCTTCCAACCTAAACGTAACACCTAAAGTTACAATTCAAGGCTATATTCCAAGTGTGATTACTGTGATTAGTTCACATCACAGCAGGAATGTGAAAAATCGATGTAGAAAACGATTCAATCGATTATTTTCAAGAATCGAATGAATCTATTTTTTGGAAAAATCGATTAATAATCGGACTTATTCATCTCCTGAACTGAAATGAATACCTAAGTTTGGTAAAAATTATTACTAAAGTATAAATTTATGAGATTTTTATTTGTGTTCTTAATAAATCGTTTCGTGTTCTTATTAAATCGGTGAATGTTAAAGGGGCAATGGTCCACGAAAGCTGACTTTTGGAAAAATGACGAAAACAGTCCTGTTCCGAAAATAATGGCAAATTATTCAATTGGACCTCACCCATTTTTGAGCCAGTGGACAGAGAAATATTTGAAGAGGAAGAGAAATTTTATTAGAATTTCCCTATTCAACAGAATTTTTTGAAGGTGGTGGACTACTGCCCTTTCAACATGCTACAACAAAATTAAGTATTTTGGTTTATTATTTTCAATAATGAACGTTTGGAATCGA
>JAEMON010000001.1:52870435-52883254 GCA_030264115.1 Lygus lineolaris
TTTGGCGAACCGCTGACCTGAGTGTCCTTGGCCGACTGGCGTCCTGTTTCTAATGAAGGTCAAGTTGCAAGGCTATGTATTTCTGGCCGACTTCAAAAAGAAAGGTGGGTATGGGAAGACTTTTGCTTCCTCAATACCGAAAGTTGTATTCGTGCAAGGAATTTAAAAAAAAATGTGTCCTCCAAAATCGAGTTTCCACTTCTTACGTCCCAGAGCTTTCTGAACAATGTCGGTTCCGCGTCAGTGGTCAATCCTAATCCCAGGCAAAACTAGGATGAAGTTATGGTCTGATTTTGATCAAATATTCAGAAATTTCCATTTTACTCAGTTCTCAATGTACATATTTAGCTCAAATTAACGATGGTGGTTGGGGTGCGGCTCCAAGACAATAAATTCCCTCTGGCTTTCGTCACGATTTAAAAAGTGATGGCAACTGTGCCTGCGCAAACTTGAAATGTGTCGTCATTGCCATAACTCCGTAACCACAAGACCAATTTCGATGACATTTTTAGGGATTGTACGGGGTTACCCCTTTGACGATCCCCTATTAATTTGATCGCCACCGGACAACTAGCAGTGTGTGCGCATGCGCTAACTTTAATTTCTTGAAACTATGGTTTCTCAGTTCCTAATGGACCGATTTCATTCAAACTCGGACGGTAGTTTCTGGCTGACTCCAAGACGATCGCGTACGAATTTCGATACAATTGGATCAGTGGTGGCTACTGCGCATGCGTAAACTTGACATTTGTTGTCATAGGCATAACTCCGGAACTATTCTTTCAATTTCGCTTAAATGTTCACTAACTGATTGTTACTAAGTGAGGACGTTACGGCAGACGTTTTTTACGTTTGTTCGGGTCGCATTTCTTTACATCGCATTTTCTGTAATAGGTCCTCCGGAGGTATACGAATGTACAATGCATATGGACTTTAAGGTATCGTGTTGCTATCATATTTCGTCCTGTACAGTACATATTGGTAGGTAGGAACCTACATACTCAGAAAAAAGGTTTTAAATTACCTAATTACCCTCAAACTGGTTGATTTTGTCATTACGCTAAGGTTGAATGGCTCCTTTGGTCAAGTTTTCGATTTGGGTCAGGGGAGGACAACACTCCGAGAGATAAGAAAAACCACGTCGGTACATGTTCATTTAGTGGTACATATTAATTCCAGACAACGCTGAATCCAAATCCGTGAGAAAAAAAAACATTGGTGAATGTAACATTGGTGGTTGTGTGACATAATCTTCAGTGTGCTCCCAGGGCTTAACTCACAACCAATTTTTGTGCTTCTTTGTTCGACTTGAAAATTTCGAAATTTTCATTTGTGGAGGAGGAGGGGGGGGATTGATGAGAGAAAAAACTTCTATTTTTGACTAACTCTTGTGTGCGCTCCCTAAGGGCCTCTCGAGCGATTTGCACCAGGGAGTGGTGCCACATGGATTCACATGTTGGGTATCGCTGATCATACGAAGTTTTTGGAATGCTGTTCAGTTCCAGGACAATCATTCTCACACTTCTGGGACACTCTCTATTCTGAAGGGACGTCCCCTGGAACGCATGCATTAGGATTACTACACTTATATGTTTCATGTACAGTAGGTATTCACGTAGTTACAGGGTACTCCTGAGGTTACTCATCTGTCTGTCACCTTGAAAAAGTAGTAATTGGAAAACATAGTCACAGTTTTGTTTGAAGACAGTTTTCCACTAATTGAATGTCCCACATTTGTAACCCACTCCTTTGGAAATCTCTCACGTCGAATTATCGCTCACCCATGTGATCAAGCAAGTACCAAGATTTTGATTTTTTAATGATTAAAATCTGGCATAGTTCCTACTTAAAAGGAAACGGTACGGTACTTAATGAGTGTAATGTAATTTTTTTTTTTTGAGTTATTCATGGAGGAAGTATGATGGGGTTCTTGTTTTTACTTTCAAGAACAAGAACACGCGAGCGCTCAGGTTACTGATCGATGCTGAAGTGGTGGTAGCCTCTATGCATAAATGCGCACCGCAAACAGTGTTCAGGGTGTTGAGAGTGAGATAATTGAATTGCGTAGTAACGATCGGTAACTTGTCACCCTGGGAGGCATGAGTTACTGCTAACACGAAGTCGACATAATAATAGCGCAAGCTGAATCGAGCTGAAAGCGACTGTTGCTTAGACCCCTCCAATGGCCAGTGCTGGTGGCTGGGGGAACACGCCCACCCGAGGATGACTTACTGCCCGAGTCTGCAACTGTAGTAGTCTCCACTCCCACTCCTTCCACCTCGCCACTAATGTATTGTTATTTCTCCTGATGAATACCGACCCTGTCGTTGAGACCTTTTGTCTGACACCTCGTAGGGATGCTGTTGGCGAGTGATTTATTCGCTACTTTTCTCCACGCTGGCTGCTGCCTGGAGGCTTAGCAGGCGTTCCTCGGGGCGATGAAGTCGTCGTTATTGAGATTTATGTCTCCACCCCTGCATCTCCTCGCATTGTTAGATTCGTTATTCGTAACTGACGAATAGTGGATGACATACAACTCGTGACGACACCGCCAACTTCTGCCATGGTGATTATTATGCTGATTTATTTTATTTATGATTTATTATTTACTTCTTCAATGGTTATTAATTGAAATAATATTATTGGAATTTTTTCGAGATCGTTGATCGATACTTAAAGGTCCTCAATATTAATGCCCGATTTCCTGGAGCTAGGAATGAGGCTTTCATTTGGAGTTCATCTCCGATTCGTGGAGTAATGGAGGACCACTTTAATAGAGGGGAAAGAAGAACTCGGCTCATCGGTAAGTGTCGATGCCTATTGACAAGCAAATAGATTGGAAGCCTGCTAAAATTATAATCTGATAGATAGGTATGTGATTGATTGTATGTTAAACGCCCTGGATAAAATGGTTACATCTGATTGCAGGAGCCGCTGGTTATCCTCTAGTTCCATGGCTGATGACTCCCTTGCCCAACTACCCTGAAAATACCCGCCAGTTCCAATATACTCGGCAGCTCTGGAAAGCCAGAAATCCTGTGGAGCGGTCTTTTGGCGTACTGAAAGGAACTTGGAGATGTTTATCCTACCAGCGTGTCCTAATGTACAACCCCACTAAAGCTGGGATGATTGTCAACGCGTGTGCAATGTTGCTCAACATTCGCCTTGGCTGCAGAGTCCCGGAGGATGATAAGGCTGTCAACCAACAACCTATAGTGGCTGCCCCTCCACAAGATTTCACAGGTAGAGGAGGAGCCAGAGCGTTAGCAAATAGAATTCAGAAACAGATCACGCAAGAGAGATTTCCGGATTGCCCTAACGGCGACGCTAACAATAATTGACCTCTTTTAAACACACACACCACACAAGCGCCGGTGTACACACACACACACGTTATTAGCCCACTTCTATTTCACTGGTTTTTCATTATTTGCCCAAGTTGAGTTTTAAGGTTTTGTTTCTAGATATCCTCCCCAACATCCTCACTTCCATTTTGTAATTCTGCCTTCAAGGATACATTACCAAAGGAAATATCTAATAGGTAACTAATGAACTGATGAAATAACTAATGGCTGGCTGGATAACTAATGAATTATTTGGAGATCTTTTCGAAGAGCATTTTCAAAAGGGCATTCGTCTGCTCCTGCTGGCTTACTACTCTCTCCCACGTGCTTTCCATTATTCACTTTTGCTGTACCAGGTTTTCAGCAAACATCTGCGAGAAAACACATATTGCTTTGAATATTATGTACCTATACCTACGTTTCAAAATATCTACCTGAAAATCAGTCCTTCCACTGGAGTATGAATCACCAAATTATTAGCAGTTTACCACATTTCATGTTCCTACATAATCCATGTTGCTATTAGGATGGAAAAAATGAATTTCATTGATCCAGACAGGTACATACATCGTTCCAATAATTCAAAAGTCAGTGCTAACATTCTACGCATGGTGCATTTTCAACTATTCTTACCTCCATGCATGTCACTTGTCGTTCAGCTATGGTCCTCAATTCTCCTCTAGCCTCAGCAACTGCTCCTGCTATCCGTTGGGTTGATTCAGCAAACAACTGTAAGACAATACAAACATAGGACACAGATCAGCAATTAACATATATTATCTTACAACTATTGCACTAGATCTGTCAGTCTGCGACGGTTTGTGGTAACAGTAAACTAATGGTAGTCTCTTTGCTAATGTTACCTCCATACATGCTGCCTGACGCTCATCTATCTTCTGGAAATCAGACCTAGCTTCGCGAAGCTGCCCACCAACTCTCTCTGCCATTCCTGGTAATGTAAATATACAATGAGAATTCCTCACAATGAATTTTCGCAATAATAAAACTACATCAGCGATAGGTATACGAATTGGCGCCGGCTCAGTCTTCAGCGAGGACATTCAGGGATAAAGCGGAAGGAATGAATTAATCATTTTTACTCAACCTCGATGAGCATACCTTTCCGACGTGACGAAGATGCTTCATGCATAGGCGTTGTGGCCCCCTGTTGATCATTTATGGCTCCCAGCTGGCTGCTCAGTTGAAGGTTTTGCTGCGGCAACACGTTATCATTAATTTCATTACAGTTTTCGTCATAGACCACAACGAAATCCATCTCGTGCTGTTCTCCTACAACATCAATAGTGGAATAGTATACAGTAAATTTTGTATACTGTGCTGGTAGATAGGTACTACTACTTTTTTAGTTTTCCCAAAGGCCAGCAGAGACCAAGTATGAGCCTCACTCACGTTCAGTGAATACGTACCATGATGACAGGGAGAGCAGATGCAATACCTAGGCTCTCAGAGCATAGTTCATGGTGGATGTCTACTCTTACCTACTTATGAAATATGCCATTTTCGTACTCACCATCAATCTAGATATTACGGACATCCTGGTGTTCTGGTGATGTAGCACCATTCTGTAAACAGAAGTAAGGAACACTAAGTAGAATTTACCAAAACCGACATACTAATGGGAGAGGTACCAATCTATCCAAATTAGATTAAGATAGCATTTTTCCTATTTCTGGTCTTTTACCATTTGTGGTCAAGATGCCGTAAATTAAGAGCTTTCCTATGAGAGTATGTTAACCAAATCGTAAAATATAAAAACACGACCTAACTAGAAACCACCGCTGCTTGGAACAAACTTAATTTGAAAAATTGATGAGCTACCTACTTCAATTTATTTGTCTATTAAATTAATCAGTATGAACTACTTACATAACGTAAAGTATGATACTTAGGTAGATAACATAAATAAGTATTGATACTTGAAACTACGTATATCAACTTACTTGTAACTCGGGAAACGAATCGGGCACACCCGAATCTCTCACTATATACTCGATTCCCACCAGTTCTATGATTTTCAAGTCCCTTTCAATGAGGTCAAGATTCCTCTGTGCAACGCATTGGTCAGTGATATAACATAGGTATTATATGCTTTGTGAAGTTGTAATCACAGACTTCCATGACTTGACATCTTTCATATTACCCTCCTTCGTGAACATGGCATGCCGCTGGGATGACAGTTCCTACCAGCTCCCTCTCAGCTTGGCATGTCCGTGCAATCCAGTGAACTTTCGCGTAGCTACATGAGGGTTTAAAACTAAATAATCGACCATATAGTCGATTCGGGCCTGCGTCGCCTTTGCTTGCCGCTTTTTTGCCTCCATACTGCTAAAAAGAAAAAAAAAGATGAGTAGGTCACCAATTTATAAGGCACCTAAATACATAGTTAGTAAGTATGTACGCTCTACACTCTTGGTGCTTCGGAAGAATCGGGAATTTGATAGCTACTTGGAATTTGGTAACTACATAGTTGGAGATCGTTTTAGTATAAGTTTGGAGGGATGTGGATTTAATCCAGTTAGGATAGATCAAGATAAAAACTGCTATCTATCTCCTCGGAAGATGATCTTGGCAATGTGAGATGAATGTAGTTAGTGCGGAGTTTTCCAATAAATATTAGCCTTTCAACGAGTGGTGAGCTATTTGGGGGGGGGGGGATAGAAACTGAGGGAGATACCTTAGGTACATACCTACACTAAATGGTTGTAAGCTAAAACAAATTTCATAGGCATTGCAAAATACAAGTAGCTAGCATAACATCTCTAAGAGAAGGAAGCCAATCTGTTAGCCAGAGTTGAACCAGGGGGTTTGGAATACTAGTCAACCACCACAATGACGTAGATGTATGATAAAGGATAATAAGAAATTATACTTTTGCTGATTTGGGGCACTTGTCGTTAATTATTAATAGCCCTCATAAACGCCATCATAAATCATTTACAGGAACATTGTTAGTATAGTAAGCAGATAATAGCACAAGTATGTCGATAATACTTACTTACCTACTACTAAATACATATCCGACATTAACATCATAGGTTCATTTGGGTTTTTGCTCATTTTTTAATCGGTGTTGTTTTTCCTCGATATTTTTGATTAATAATATATAATAGGTTGCGGATAGTATCGGTACTTTCATATCTATACATGTATAATATTGGGATCGATATTTTGATTCCGATACTATCCATATCATTGCGACCGAATGTGACCGTCGTAATATAATTCGGTAGGTGCTCACTATAAAATCATTGATTACAATAACCGGTGCTTATACTATGAAATAATCATTGATCACAATAACCGAAAAGTTTATTGCGCTAATAGTTCATTATGAGGGATATATTAACGGGTGTGATTTAATCGCACGCCAGAATAAGGCGACGGCACGACAAGCGATTGCGCTTTCACGACTCTGAAATAACTCCCACGGCTGAACAAGCCATCCCCGAAAGAAGAATTTAGTGAACGACAACAATGGATAAGAACAACTCTAAAAATTTTTGCACATCAGTTTAATCAATAACCGACCGTAAAATAAATTGCACGACAGAAAAAAAAATCACGTCGCCAACACAACGACAAGTTATGTGGGCAGAACAACTTCACTCATTAGATCAAAAGGGCAGCTTTGGCCTTGCTTGGCCTTCCTCGCTTACGTTTCTGGCCCATACTGACGTTTTTGGATTCCGGCGGTGGCTCAACCAGCTTCAGGCGAATTTGCATGCCCAAAACGTGCTTACAGGTCAAGTGTTTGGAAAAGTAAGGGCACGTGCACAGTGATTTCTCGAGTGCGGTGGAGTTCAGTGTCACATTCCAGGTCCCGTAATAAATGTGCATAAACTCTTTTACATGAAGATGTCCGCTATGGTGCAGATTGATGCCACCTACAAACCCATATGGCAAGGCTATCCGGTCATGATTTTAGGAACGAGTGACAAAAATCAAGTTTTCCATCCTTTTGAAAAATAATTTATTATAACACTATATTAATGTCTACTCATGTTATTGAAATTATTAGTACTTATGTTATTCGTCACACTTATCTAACTGGTATTTTATGATTACTCATCACTGGACTGAAATTCTCGAATTTTGTGCCATTCTCGATCTGCTCTTCTAGCTTTCTTCGGTTTTGGTTGAAAATCATCTTCAGACGAACACGAAACATCACTATTATAGTCCTCAACGTATGCGAAATTCATTGTGACACAAACGGAACAAGCGGTCGGATAATACCTACTGAAAGACCGCCGTCGTGCATTGATTATTCTGACTGGAATCGGCTAATCTGTGTCGTTGTTATCTGTGTTTACTACAGTTAGTCAACATTTTCTCGGCGTCCTCCTTGAGACGTGCACTTCGGATTGTTTCGTCGTTCCACGAGCCGATTCAGAGTTGAAAAGTACCTGTCGTGCTGCGGCCCTATTCTGGCGGGCGAAATATTATTACCCTATATTAACCAACGGGAACTTTGCAGATGGGTGATCTATACAGAAAAATGATAAACCGCTGTGCAATAATTGGCAGCGTTCTTTCATGAGAGAAGAAATATCATTTAATTGCTGAAAGGCTGTAGGTGAGTAACGCAAAACTGATCAAATGTTAGACAGATTGGTCCGAAGTTTCCACGCAATAGGTATCTGTCTATCATGCGAATTGTTTACAAAATCATCCCACGTTTTGAAGACCATAATGTTGTAGTCTGTTGTTGTAATATCTGAAAGAGATCTTCTTGGAGAGATTTTGAAATTCGGTTTAATTTAGATCCGAAATCGTATTTCATTGAGATATTTTCTATAGGTAAATATTAGTCTTCAAACATTTTCAACTCGTTGCGAATTTCTTTGAGATAAGTTCAAAGTACACCATATATTTGAAAACATGTTAAAACATAAAATGAAGTTAATTAGAGGGTGTTCAAGTAAAATGGAACTAATTAAAGCTCAACACAAGGAGCCGGTGATTCAGTTTTCCTCATTCCCGCCTGCTCCCCTTCCCCTTGGCAACGTACAACTCTGACTCTGTACAAGTTCAAGTGGAATTTCCATATTAATGGAAACCCATCCATATCCATGGTTCTGGAAACGCTATTGTTCCCTCCGTGGAACAAATTATTCTCGGAGATTGTTCCGTGTCGGTTGCAAAGCTGGGATAGGAACGAGAAGGTGGCGGAGCGGGGATTAAACCTTTTGTTTTTAAAATATGAGCACTTTCCTAAAACTTCTCTCCTGGTGGAAGCAGGGAGCACATAGCCGGGAACGATGTTAATTACAATAATTGAACTACGAGGTGGGAGGGAGATGACGTTTTGTATTCTAACGTGGATGCCTTGACAAAGGTTCACACTTCGATTAACTGGTACAACGAGGATGAGTAGGTATTCCCGATTTCTTTGGACGTTTCGACTTCGACGTCTCCCACGGAGACGGAACATCGATGTTTACATCTGTTGGCACTTTTCAAGTCAGTCTATTCGTCCTAATTAGTGATTCGGAAAACGTTGGAGTCTCGTTAGCAGGGAAACTTTGACGACAAGCAATTAGTTCAACTACATACCTCTAATTGGCCCAATTGATGTCATAACTTCACTGTATTCATCCCAAATAGAAAACGTATTTCCCTGCGCACTGGCAGTAGCTGCTGTCGAATAATGGTTCTCCGATGGCTCAGCAATTTTCCCGTCAGAATCTGATATAATTTTTTCGAGTAAACCCAAGAGGTGTTTTTTTAGGTGTCCGCAGCAGTGCTATCACTGAATTGGATCAGGTTGAAACGAGGGTCGAGAACTGTTGCTAATCCAATCGTTTTACTGAACTCTATGTTTTTAATGCGAGTACTGAGCGAGTTGCGGAAATCCCTCACAACATCGAGCATCCCATGATTGGCAAAAACAGTGTCTGATAATCGAGAACAAGTACTTCGTTGAGTCCTCGCGCTAGTACAATTACCTGGCTACAAATTAAGTACTACTTTTCGCCACTCATAAAACGCGTCACTTCCTCAAAGGGTTGCAAAATTTTGCACAAATCTTTGCATTTGTTTCACTGTTCTATATATAGAATCTCAATATTTTTAGTTGCAATCACAGCCAACGTCATCTTTAGGGGATCTTCAAGTTCTGTAACCCTTTCTAGCATGAAATAAATTGAGTTCCACCTTGTACGAACAGACTGAATCAATTTCTTTGGGTACGAATTTCCCATATTCACCTGGGTAGTAGTTTATCCACGCTGGTCGTGCTTCTTTTGAAATTGGCTGCAATGGTTTTCACTTAGATTATTAGTGACGCTTGAGTTTTGAGGGCGTTTAATGTGTGTGCAAAACACAGGAAATGCTTCCAGCCAAATTCTTCCACATCAGCTCCAACAATATTTGCAGCATTGTCTGGGATGCACACCATTACTTCGTCGGACAGATTACGGACAGACGGATTACGTAAATCAGTTTCGGTTTCATTCTTGGTCGGTTGTTCTTGAACCCAACATCTTCCACGACTGAAAATGGTTGGAAGCCCCCAGTGAACAGATTAAACAGAAGATGGTCTAGCTGTTTTTGTTCAACTCTCTTTTGGAGCTAAATAAATTCTGCTTCCGAACCAAATATGTAGTGACTAGGTGTAGATCACTGGGCCGTCCTAAATTATTCCGCAAACAGCATAACTAAATCTCCAGACAGTAAATTCTATTTCCGAACCAAGTACTAGTGCACTAGGTGTATATCACTGGGCCGTTGGCAAAGAAATATAAGGGAACTAAAAGTAAATTCTAAGCTTCTACTATCTATTGAACTGAATAGGGGTGTCCCTGGGTGTCGCTCAAGAGAGAAATACAACGCCTAGAACATTACAATTTATCCATTCCCTCGAGAGGAAAACTGACTGGTGAGGAAATCCGATATTTCTGAATAGGCAAATATTTGCTGGGTGTCGAAATATACGGGTCTAAACCAGTCGAGAACATTACGCGTTTTCAACAATTCGCTATCCCTCTGTTGGATATCTGACTAGGCCTAAGGCCGGACCGTGGTAACCAACATAGATATATGTAGACACTTGAAAACATACCTACTCAAGATGGCTTTCTCTTTTTATTTAGCGCATCACGCTACTACCTCTATACCAAAAGGGGGGAAGTAGATTAGTGCGCGAAATTAAATTCCCTACAGTGACTGAATTATTATCGTTCTTCAATCTAACAGTATAATAATCATGAGTGACTGTTTTTTCTATGGGTGCCTTTACTCCGATTATTTGATCAGAGAAAGGTAAGCAATTCCTTATTCCAGTTTGCACAGTACTGGGGTTCCGGAAGCGACTTCACACTTCACGTCCCTTCAGGCTCAACGCCACATCTACATTGTCTAAGCTAGTCATGCAACTGCCGTATTGAATAATATAAAGCCTAAAATATCATTATTTCATTGGTACCCACCTATTTTATTTGCTTCGCCATTTTCATAGGTCTTAGAAGAGTTGTTATTTCATTTGATAAAAGCCTTCCTTTTACTCAGTGACGGACTATTACACACCTGCACCTGCATTGCCCCAACATACAAGGTACATATTTAAAGTTATTTATAAGTACGAGTATATTAGCATTGGCGTAGTATTGAACACAATGCACAAAGGTGCGATTGGCCAACAATAGTAGTTGCAGTTAGTGCGTGTGACCGTGCCATAAATGATCACCGATCCACAAAGGTATATGAACGCTCCATAAGCACACGGCACATGCTGATCGTGATGGACATGGAAGCCATTAATCTCACATCGGCGCGAACAAGTTTGGTCTTACCAAATATCAAAGAGCCACTCAAAGGGATCCCTAGATTGTCTGATAAAGCGTTATTATTTATTAAATTCCATTACGATCATACATTCATGACAAGAAGCTGTCGCGTCTATTGGGGGGAAGAGGATTTTTCCCCTCCAATCTATTGTCCGAGTGTAAATATGCTCAATGGGAGACAGCTGTGCTTGAGTAGATGGTAGGAAAATGATACCATCTCAAGCCCATTGATTCATCTGGGTTAGACCTCTTCATTAAAGCTGAGTTGAATACATGAGATGACAAGAATCGGTTTGCATCGCTGCTCACGGTACAATCCTTCAACGTCGGACATTCTTGCTTCCCTTTCATGACCCGCCGAGAACTCCGTCACACATCCGTCATTCAAAGGCTTGAATATTTTTCATCCAACCGGTCTCACAAATCATTCATCGTCATTGAGAGGAAACGTGGCATTATTTGGATATACTCATACAATGGAAAACGTCTGCAAAGTTGGGTGGGCATTCCTTCACTTTGTAACATGGATATGTGGAATCAGAGAAAATGTCATCGAAATTGGTAGAATAGTTCCTGAGTATAATGCCTTAATGACAACAAATTTCAAGTTTGCGCGTGCGAAGTAGGTAGGTATTAATGGATCCAATTGTTACCAAATTCGTAGGCAACCATCTAAGGAAGCTTTGAAATGCAAATAACGAATAGGGATAAAACATGGATGGCCAAATAACGATTTTGACACCGATTTCAAAATTATACGAAAGAAAATCTATTGTATCCATTAATCGGTCATGAGAAGTTGCTCTTCACAAAAATCGATTTTAGGTGAAAAAAACAATATTACCCCAGGTCACAATTTTCTAAAACATCGATTTTCAGCAGATAAATCGATTTTTCGATTAGAAGTAATAACATGGGGTCATGAAATTATGCAATAGAGCTGAGAAAAGAGCACCTAAGTATAATTTAAAATTCCATTACTATAAAAGGCAAAAAACATAACATTACATTACATTACATTATAACATGCCAGTAACCGAACACTATCAGCTCTATTTTGAAAATAGGTGGGTGAGGTTTTCCTAATTTTGAAATAAATTCCATTACTATGAAAACCAAAAAATGTGTAGGTTAAGATTTTATGTTCATATGAATAAAATTTCAAAGTTTCCATCAAATTCGGATCTCAACTCAATATAGCTTTGCCTGGGAGAAGGAATTGCAAGTGGAAATTCCGATTTTGGAGGACAACATTTTTTTTTAATTTCCTGCACGGAACATAGTTTCCTATTTTCGGTGGTGAGGAAACCAAAGGTCAAGAGAACCTTAAAGTATCAGTTTTCGATCATTAGAATCAATACATTTTTGAAAAATTATCAGAAATTAGGTACTTATCGATTCTTTTTCCCAAAACATCAATTCTTTTTCAGCTTCTTTAGTTAAGTGTACAGATTTTTCAGTGAAAAATTAATATTTTGGTCTTGGCTTTTAATAGTCATTGCGTTCTAGATCTATAGGCTTTTCTCATTCAGTGTTCGCGCTCGCATTGGACCCTGGAAGAAAAGGTTAGAGGAACATGAATGATTGAAAACATTCTTCAGGCGATTATCGAACAATGGCCTATCCAACGGTAAAAGTTCCATTCATGCAGCATGAGTTGGTGAGCG
>JAEMON010000001.1:52904303-52915269 GCA_030264115.1 Lygus lineolaris
GTCCCAATGCGTTGCAGACTTGTATGCAAGCGTTTTATTTTTCATAGGGTCCGTTGCTGTAGTGGTTTATTTTTGGCAATGCTATGAGTGAAAATACGCACTGTCTCTTACATTGCTGGAGGATGTGCCATTCCCTGTATTTGAGTGTGGTAGTTTGAAGCTCATGTCTAAACCCTTTCCAGGAAGACAACAATGTATCGAGTGACCAGTAGTACTTAATATTGGCATTGCTCTAGTTGAGCTGCTGGAAGAGTTGAGAGGAACCGCTGCAGAAAACAGACCAGTACGGAAGAAAAACAATAAATCACAGGTGGCTCCAGGAAAAAGCGTTTCGATGCGGCAGAAGATATGGTGACAAAAACACACTAGTCAATATCGTGATTAATTAGACGACATGGATCCAGATCCAGTTCTTCAAAACTGAACAGGATTCGATTGCAAATTCGGCGTTCGATTACGAAAATGGCACTGATTATATTGCTCTCCCGGCTGTGGGTGTAAGTAGGACAACCGATTTCACCGCGTTTATTCTTACTATCAACTCTTTCAATATTGCTAAATTTCTTACAAACAAAGGGTTGGAAAAAGTTTCATAGCCCAAGTCCTTGAAAACGCGATAACAATAGATTGCCTTAAAAAAAAAAAAAAAAAACACATGGATTTTTAAATGCCATAAAATGCACAAATAATGTTAAACCAGATTGAAAGAAACACACTAGGCTCCCTGTGACTTGATTGTTGTCTATCTCCACTGACTTTATCTTGATCCACTGACTTTATCTTGATTATGCCTTGTCTTCGTGGACTTTTCTCAACATGTCAGATAGATATGTACCTAAACCATTCATTAATAGTTTTCAGTTTTTTTAGTGAGTTAGTAGAGTTGATTAACGGTGAGTTCCAGTCAACTAGGTGAATGTATGTAGGTATCTGCGTGTCCTCTCTTTGCAGACGATGTCCAATCATTTTTCCGATCTAACAGGGGCAGTGACCAGACTCAATTATGGCGATATTTATTAGCATTTGTCAATGGGCTTGTAGCAATGCCATTTCTATGAATCCTCATTTTAAGACTCAATTTGTCATCTTCTCCGAACTTACTCTCCCCAGCTGAAGGTAATGAGTTGCCTGCTCTGATTTTCAATAACTAACGTATTTATCATGCCTTCAGGCTCTGCTTTTCATGGATTCTTAAATGTAGTTAGGCCTCACACGACAATATGATGAATGGTGCTGAGGTAGGATCCTACCATACTAATGATCCTAGTTTATGTGAATTTAACGTAGGGTAATAGTGCGTTGGTAGTAGGCACTTAGTTGATGAATATATATAGGAACTGTACTACTAACATTCGAAATTTCGTGTATTAAATCAGCGACTTACACAATAATGGAATAGCGTAGGATGAATGCAGAGGTGGAACTAGCCTGCGAGAATAGTATAGGTAGATGATTAAGTTGGGCTATAGTCCCCAACAGGTACCTACCCATTGTCAGGGGTAAAGTGAGCCCCATTGTGAGGCATCCCACTAAGAACTTCATCAATTAGTGGTCTATTAAATGAGAAGTTGAACAATAATAACAGGAGGAAGGTTTGAAGAGCCAACTTCTTCTGTTTCAACCAGGCGGCAGGACAATGGGGCGGTAACAGGGGGAGCTCTCTCATTGCCATTGTGCCGGCTGGGCGTATGAATGAGGTTGCTCAGCTCTGGCCCTTTACAAACCTGAGAACCACTATCCCCCTACTCCCACTATTCTGACAAATACTGTATAGGCAGCACTGAATGATCGATCCAAGGCCCCCCGACTTCACCGGCACTACTCCGTTTAATTTCATAATTTATCGACACGGTGTTCCCATTCGTCTTGACACCCGGGCGGTAGGTTTCGGTGATGAATAGGTACCTATCTAACGCTCCAATACCTTCCTACCTACCTTTATACCGTACGACTTGTTGATGTGCTCGGATAGGAGTAGGCGAATGTGGACGGAACCTTCGCAACTGAGAACTAGGGCTGGTATGATTAGATTAGTTTATGATGAGAGGAATACCTACGCAATCACGTGCAGGCAAATTGAAAGGGTTGGAAGGGAACTCGAATCCTATTGGCTGAGAAAAGTAAAAGGGGCCGGGAGAAATAACCAATGCCAATCAAGGGCTCAAACAGTGTTGAGGGTCACATTATGAAAGGATGGGGAAACCAAGCTATCACAGGAATAAACCTATCAATGGTTAAATATGATTTGGGAATTACCTTATTCAGACCTATCATTTTTAATTATTTCGAATTTTTCAAGTACATTCAACGTGCCTCCCTTTGGACAAAAATGAATAAATTCTACTAAAAACTGTATATTTGTTAGATCGGAATTCCTTAAGGAGTGGGGAAGGATTAGAATGAAATTGTCCCCCTCATGGGGGCAGACAAGACATTTACATAGACTATGCCCAAATAGGAAGTCCATTGTACTGTACCCGGTAGGGACTTGCACATTCTGGTAATGTACATACGTAAACGGGCCATGTGAGTTAATTGAAAACGGCACTCCCATTCGCTTTTTTCCACTTAGTTTTATTTCGAGTGGAGAATGTGCTGCTAATGAGTCATGACCTATGATTACATCTGCACAGAGATTCTTCATCATTAATAGTGGGGCTTCCTTATACAAGTGTCCTTGCGTTTCTACATCCACTTGGCAACAACCTTCCACTGTGGAAGACAGGGCTGAACTAGCCATTGTTACCCGATCATTTTATGGTGTGCTCTGGATACTACCACTTATGCACTAGTAAATGATCAATGAAGCTAGTTGAACTGCTAGTATCTAGCAGTGTTGAGCAATGGAAATGGTTTATTGTTACAGGAACGATTGCTTTCTGTAGTGCTGCAGATATAACTTCTAGTTCTAGTTCTTTCTTCTGACTGGCTGATGCTGATTTCTTTGAGGACTTCCCATAGTTTGGTTCAGATTGACATACCGGACTAAAGTGACAAGCATACCAAATTTCTCGCACTCTTCACCATTTGCTGAGCATTGACTGCGAGGATGGCGTCTATGCCAACAAAATATCGAGAGACTTTGCTTTCAGAGCAGCAGTCAAAAGTCAGTTATCTAGCTGATGAGGGACATCCGTAGAGTTCTATGTGGCCTGCTGAAAAACTGTTGATTAGTGAGTAACTTTGAGCATTGGCTTCGGCTAACTCTAATGCTCTAGCTTGGTCCTTGATTTTCGGCAGTGACAAAGATTTGTTCTCCAACAAGCGTTGGCGGATGGCATTGGACACCAATCCTGCGATGAACGAATCCCGTATGTAATCGTTCATGCTCTGCTTTCAGTCACTGCTTTGAACGAACATTCCTTCCCTTATGTAGTCAAAGCCTGCAAATACTGATCGACAGACTCGCCCGGATTTTATTTCCGAGTCGTAAGGCGCAATGTCTAGCATAGATTTCATTTATCGGTCTGACATATAGTTCATTAAGGACTGTGATTGCTGATTGAAGTCAGTATTGTCACTGACTAATTTGCATATTGCAGAAGATACATAATTAGTTAGGACACACACTTTTGTCGAATCCGTGAGATCCACAATGGCTTTTTACGTTTTAGAGCTTTCTGAACAATTTTGGTTCCGTGTCTGTCAATTGGTTTGTGGTCAATTCCTTGTGCCAGGCAAAACTATGTGAAGTTATGGTCCCAATTTGATGAAATCTCCAGAGATTGTGCGTATCAGCCCCGGGATGGTTCTCTATGAATTTCATCGCCATCGGACTATTAGTAGCGAGAGCGCATGCGAAAACGTGAATTTCCTGAAACCCCGGTATCTCAGTTCCTAATTGTCCTATTCCGCTCAAATTTTGAGGGTAGTTGGAGGCTGACTCCAAGACAATCACCCATGAATGTCGTCACTATCGGATCAGTACTAGCTAAACTTGAAATTTGTTGTCATAGGCGTAGCTCCGAAACTGCTCTACTAATTTCGGTGCAATTTTCAGGGATTACGCGAGTTAGACACTGGAGCACCGCCATTGGACCACTAGCATGCGCAAACGTGAATTTACTGACACTACAAATCCTCAGTTCATAATTTACCTATTTCGCTCAAATTTGGAGGGCAGTTGGAGGTCGAATATCACCTACGAATTTTGACACGATTGTATCAGTGATATCCACTGCGCATGCGCCATTTGGAATTGTGTTTCTTGGTCACAAATCTGGAACTACTATACTAATTTCTGTGAAAGTTTCAGAGATTGTACAGAGGAGCCCCTAGACACTCCCCTATTAATTGCATAGCAATCGGACTACTAGTAGCGTCTGAGGATGCGCAAACGTGGATTTCCTGAAACTACTACTTCTCAGTTTCTAATGGATCGATTTCGACCAAACTCGGAACGTGGTTGGGTGCTGGCTCAAGACCTTTGCATTTAATCACGTTTGGATCAGTATTAGCTACCTACTGCGCAAACACAAACTTTAAATTTGTTGTCATAGGGATAACTCCGGAACTATTTTACCAATTTCGCTGAAATGTTCACTAATTGATACTATACGTCCATGTTACAAAAGCGAGCAAGCTACACTACCCACCAAACTTGGCAGACGGTTTTCTCTAAAGAGCGTTCCCTTCAATATTAAATTGTCCAGGTTTCGAACTCCGACAATTTGAAAACCGCTGCGGTTCTATGGGAAGAGCACAAAACTCGCACCTTTCCATTCCTAATCCGAATTTTATACGAGCAGCCCGAGGTAATAAGGCAGATGTAACTGTACCTGGAGATCTGAATGAATAATTAAAAGAAAATCTGATTTTTAGTGTGCCCCGAAGGCGAAGGGGGGACGTAATGTTAAGGGTGGGATTCAGAGGCATGAAAAGGGCTCAATAACCGTAAAGGGTATTGGGAAGGTTGCGGTTTAATACATGTGACCCCTCTCAAGTAGTTTCTTTTGTTGTCAGTAATAAAGGTTCTACAAAACCTTCCACAATGACAACCCACCGCTGCACAATTGGATGGGGCCTGTCAGAACCAAGTGTAGCACTTGAAAACCCCGGAGCCATCCCAACTCTTCTTTCACTTCCTCTACCCATTGTGGCGGAGGTTTCATTTTTTCAAAAACTCCTTTTTACGATCGAGCGAAACAACCGTCTCGCAGTCGTGGTTTCGGATATTTTGTCATGATCTTTGGGTCTCAATCTCAAGCAATACTCGTGGGTCGGAAACTGGCCGACGTGTCTCCAGAATTTTATTTCCTTTGTTCTATGATGATGAGTATAATTATTATTCCATATTCATATCTTTTCTCCTAAACGGATGGATTAAAAAACGTTGTAGATTGAAGTTGGGTTTAAAGGAACAATTTTTTTTCAAATGCTTGAATTTACATAATTTTGAAAATTGAACTTTTGAATTGAATTTAATTTTGCTCGCTGATCTGATCAAAAATATCTTCTACTAAAACATTTTAGTTAACTAAATAATGAGATCCCGGTGTTTTTGGAAAAAACGGAAAATCTTGAGAGTGCGAAGTGCCCCTCTTTGCCAAGTAAGTTACTTACTACCTAGTACCTGGATGCATATTTCATAGTCGGTCCAGAGTTGCTGCAGGAAGGAGGGAAGCTTCTAAAAACTTCTCGAATCGCTGTATCGAAGGTGCTACAGCAAATTTTGTTAGAATTGGATTAGGTTGGTCTTCCATCTTTCCTTTCAACTAATAATTTGACCGCCAAGGACCTCGATTTTCGGGAAACGCAAAAAACTGCTGGACTAACTTCCAGCCTAATTTGTCCGGGTGGAAGTATGCAGGTGGGCTGCGTAAGCTTCTGAAAAAACGGAATTGATTGCTAAGGAACTCGGAATTCAATTTGAAGTTGGAGCACATTGGTTTGGTTTTTTCGATTAGGAGCATTTTAGAACAACATTATACGGACTTTGAGCATTATAGAACAGCAGCAGCAAGTTGAGTGGGCATAGCTTTCTGACTTTTGTAGCATGGATGTATAGAACGAGTGAGGTGGTGAACATTTCATCAAAATCAGTAGAATCGGGTTCAGTGGTTATTCCCGACTAAGAATTTCAAGTTTCCCATGGGTACTAGCTATTATTGATCCAATGGGCAATTCCGGCTATTCTATTTTATTCATTCAAATGAAAGATTCCATTGAGAGCTTTCCAAAAAGGGAATGTGGGGTATCCGACGATTGGAAGTGAGCGAAATCGAGTGCCCTAAGAAATATACAGATGACGTCACCCACCCCATGCCCGCCTGGAGGGCACCCTCCACTCATCAGAACAGATGACGTCACACGTGATTGTCTCCCTTTTCTACAGCCAACCTAATGAACATTTTGAGGTGAAGATTAGAACTTAGGGGTTTTAATGGGTGCTGAATCCGAATTTGAAGTCGAAAATGCAAAAGTATGACACACCGGAATTCCCCATTGTGATGAAATTCATAGGCAGTCGTCTTCGGGTCAGGCCCTAGCTACCCTCCGAATTTGAGCAAGATCGTTCCGTTAGGAACTGAGAAACTGTAGTTTCAGAAAATTCACGTTCAGGACGATGAAATCGACAAGGGACCGACTTTGGGTTACACATAATCTCTGAAAATTGCATCATATATATTCAGAAACCTTTGATCCTAAAAAAGGAAGTGGAAATTACGATTTTGGAGGACAACGTTTTTTACTCCTTGCACTACTAGCTTCCTACCTTCGGTAGTGGGGAAGCAAAACGAGTCAGACTGAGCAGGTAGGCCAAATAACTCCCTGAAATAGCATGACACGGAAGTAACAATAAATTATTCTTTTTTGTTGCTTAGGCATTCGCAGTGACTGCAAACGATCCTATGGCGATTAAATTCAAAGGATTCGTCCCAAATAATTTAATCAAAATTGATCAATTAGTTTCGGAGTTTTACCTTAGACACTGAATTTAAAATTTTCCCATGCGTAGTAGCTATTACTGATCCAATCGTGATGCAGTTCATAGGCAAGCATCCCCCAACCACCTATTCTCCGATTTCGAGAAAAATCTGGCCATTAGATCTTAGGAAGTCGGTGTCTCAGGAAATCCAAGTTTGTGCTTGCGGACACGCCAGTATTGGTTCGTCGGTGATGAAATTCATTGGGGATCATCTAGGCCTGGGGGCTGACCCAGACAATCCAGACATTATTATCAAGATCGGGCTGTGAGTTAGTATGTACTGTGATACCTATGACTCCTGAACTATTATACCAATTGCAGTGAAATTTTCATTAACGGATTCTATACTTCCATGTTACAAAATTGAGGAAGCTATACAGCCCAACCAACTTGGCAGATTTTTTTTTAAACAATGTCAATCCACAGTCAAATATTCGTCCTTATAACCTACTCAAAATCGTGATGAGTCAACTATAAAACGTGATTGCGTTATTATCTAAAACTCCGATGTCCCAACCAAAATTTCCTATACCCGAATTCGTTTTATCGTAAGAGGTAAAATCTGAACTAAGCTAATCAGTTTCAAGTTTCACAAAAGTTATAATTTAAACTCAGCTAACCACACTCGTGGGTTGGTGAAGGGGGTGTCACTACAAAACAAAGATAACACAGTTGACTCTTTCAAGAATAAGCTTAAGATGCTTCAGACATCAAAGGGAGGGCCCTGACAATACGCCCACAGATAAGTTGTTCGAGATCTGCTTGTTATATTTAAGACTTGTTTGTAGCAACAAAAGCAAAGCTGTGCCCTATCGCGTTTCTTTGTCCTTCGATCTGCCTCCTTAATAAAGGAGGATTACTTAATTTAATTTAAACTTGCTTCGAAGAGGGATCGTGGAAGGCAAAAATCAAGTTTTGCTTTTACATTGTGCACTCCAATTTTCACGTTCATTCGGAGAACAATTTTGTTCCCAGAATTTTAAAGCATGACTTTGTTTCGGCTATGTTCCCGACGTAAATACGCTTATAAATTTGGAATCCCTCCTTCACGGGAAGAATCCTGGCCGGCTCCAGAGATCCCACTAAGAATGCCAAGGAATAATCCGTGAAATACAAACGATCAACGCTTACGGAGTCATAATTTGTAGAACCGTTCGAAATGGATTGCTTCGCTCGTGGCTGTCCTCGCTTCGCTCGCTTGCAGTCCTTGACCCGAATCCATGCTTTGAAATAGGCTTCCTCAGGTTTCTCCCTGGATTGGAATTGACATTGTAAGGCCTCGTGTGAAAGCTTCTGTAGCAACGGCAATTCACATTGAGTTGTTGTTGTTCACAATTGTTGAATCGCGATTTAACTAACCAAGTCCTGAGGGTTTTACCGGTATTCAACGAATTTTTGTGTAGGTAGCTACATTTTATTTAACGAACTATTTTTAGGAATGCTCGGGAATTTCACGTATAGTGGGAGGTAGGACCGCTATTTGAAAACATGTATAGAACTTGTTTATGTATATGAACTTTGAAATTATGTGTAGAGAGAGTTACCGTGGCCAGGATGGTTCTAACTTCTAAGCAGTCAAAGAGAATATCACACACCTAGTAAGTACTTATGAATAATCATTAACTGACCAAAAATAATATTCATGTACACAGCAAAAGACCACACTAATTCGTACCTCACATAATATGAACCTACCCGGAATATACCAATATACTTATGTACAATATTTTTAGTCAGTTAATAATTATTCATAGGTACTAGGTGTGTAATATTTTCTTTGATTTTCTTCGACTGCTTAGAAGTTAGAGGAGAGAGACTGCGGTATGAATAATGTATTATTTTTGAGTCACTGAATGTATATTTCAGTCCTCACTTTTTTAACATGAAATCAGTTAGTCAGAAGGTACACCACAGTGGGATAGTTCCAGAGTTTTATGCCTGTGACAGGCTCAGGAGCTGTTACTGATCGAATATGGTTCCGACATGAATAGGCATTATTCTTGGTACTAGCCCCAAACTACCGTCCGAATTTCAGCAAAAGAACTGAGAAACATTAGTTGCAGGAAATTAACGTTTGCACATGTATGTTTTTTTAAATTTACTTGTGGTCTGACGGTATGAAAAGGGGACCGTCTAAGGGCTCTTGATGTTCCGGTTTCGCATAAATGGGGGCTGACTCCTAAAACATGAAATGTATTGTCATGGGCATAGCTCCGAAACTTTTCTACCAATTTTGCTGAAATGTTCACTACAAACTCAAAATTTGTAGTAATAGGTACAGCACAATTTTTGGAGTTGGTTGTCATAAGCACAATTCAATTTCGGTGGGATTTTCAGATATTATGCGGGTTAGGCCCTAGACGGTAGTCTATGAATTTTATCGCCGCAGCCACTAGTAGCGTGCGTTTCTGAATTCTTAATGGTCCGATTTTGTTCAAATTCTGAAGGTAATTGGGAGATGACTCACTGACAATTGCCTGTGAATTTTCCTTACAATTGGATCTGTAATAGGTACTACGCATGCGCAAACTTAAAATCAGTGAGATACCTAATCATAACTCAAGAACTATTCTACAAATTCCGGTGAAATGTTCACTAACTGATTCTATACGTCCATGTTACAAAGTGACGAAGCTGTGCTGCCCACCCAACTTAGCAGACCTTTTTTTTTAATCAACTACGAGGGCTGTAGGGCTCGGGGGCTGTAAAATAGTTTTCAGCCGTTTTTTACACTTCAGAATGATGAGGTTTTTCATGTCAAAACCCCATTTTCTACCGTAACTCAAGACGCCAAATTACCTATCTTGGATGTCATCGCTATACAAAATATAAGAATAGGATTTTCGGGTAACCGGTAGGTAGGTTATCCCCAAAAGAATGTAATTGAGTTATTTAAATGTTAAAAACTCGAAATAAGTATGAAGCCAACAGAAATGATGAATTTTAACATGTTCGAGTTGTGAATGTCTTGTTTGTTGGAATAGACGTCGGTTGAGGGGAAGAGAACGGGAAAGCTGAAAAACATACAATAGTCGGGAGAACCACTCGTGCCGCCGTAGCCCACTGCATCCTACTTACCCCCTCTCCTCCTCATTCCTCCATGGTGCTTAATAATTGTTGTGGAACCACACAGCCCACCACCACCTCCTCGACCGCCGGTGGCCTCCCCACCCTTCATTATAACCCCACTCTACAATAGCCTTCTGCTCGAGACTCTAAGCTCCCAATTTAAATCCGGGCCTGAGGGCTATTATCGTTATACGATCAACACAATAAACGGGAAATGCTTCCCTCCTCGTATTAACAATACTTCTATGAATAGTTAGGGTTTTAATCCTTCGTGCAAACCGCCGCCACATGATTCTGACATTCATCCTCAACAGTTTCTAATTTATTATTATGATTTGGGGTGGATGGGATTTTAATATCCTGGTCGATATTATTATTTAATTATGTTTCCTGCTTCGCCTGTGCGAGACATCGATGGTTTTGTGCACCGACTCGGCTGGTCCAGCTAAACCCCGATAAGTTCAAACGCAAGGGAACTTAGTTTTCTTTGCGATTGTCCAATTTTTCACCACGGTCAGTTGTATTTTTCATGTTCAGTTAACGAGGTTTTAATTATAGGTGATAGGAACTAAACCACCATCCGCCTAGTTGACTTAGTGAGGTTTTCAACTACTCACGGTCACTTATTGAGGGTATTGGAGGTACCAACCCAGGCCAGCAGCCAGGTGGTACCGGGGGGTTGTTGAACAGTTTTTCGAACATTTCTCAACAATAATTTACAAATTTTATTTCGGTATTCTTTCTATTATTCAAGTATTACCTACATGCAGTCCGCTATTGCAATTTTAAATTTCTACAATTTTGAATTTTTAAATAAATTTAAAATTTCAATAGCGCACTGGTCTTAAGAATCGAATAAAATAAAGAATGCCGAAAACAGATTTGGTCGATTATATTAACGGAGAAAAGTTTGGAACACATTTAAAGGCTAAAATGGTCAGAAGAGGAGGCGGTTTCCCCTTTTAGCGA
>JAEMON010000001.1:53042171-53057617 GCA_030264115.1 Lygus lineolaris
TCTAGTGATATGATTCAGATTGATAATTCCAAGGATTTCAGGAACAAATGAAATCCTCGTTGTACTTACGTCTGAGGTCGTTTTACTGAATTTCAGTACAAAAAATAAGGTGGTTAAAATGATGTTTTCCCGCATTCAAACTTGAATTTCTCCATGATTTCGATGAGGAATCGCAAAGTTAACCATACCATTAGAAAGCTGATTAAATTTCCAAGTTTTCCTGAGATTTGACAGCTTCCAGCAGGTGTTGTGGAAATGCTAACTTACAAGTATTTTCAGAAACTTAATTTTTTTTTAAATTGTCAACGCTTGAACTGCAATTTCGGTCCTTAGGAGTTCGTTTTTGATTATGAATGTGCATTGGGTGTATAGAAAATTTAACGCTGAATCCGAAAATGTGGTCAAAAGTGGAAAGAAATTGTTTCAAAGTGGTGAAACGAGGGGTTTTATGGCCAAAAACGTGGTTTTCTAAAAAAAAACATTAAAAAAATCAAATCTTGGGAACGGATTGAGATAGAAAGGTTCGGTTGGTGGCATTTTACCACATTTTGGGTCTAGTTTCAACCAATTTTTTTCGCATTCGTCCTGAATCACCCTGTATACATAAATAGTGTTAAATTTCGGGAATCGTTTTAGAATGGTCTGAAAAGGATACCTACCATGAAGAAATGTTTTCAAAAATTTGCATTATTTAATTTTTGAAGCCATTGCAATAGCTTCATTTTTTTTCGAAAATTCGCTGAAGAAAAAAATCGGTCTGCGTCGGACCAGACGGTGGAAGTTATACTTCTTTGGCCATTCTCATACACCCACTCACGCACACAAACAGACAGGATATGAACCACATAATTCTTGTACCACATAAGTCTTGATAGCTCTACAAGCGAAGGAGGTAGAAAGAACTTTACGCAGAACACTTTCACTTCGATCATAAAACTATACCTATTTCTATAAAAACTCACAGAAAAAGGCGTACGTAAACTATAAACAACAACATGCTTCGGCCGCGTAAACTAGAAGAGTTCAAAATACGTCACGTCGGGGAGGCCGGTGGACGAGTCCAAATGACGGGATCCTCGAGGGGAAAAGCAGACAAAAAAGTTCTTAAAAATTTGGTCTTCTCTTCCTTTTGAGCGTGACGCGGTTTCTCGACCAACATCCCATCCCAATGTGTCTAACGGGCGCAAAGAAGTATAACTTCAAACATTTTTCGAAAAGAGTGCTTACATATTTCGTTGCTTAAGAAGCAACAACACGCCCTATGAACCAAATCCCAATTTTTCAGGAGGAGGAAAAAACTTAACCCAGTTTTTGATCACCTTTCCCTTTGTTACCCGTTATTCAGTCACTTCTTGCCTTCCGGTTGTCGTCAATACTGAAAAATAGTATTATTTAATAAAATAGGAAATTTTGGTTGAAACGGGGTGTTGTCCGAATAGGTAATTGAGGTCGATGGGGGTGTTGTGTTTTTCGAGTATTTCTCGATTTTGTAGTCTAGTTGAAGCAATTTTGAGCTAACCAGTCGATGCAACGTGAGAAGTCGAATAAGAATCAGTCAAAACCCCTAATTTTCGTGAAAATGGTCGATAGGGTGTGTTGCTTCTTGAGCGACGATTTGTGTCTGGCAAACCTCCAAGGAGAGTAACAAGAAGAATTCAGTGAAGATGAGTCACGCCCTCAATTAGTTGTGGCAGATAGACACATTCCAGAGAACGACCCTCCTAGGACGACTGATAGGAAAAGGAAATAGTAATCAACCCAGCCGACCCCTGACGCTACGTGACGATATTCATGCCATTGATATCCGATATAGTCTTTTCACGAGTAATCTCTATCGTCGTTATCATTTTAATTAACTTGCCCTTACTCCGGCGCTTTTAATCCCTCACAATAGAACCACTTTGAAAGAAACATCCAGCTCCATCTGGAATTCCCTCCCCTCCTCCCCTCTCTTTGTAGTGACTATTTCCCTCCCCCGCCTTGAATGAGTCGACTACAATGAAGCTCTCAAGTCGAGACGGTAGCTGAAGGCGGGGGAGGTGTCCCATTGAAAGGTTACAATCAAGCCAGACACTAATTCCTGGGGAACTTGCTATACAGCGAAGCCCATTCATTACATGGATTTGTGATTCAACTGTTAATAATGTTGAGCGAAGGAACTCGAATTTATTAAGCATTGTGAGCTGGTGGGGTCGGCAGGTTCACCATGTGGTGACATACCATCGCTCCGAGAATCTTCTTCATTGGCATCCGCCTCTTCTGCCTGCTATTACGTAGTTATCACCCACTTTCATATCCTGATATTTGAGCAAGGCCCAACCATACCTATCTCAAGTTCACCTTCCAGGGCCACCGCACTGGTGGGGGTCCCTTCAAACATGATACAATAAAATTGGGATATTCCCAAATAAAATCATTCAGCAACAACTTTTCATCAAAGCATTTCGTAAACAGTATGGCCAACTCCCTCGACGCGGATCCCGCCACCGCACCTTCATAAAATCCCGCTACATTTCCTCCCACATTTTGGTACAAAATTATTGAAAAATTACACCCAATTATTATACATATCACGTGAAATCGTAGTAGGTACACTCAGAGGGTAATTTTATTTTCATAATCAGCCAATCTTTCCATAGCATATATGATTGTATAGACGATACTAATTTAGTTGAACAAGTTCAACAAAAACATCTTCATGTAGATGAAGCTTTGAAAAATATTCGCTTTATCTGCCTGAATTTATCAAAGCTACAAACTACTAATCTAAGCTAATCCAAGCTACTAATCTTACAAAATTACCGTTTTATTAGATTTTGAATAATTCAAATAATTATTTTGGGGCTGGAAAAAGGCCGTCTTGGAAGAGGTGGTGCTTTTTGGTTTCATAATAACAGTGGGGGGGAAAAACTTGTTTTTCTTTTTTTGATTGAATCTGAAAAAACCTCCCACCCCTTCCCAAAATTTATTTCCCTCAGCAGAAGGAAGATATTTTTCCACCGCTGGACCAGTAAGTCCACCTTCAAACAGCGGGAAAACCGCAATTTCGGCCACACCTCTCGTAAATAAGCGAACAGACATGGGTGACTGATGACGTCATACGCTGTATCCTTCCTCCTTTTTGCCCTATTCTGTTCATTTCCGTTCTTACATAATTATTGTACCTTTTTAGAAAGCTCTCGGGTAAACCTGAAATTTGAAAGAATGAAAAAAAAATGCATTTCTGTTCCCAATCGTCCAAGTCAAAAAGAAGAAAAAGACAGAAGACAACTCTGAATTTCAAATTTCGCAACTCGCAAATTTCCAACTCGCTCTTCAAGTCGGTTGAAAAACGCCCTCCGAAAAAATTATTTTCAATTTTTTTTCAATTCTAGTCACAACATTTTCAAACCCAAAAGACAATTTTCCTAACCTTTTTCCCAATCCAACTCGGAAATTAGGTGATTTCAAATTTTCACAGACATATTCTGAGTGATATATCGGTGATATGGGTATGCCCTTTGTGATTACCTACTCGTAATTGGTTATTCGATGTACCTATCTGTTCTATGTACCTTGTGATACCTATTTTGAAATATTGCTATCCCTACAGGCAATTTTCTTTACTTATAATCTGAGATGGGATACCTTCTAAATTTTATAAGAACTAGCGCGATTTCCTCGTGGTAAGTATATTAAGTAGAGTAATAGTAGAGTGGAAATAGTAAGTAGAGTCACATCAATATTTGTTCGGTAATATGAATCATAATTTTAAGTTTTCTCTGGATGGAATAAACTTAAAATTATGATTCACATCGTAAAGTATGTAATTAGGATTGTATAACATATAGGTAAATCGTTGAATTTTCAAAACCATCAACGTGAAAAATAATAAAAAGGATTTTGAGCTGCATCGGGGCATCGTTCAGACGCTTCACAAGCTGGGCGTCCCCTTAAAATGCAGAAACACGTGATACGATCGAAAAGTCCTAATGCTGCACCCAAGAATGGACCGTGCGTTGATGGGTGAAACCTAAGGGAATACCTTTTGTAACTATGTGTAAGCTCATTGTGGCTCATCTTATAAAAATAAGAAAGGCAGTATAGCTTCCTCACATTTGTAACTTAGACGTATAAAATCAGTTCGTGAGTAATAAAATCAGTTCCGGAGTTAACCCTATAACAATAAATTTCCAGTTTGCGCATGCGCACTGCGTAGTAGCCATCACTTATTCAATTGTGGCGAAATTCATAGGTAGGTAATTGTCTTGGAGTCAGCCCCCAACTACACTCCGAATTCGATTGATGGGTTACTGTGTAGGGGCTACCCCGGACAATCTCTGAAAATTTCACCGAAATTGGTTGAGTAGTTCCGGAGTTATGGCTATGAAACACATTTCAAAATTGCGCTTGCGCAGTAGGTATTCCTGATCCAATCGTGTCAAAATTTGTGGGTAATGAGGAATGGACGTCCCATTTCATTATTCATTAAAATTGTAGGGCTTACGGAGTGCTATCCAAAAAGGTGCAATATGATGGATCGGAAATGACGGAAGAGGGCAAAAAAGGAGAAGGAAAACGCGTGTGACGTCATCTGATATGTATTGCCTTCTCGCTCCCTCACGTGGGAACTGCGTGAAAGGGACATACATACCAAATGACGTCACGCGTTTTTCTTTCTGGTTATTCCAGCCCAACTACTAGAAATTTGAGGCTGAAAATTCGGATTCTGGGGTTTTCGAGGGTGCTGAATCAGATTCTGAGGTAAAAATAGCAAATTCCGACCAGTGTCCGTTCCTTATTGTCAACTCTGTGTACCCTCCGAATTTTGGCGAAATAGGTCAATTAAGAACTGAATAAAATCGTAGTTTCAGGAAATTCACGTTTGCGCATGCGCACAGGCTACTTGTGGTCCGATTGCGATGAAATTTATAGGGGACCCTCTAGGGCCTAATCCGCGTGATCTCTTTAAATCTCACCGAAATTGGTCTGGTAGTTCCGCCTATGAAAACAAATTTCAAGTTTGCGGTTGCGCAGTAGCTATTTCAAATCCAATCGTGCCGAAATTAATATTCCTCGAGTCAACCCCAAACTACCTTCTAAATTTGAGCGAAATAGGTCAATTAGGAAATCAGAAACCGGGGTTTCAGGAAATTCACGCTACTAGCAGTTTGAAGGCAATGAAATTGATAGGGGGACTGTAACGGGGCTAACACACACAATGGGGAACTTGCAAGAGTACGAATTTAGCATTTTTAACCTCAACATCTGATTCTGCGCCCTTCAAACCCCCCTGGTGCCAATTTTCGGCTTGAAATTACGGCTGGGATGGTGGAACTGACGTTATTTGGTCTGCCCTAGGAGATGTTTTTAAAATTTTCTTCGATCGAGCCTAGGGTCAGAATTGTCTGGAGTCAGATAATTATATACATAGATATGTACTTCAAAAATCAGGGTACCAAAAATTTGGAGTCTTGCAATAGCTTCATTTTTGTCGAAAATTCGCTATTTACCAAACATAATCTACCAAATTTACCAAGAAAGAGCATAAAAAACATTATATGGGCACCTACATTTCGGATCTCGCTACCAAAGCGGCTATGTCATTAGTCAATAAGGCGTGCGTGGTACCAAGTCGGGTTCTCAAGAAACAAACAGCTATGATTATGTAAAATATTTTATTCTGTAAATTGAAGATAGATCACCTAACTCAAAACATATCACCACACTATATTACAAATATTTCAATACATTTTAGTATAGAATTAGTTAAATTACTCTCCTCAAGTAAAATAGAACAATGTTGGTGGTTTGAACTGATAAAATTATTGTTTAATGTGCAGCCATGTTGTGCAAGTTTTTTCAATTATTCAAAGGCAAAAAGCGCAGAAATCAAGACGAGCAGGCCTGACAAGAGAGGTGGTGGGGGAGGGGAATGGGTTATTTGCCCCCAGGCCCGGGTTTTTTCAAAAGTTGGACCCCTCCAATAAAGAAAAAATTATACTAAGTAATTCATATTCGCACTTATTGCGGGCCGTAGTTAGCGTTAAAAGATTATAGTTGACTGGTAAAAGGCAAAAAATATAATTATGTGAGTATGTATAAATGGTTTTTTAAACCCCTTCCCGCATACAAACTGTTTCCGAATGGATGTTTCACCTATTTTAATTTTGGTTAATACTTTAGATTAAAAAAAGTCTTATACACTATCTTTCGTGACTTTTTCTCTGTATATTTTGTGACAGTACGCCTCAGATCTCAACAGATAGCGTCTGGATCGCTCGCGACCTGTTCCCGCTATGTTATTCAATGTGAGTCAATGCCTTCTCTGGGATGGTTCAGTCCATGCAAGAGCTGTCAGGTGATCTGGTCAATTATTACACAACGGGGAGGGGGAAATTATGATGTACCTACCATCAGATTCCACCCCCTCTCAGCCATGACCTGTGGTAGCAGAGCGTGGTTCAGTACTGAGCTGATTAATTTCACCAGTATTGAATCCACTTTTTTATTTACAAACCCTCTCCTCAGAAGAGGATTGGGGTGTGGAGCTTTCCCAGAAGGGGCTTCAAGATCCTCTGGATCTATAGGGACCCATTGCTTACAAGTTGGCTTATAAGTTTCATTTAAAAAATTCTATTTTCATGTATGCCTTTGAGCACAAACTTCAATTTCACTTTTCCTTATGCCTTTGCGCTTATTCTAGGGTTTTAAATCCCTTCAAAATTAATTTAATAAAATGGTTGTTATTCCCAATATTTTTATGGTTGAAATTACTAAGTATTAGAAATCCCCTGAGTTGGATAATTTAAATATACCTATGTAGATCATTGAATGGAGGAGTGAAATAACTCCGAGGTTTTCCAGATGAAACTCCTGGATTGGAACCTCTGACTACCTACCTGTAAAAAAATCTTTTCTTCATTTTTTCTGCCAATCTTGTAGGAGCTTAGTTCTCCGCTAGTAGAAACTTTGCAATAGTGCCATTACGATGGAGGTCTTCCTCCCTTGAGGTTTTCCAGATGCCCTTCCCTGGATCTTAGCCTCACACTATTTTAAGGACCACCATCCCAGTTTTCAGAAGGGGAGTGTGACGGTAGGCCTCAGCTCCCAACAGATAGCGCCTAGATCATTCAGAACCAGTTCCCGCTGTGTTATTTTTACGGCCTAGTCAATGCTTTCTCTGGGGTAGTTCAGTCCATTCAAGAGCTGTCACCTGTTCTGGCCAATTATTAAACAACAGCTATACTGGGTTGACTATGACGTACCGTCACTTTTCTTTCTTGCAGCAAGGGGGAAGGGAAAATTAGGATGTAACTACCATAAGATTTCATCCCCTCTCAGCATTGACAATTTTGAAAATCATAGGTACGCAATGCATACAAACTACTTTTTTTTTCAAATAAGAACCCCTATTTCTCAATTTATTGTACATTTGAAAATTTGTACATTTGTTAAATTTCAATTTTTTTGGAGTGCTCAAACATTTATGTAATGAGTCATTTGCTCATGAAATTTCACTTAGAATCTGAATCCACAACAAAAAACGGGGGTTCCCATAAAAATAAAGGTTGTGTGCATGGCATCGAGTCAGTTTGCGCATGCCTGGGCCCGCAAAAATATGATATCTGAATTTTAAATAAAACATCATCAAAGATATCAATTAGAAGACTTTTTTTAAATCTCTTGTAGGTATCAACCAAAATAAAATGGGGAAACCATCCATTTAGAAACAAGTCGTTTCTTTGGACCATATAAAATACTCCAGAGCCCCAAAATAAGCTACTCCCGGGTCCCAATTTTCTCTCTGTGGGCCTGAAGACTGTATTAACTGCATGAATTATACAAAAAAATAATGAAATTGAGATTCCAATTAATACTAAGACTGATATCAACAGGAGGGTATTTTTCTGAAAGGAAGATAATTTGAATTGATTGATCAATTCAAATTTAATTGATTGATCAATATACATTTCACTGTAATAAAAGTAAAAGAAGCACACAAACTGCCAAGCACATACAAATGTTTCTAAAAATGCCTTCAGCAGATAGAAAAGTGTAAAATTTAAACCTATCAACATAAATTCCAACGAATCACTGTTAAGGTGATATCATTTCATTCATTGAATTAAAATCCTTTCATAATTCTATTTACATTTTAAGCTAGGGTGCAGATTGGAACATTCGCAACTGTTTCTATCAATGCTTGACTTACATAGCAATAATGTCTCGATAAAATATCATTCAATTAAATGAGAAACCATAGCTTTATGTTTTTCTTTCTTTCTTTAATCCCTACCTATATCTAAATGTGGTTTCTATATTAATTTTTTTAAATATTTTATGTACATGAGTGACTAGATTTATCTACGAATTTCCTTACTAAACAGTCTTTTCAAGATGAAATTAATATCAACTGCATGAATTCAAGCATCATTGACTAGAATACGAGAACAAATAAGACTAGATTTTTCGAACTGAACTAAATAAATAGATGAACAAGAATGATGCTCAGGAATGGCTCAAGTTGTGGAATGTATTCAATGTTAAAATGCTTAACCTGGATAGTTACTAAAATCACAGGCTTCATTGGTGTGGTTCAACAATTTTTAATCTATCTGAACGACATACCAAGATTCATTTTCTCATATATAAGTCGTTATATATTTATACTCGTCAAAATAATTTTTCTTTGCATTATAAATATCACTATTTGCAGGTATACAACTTATACAATATTAGTAATAAAAAATATATATCTACATCAACATAACACAAAGGCAAACTTACCCAATCTATTAGTGACTAAAGGGTACTTATCTCAATAGATTTATAGATAGAATTTTGACCAGCAACATCAGATAAAATAATTCATCAATATTAATTGCTTCTCCAACTTTTTTGACCATAATCAGAGCTGGTTTGTCATCGTTAATAAGTTCATAAACTTCTCTTAAACATTTGCGCAATATTGATCGACCTGATGAAAATGCTAGAATATTGATCACAGTGAAATATTCTTGAAAATAACGTCTTTCGAACTTGAATGGAGAGAGATGAGCATTTCAAACATGTATATTCATGAATCGAATACAGATTTCCATTAAGAGCTCGTATATTTTCTTCAAAATACCAAATAACAAAGAACACCCAAATTCCTATTTTTCGAATACTGCTTGTAGACAATAAAAAACCAAACCCCAATCAAATCTCAATAAATTGTATAGATATATACAACCATTGAGATAAGGGTGTGTACACAATAAAGGTGAACTGTGATTTTGTATACAACTCATAATGATACGCATTTTCCATACAACAAAAATACAATTAGAAACGATCCCTTATTAAGATACAAGGTAATAGATTACGAAAATTCTACAGGCCAGCTCTGATTTGCAATTACAGTTAAAATCACTGCAGAAGGCTAGTATGTTATAGCATTCAATCATATTCACTTCTCTCATTAGACTTTTCTCTATTAATTATTCCACGCATTAAGAAAAATGGCTACAAAATCAAGGCAACACATAAATATGTATCATATCATTCTGCAAACAGAAGTAAGTACCTGCCTACTCAACAATACGAGCTCAGAGATGACCGCTACATCCATGTTAGTATTGTAATGATGCAAAATGAAATTTGATTGGACATTTATGAAGAAATACATTTGTAAAACGTGGGGAAGCCAAAAACCTTGAGACAAGCGTATAATGTTACTTACACGTCGTACTTAACTTCTTGTTAAGCTCTCAATGAGCTGAATAATCATTCCAAGTATCAATCAATGTATACAAATATATTAGCCATATGGATCAAAAAGAATAAGTGAAGCACTTCATCACCTAGAACCAGTAGATATTTCTAGATGATTAACCACAATAATACGTACCCATTACATCTCCAATCAATTTTGATTTATAAATAATGACGTGTTTGATATGAAGTTGAGGGTGCCTAGACAAATTTTTATGAACCATCGGTGTAGTACGTAATTAACTAATTCAAATTGCAGTAATCAGTATTGCCTAAGCTTCGCATACCATTTTTGAATACTCAGAAGTTCATAAAGTTCATCGAAAATCAACACGATATATAGGTATACCTAAATAAATGTATGACAACAGTCTATTGTAACACCAGATTTATTGAGAGGCGTCCAATGAACGTCGAAAGCCAGGAAATTATAAAGGAATTATAATTGGTACCGTTCGGGTCGGTAGGTACCTACGACTGTTAAGTAGATACTAATAAATATAGATGTTTTCAGGTCTTCAGGAGATTCACATTTGACTAGTTCGTACGCTCAGTTTCCACATCCAACCAATTTGAAATCGAAGTATTGCAATTTGACAAAACAGCATACATTCCAAATGGCAAATCAGCGGAAATTAATCAACATTAATGCTAATGGGGTCTGCGCATGATTTTTTTTAACAATTTTTATTGAAAGGTAATCGATTCAAAATGGCCAAAGTGGGGTTATTTCATAATTATGTGGTCTCCCTATTTTTTTTATCGACGAAGAGAAATGTGAACGTTTGAAGAAATGCGCGCGGAAATGGAGCCCGCTGATTGGTCGAAGCGCATCCATGCGTAGAATGTCGGAACCATCGGAACGGTTTTTAAAGGGACAGCAGGGGGCGCGGTGGCGTACGTACCTCTGGAGGTACCTACGTCACCCCCCCCCCCCCCCCCCCCCCCCCCCCCCGCGAAATTTAAAACATTCTATTTTAACATTACGATTTCTGCTCCCACATGGAGTTTTTTGTCCTGATACATAGTGTTTACTAGTCATGGCAACTCAAATAACATAATTAATGGGTTTTTTCCTATTTGTATTTCTCATGCGCAGACCCCATTGCAAAATAAACATTGGCTTATAAAATAATGTTCGTGGTACAACGCTATCTTGCAAAATTTTCAATTGATTATATTTAACTATAACTCAACTACATCTGAAACTCATTGGCAATTCCTGAGAAAGTATTATAACCAATAACCATTATTTATAATGTTAGGAAACCATAATGAATGGTTCATCTACCTCAATGTCAATAATTACAACATCAACAACGCAATGATCGATGGCAAATGAATAGTTTTTATGTAAAGAACAAAGTTCCTAGAGATTACCTTCATCAATGTAACTTAATGATAGAACCATCCTTCCAAATTCAATTTGATGATAAAAATTCCAATTAAGAAGGAAACTGAATATGAATGGACAATCCAATACATGGAGAATACAAAACAAAAGAGGAAATTCATTCAACATAAAATTGTAATAAATTTCGATTAAGAGTTCCAAGCAACATATAACAGTGACTGCAGCTAGTTAGCTTACTAAGGCATGATGTATATTACAGGCAGCAAGGTGAAACCAAGAAGCAAAGCTACAATGCTGTTTTACAACAGAAATATGGTGTTCTTTAAATGATAGAGAATGGAATCACATGAGAAACTTTCATTCAGTTATTCACTTGGATTCAGTCAAGTGACGTACAAAGAAACTACTTCAAGTAATCTAAACTTTTATAATTATTTCTATCGGAAGAAACCTTAAGCACAGCAGTAAAGTATGGGAGGCTAGGAAAGCAGTCAATGATTTCAACTTGAATCTTTGCAATTCACAATGGAATCAATTTTTTTTAAATGTTCTGCAATAAGAATCGAAAAATATTTTTTACTGGGTTCCTAAGGAACATTTCACAACACATTTTTCTCAAGCTAACTCCAAAACAATGGGTACACCGAAGTACTATAAAAATGATGGAATTAGCACACTACCACTATTACAGTATGTGAACGGTTGTAACATGAATAATTCATTTCCAGTCTACCTGAGCACTGCTACTGTAATAAGGAAAGAAGAAACCTTTGAATAGTTATGATGACCTCAAAGATCACGAATTTCCATCAACAATGGAAGATATAGAACACTTGAGCAACAACACTGAATAAGGAGTAGTTATCTGAACTGTGCACAACGAGGCCCCCCTCCTTTTGTCAGACTCAAGACCCTAAAAATAATTCTTAAATTGGATTTAATATCTACACCTATTAATTTAGGAAGCAACCATTTTATGATTACTTGAAGAAACGGATCAAACGCATTCGTCAACGAGGAGGGTCAACTTGTTCAATAGAGATTCGAGAGATTCAAGTAAGGACGAAAATTGTCCCTCTATGGTCTTATCTTGAAAATTATGAATCATGTTAACCTATCCTGATCATGAATTGAAACACTTTGAAAAGATAAATGCCTAAAAGGCTTCAGGCTATTCTGAATCGAACTTTTACTTTATACTACATATATACTGGCACCGGGTGCCTCAGTTATCATCAACTCCTATCATCAAAAAGATTACACAAAATAGGTACGGCTTTTCACTAACTTTGCAGGAGTAAACTATACCATTTACAGATAACCTGATTTTTGCTTAGATTCAACAAAAAAATCCACGATTCAGATCGTGACCCCCAATTTTCAAGAACATTAGGGAATCTCACCATGAAAATGGAGTATTCATTTGAGAATAAGTAGTACGCAATTACCAAAGGATTTCCAAGGTTGACTGACAAGTCCTGATAACTTTCATCTAAGTCCTTGGGGAACATATGCACATAAACAAGGAAGAATTGATTCAAATAACTGAATGGGTGTCTGGAAGAAGGGCCACAAGGAAGGGAGTCACAATTTGTTTGAAGAGTTTTCCTTGTAAGTGAGTTCCTTGTCAAGTGGAGTAAGCGTTTCCATGGCTTTTAGTAGTGAAGGGCCTTTGTCATTATAAGAGTGCATCTTCCTTATGAATTGAAGAAGGGCCCAGAGTATGTCACTCCAGCTGACTTTTGTTGGTAACATTAGCAGCGTCCTAGTTTTTCGGCTCTCCTGGAAAATTAAGAAATTGTGACTTCTTCCAGACAGCCATTCAACTGATGAAATTAGAAATTATTGTAAAGAATGATCATTTGACTAAATACCCAGGAATAAACGATCCTCAGTGTTACATATTAGGGAATGTATTTTCTCCTGATACCTACTTTTAAGAAATCAAAAAGGGATAGAAATGTGATACATCAACAACATTTCGAATCAATAGTGACAAAAAAGACTAATGAAAAGTTACAATATTTGTCCATTCATGAAAGTATAGTAAATATTCTTCATCACCTTATGAAATGTTACCTGATTTTCGAATTACCGATATTTTTAAACAATATCAACGATATTGGAAGAAATATGGACTTTCATGATACCGAAACTTTCCTCAATATCACGGACTATCAGAACATTATTAATCGATGTTTGCACTATCAATTTACCACAAAAAAGTTGACCTTGGAAAAAAGCTGATCTGTCCTCTACAACTTCAAGCCAAAAAAAGAAAAACTGGAAAAACGCTCGTGTGATATGGCCTCAAAATGTTGTTTCACCTTTTCGAAAAATGGGAGATGTTATAATTATTGGTTTGATTTGTTGTTAGGGCGAGATAAACCCTGAATTTGTAGATTACTAGTAACTTAATCCCATGGGATTTTTCACAGATGGATATTCGTTATTTTGGAGCAAACAACTTCAAAAAATATGAAAACGTTACAATGCTATGCCTGAACAGAAATAAACAATTAGATCGCCAGGGACTGTACAATTATATTCACACTCGTGGGGGTGTTCCTGTCCACTATCAAGAGGAGGGAGGGGGGAATCATGAAGAGTTCTGACTAGAATCTCAGGAATCCAAAATGCTTCATGCAGTGCGCATACGAGATGTACCAAACTATCATCCAACAAGGATTGTTGGGGTGAGTACGTTTCTTTTCTTATGAAAAGTCACACATCTATGCAGGAGGTGTGATATCTTTGCATTACGCAAACAGTCTGAAACATTTTGGATTCCCGAAACTCCTCTGGATCACTATCAGTCTGGGTGGAGCGATTAAATTGAGTAACCAGTTACAGCCAGAAGCCAGTCAGTCTCATTGATATCACTCAGCAACAAATTACAACCAGTGACACTGAGACTGCCATGTGTAGGACTCCTAGGAGGAGACTCCTATTAGTAGGACTGAGGTAGTTTTATATCTTAATTTTAGGACATATTTAGTTTCATTGAGGAGAATCAACACAAATGTATCCTAGAAATATGAGGAATTTGAGTAGGTAGGATAATCGAGGATGGCCAAGGATGATATTAACTGCCATGATGAATGATGAAAAATTCAGATAAAATAGGTTATGTAGACTGTGAATTTAGCAACAGTGGGATGGTGGAGGGGGAAAACAGGTAGCAGAACAAGAGTAGGAAATACCAGAATAAAGTAGTAAAATAGATACCAATTTTATGTTTTTTCAGAATGTTTCAATTCCAACTTCTAACACAGTTTTCATCTTAAAAGGGAGGAAATAACCACTGATGATCATGATAAAAGACACGAGTCAAACATTGAAATTTGTATGCAGAGATTAAGAAATAACCCCAGTTTGAAAGTAATTAGCTCAGTTCATCAGAGCTAATTAAGCTAGTTAGTTAGGGTTCAAATCCCTCAGGACCTATGAACCTCAGACACTGATACCTGGTAGCAGTTTATCAGTGTACCTACTATCAATTGCTAATTAGGGAACTAGGACTTTGAAGGATAGTACGAGACATACAAAGCACAAGCTCTCGTACTATTCTTTAAAAAAATTGCAGCACCAACCGAGCACGGCAAATCATAGGATGGTAGTACCCCAACATATATCAACATGGGAAACAGGCATGACTCACATTTATTCATGTACCATTATGGATTACTAGTATTTAAAAAAATCAACGTAATGATTTTCCAAATCAAACTAGCAATCCCAAAAATTATATCATGAATGGATTAGAATTCATCGTTAGTAAGAACATATCTTCTTTACACTAATTTCAAAGAGTGAAGTCACATAATAAAACATTAATACACAGAATAGTATTATCCTTGCTTTGTAGGGCTACTACCTTCTGGACAACATTCAAAAATTAAGAGACCAGGTATCAAAGAAGCAAATATTGAATTTTAATTAATACAATCAGAATATTTTGCTGGCCAGTAGAATTGGTGATAACAGCTATGATCCATTGATATGTTGTCCGATTTTACGACTGGAACCACCAAGAAACGTAGCCAAACGTTACAGATGGGTGAAGTATAGGGGTAAAACAAATTAGTACGGAATGAGTTTCATTTGGCTCAGAGTGACCAATTTGTCTATATACATTGGATATTATTCACTATAAGGTAGGTACAAGTAAAAAAAAATACAGTGCTCAGGATATACACTTAAAAAATTTGAAGAGTTGAAGGAAGAAGAATAGAAATGGGATTTGTTGGGGAACTGGATAAACCAAATCCACTGGTATCATAAATGAGCAGTGGTACTCCAAACTCTACAATAAGTGTGTAGGACTAGGTGGTGGAGGGGGGGGGGGGGGGGG
>JAEMON010000001.1:53136009-53150096 GCA_030264115.1 Lygus lineolaris
GGCATTCGGAAAATTTGAAATTTCTACCAGTCAAATTGGTCATCTTTAAAAGTTGAGGTGCTTGCTGAACTCAGCACTAAATTCTCTACAACTTTCATTCTATGGGATTTTTTTTTTTTTTTTTTTGTGGACGAGCCTTATCCCATCTACAGACGTTTGAAAGTAACTGATTCTCACTTTTTGACAAAGTTGAAAAAAATGGTCGATTTTCGACCGTCGATTTCGGCCGTAGTTTCTGATCGAATTTTGAAGTTGTGGTGGTCGTTGGATGCAGAATTTATTCCCCTACCATTAAGTAGAGAGTGCATTTTTGTGTGCGATGAACCGTTTTTGACTTATAGACGAAAGACTAAAAAAAGTGCCCAAATTTCGAGGTTTTTCGGCTGTCAAAAGATGTCCTCACGGATTTCGTTTTGGATAACATGGATTCACCATATCCATACGTTCCTAAACACATGAAAAAATAAAATCCTTAACCCAAATTTTTTCTAGGTCGACCTCCCTGAGCTCCTCTTATCTACCGGGCTAGTTGTACAAGTTACAAAACATCGGGTGCGAGGCTTCACACTATTTTCCTCACCCGTAGAAATCTGAAAAACGTATTTCTTAGCACTTTTTTTTTTAGCTTCTCTTGTAAACCGCACTAACGATTTTGATGAAATTCACAGGAACTAGGTACTCTTCTTTGAAGTAAAAATAAGCTCCAATACCCGTCATCTCCACAAAAATATCCTGAGGGCCGAAATCAGCGTTAAAATCCATAAAAATGGCTATAAATAAGTAGGTAAGTCCTGTAAATTTCATCAGAATCGTTAGAGCAGTTTTCGAGAAAAGCTGAAAAATGTGCTAAACATGACGTTTTATCACCTGTTTTGAATATTTTCTCCCCCTAATAATTGACCTGGAGGGCTGATATTCTTAATGCATCATTCTGGAGCTGACTCAAGACCTATATTAATATTATCAAGGTGGGATCAGTAATAGCTACTGCGCATGCGACAGTGATAACTCCGGAACTATTCTACCAATTACGCTGAAATGTTCACTAACCAATTCTAGATACGTCCTTGTTAGAAAAGTGTTGAAGCTATGTTGCCCACCCAACTTGGCAGACGTTTTTCATTCGAGGATGAATAAATTGTGAAACCCACCCTGACATATTGGTGTTCTATGACCTGCATGACGATTTTAAAATATGTTTTTGTAAGTATGTCACGTTTTCAATCGGGCCTAAACGTAGAAACTAGAGAAACGCTGTTTTTCCGGCGAATTTTAGTGAGGGTAAATGGCGGGTTTAAATCTATTATGCCCCCGTATCTATTGCCCAAAAATAGCGATTTTTCAATTTTTGGTTGCCCAGCATTCTACCGTCATGAGCATGGCGAACCGGTCATTCCTAGCTTTCTGGAAATTTAATGGTCCCATACCTACTGTGAAGGCGAGGAAGCTGCTGTGCCATATCCTTGGCACTGTATTATTTCTTGCTTTTGTAAAACAATTAGTTACAACCTTCCTACATTGTTTTACTTTGCTAATTTTACCTGCCAATTAATAAATAGTATGCGAACTAAATCACTCGCAATAAAGTTGTGGAAACCCATTTGAACAGAAAACATCTGGTGCGAGGCTTCCTCACCTGTAGAAACCTGAAAAACGTCGTTTTTAGCTCATTTTTTTTTAGCTTCTCTTGTAAACCGCACTAACGATTTTGATGAAATCCACAGGACTTACTCTCCCTAAAAGTAAAAACAAGCTCCAATACCCCTTATCTCCACAAAAATATCCTGAGGGCCGAAATCAGCGTTAAAATCCACAAAAATGGCTATAAATATGTAAGTCCTCATCATCAAAATCGTTAGAGCAGTTTGCGAGATAAGATTAAAAAAATGTACTAAAATTCCATTCATGCAGCATGAGTTGATGAGCGAATTTTCAAAGAATAATTTCAACCGATTTGGTATGTGATTCTTATAGAAAATTTCACGCTGATTCTGAATATACTATATTATGTTCCTATTTTTAAGATGATAATTTACACTAATAACCTCAAAAAACAATTAAAAAAAAAAAATTTTTTTTTTTATCATTCTTGTAGGGGCAGCAATAGGGATGCAAAATCGGTTGCCAACAATTGATTTTGAAAATCGTTTTTCAATCGAAAGCTTCAATTCGAATCAATTGCAATAATTAATCGGGTGGAAAAAATCGATTTTTCAAGAAACTTTAGTAGGTATTTAATTTTTTTATATTAAAAAGCGGTTGGGGACCATCGAGGCCCTTACCCGCTAAATCCTTGGAAATGTCTCAAAATCGGTGGAAAATTGTGGAAGTTGATAAGTTTTGAGAGTGGCAAGCAGGATTCGCGATACAGTCTTTATTTTATTTTAACCTCCTTATTTTTTGTTCTGAAATTGAGTAAAAGACCTCAGACTTACAACGAGGATTTCATTTTGTCCTGATATCCTTAAAATTATGAATTTGAATCATATCACTACAACGGCAAACACAAAAAAATGAGAATCCGTTTGTTAATTTTCTGGTATTAGGTACTCGTATTTCCGTAGGTGCCTATTGTTTTTCCTTATTCAATCGTGAATTTCTCCATGAAATCGATAAGGAATTCCAAAGTTGACCATACCATTAGAAAGCTGATTAAATTTTCAAGTTTTTCTGAGATTTGACAGCTTCCAGCACATTTTTTGGAAATGCAGTAACCGTACAAGTATTTTCATAAAATTAATTTTTTTTTAAATGTCAATGCTTGAACTGCAATTGCGGTCCACAGGAGTTTGTTTTTGATTATGAATGTACTTTAGGCGTATAGGAAATTTAACGCAAAATCCAAAAATGTGGTCGAAAGTAGAAAACAATTGTTTCAAAGTGAAGAAACATGGGTTTTTATGGCTAAAAACGTGGTTTTTTGAAAAAAACTTTAAAAAAATCATATCTCGAGAACGGATTGAGGTAGAAAGGTGCGGTTGGCGGCGTTCTACTCCATTTTCAGTCTAGTTTTATCCATTTTTTTTTATTTTACACCAAGTGACAAACACCCTGTATATGTGTTTGGCAAGTAACACATAAAAACCGAGGAAAAAGTGGTTTTTTGATAAAAAATAACCGTAAAGAACAATTTAGCAACCCCCAATATGTGGTATATTAGTGATCAGCATTATCAGGAAATTGCCTATAACGATTACAGGTTTTCAGAGTTTAAAAAAAATAACCATTTTGCCCCACGCCTACTCGCCACATGCACCTTTGCCGCTTACTCACGCCAGCGTCTCTCCTATTCATTCCCCTCCTCCTTATTTTTCTGGTGGTTCATACAATTTAGGATAGTTCGGAAAGACATCTTTATAATTATTTCACAACATAACAGTTTCGCTCTTAAGTATAGTAGGTAGGTAACAAATTCTCGAATTAGGACCGTCATAGACATTGGAAATCAACAATAGGTTGGATTAACCTTCCTAGAATAAACCCTTAAACCATAACTTATTTCAGGATATAAGAAACGTCTGCCAAGTTGGTTGTGCAGTATAGCTTCCTCACTTTTGTAACATGGACGTATGGAATCAGTTAGGGAACATTCCAACGAAATTGGTAGAATAGTTCCGGAGTTATCTCAGTGACAACCACCATAAGTTTGCTCATACGCAGTAGATATTACTGATCCAACCGTGATGAAATGCATTGGTTTTGAGTCAACCCTCAACTAACCTCCGATTTTGAGCGAAATCGATCCATTAGGAACTGAAATATCGTTGTTTCAGGAAATTCACGTTTGCACGTGAGCACACGCCACTAGTCGTCCGATTGCTATGCGATTAATAGGGGACTGTCTGGGGGCTACCCCGTACAATATCCGAAATTTTCACCGAAATTAGTCGCGTAATCTGGAGTTTTGGCATTGGAACACATTTCAAAATTGCACGATACTACTACGTTGGCGATGAAATTCATAGGGGACCGTCATGGGGGGGCTAACCAGCACAATCCCTGAAAATTCCATCAAATTCGGACCATAACTTCCAATGGTTTTGCCTGGGACAAGGAATCGACCACAGACAGACAGGCAGACAGACAAGCAGACACGGAACCAAAATTGTTCAGAATGCTCTGAAACGTAAAAAGCAAGTAGCAATTTTGATTTTGGAGGACACTTTTTTTTTGCACGAATACATAGCTTCCTACCTTCGGTAGTGAGGAAGCAAAACGTTTCTCCTACCTAATACGCTATGAACAACCTCTTTAGGTAGGTACCTATCAGTATAGCTAGGCACACATAACAATTCATTATAAACCTCACTGTCTTTCTTCAACACATTTATATCAATTAAATTGATAAATAATTTTTATGAGCTCGAATTTCGCCTTCTCGACCTCAACATCGGATCCAGCGTATTTTTTTTTTTTAACCTAGGTACTACGCACTAAATGATCAGGTCGAATGCATTATTCTCCGGGTGGAATAACGCAAGTCGCACATATTGCACATACTATCTATACTAAACAATAAATTGTGGCATAATAATCTATTCGAATATACCTAGTGCAGTTTATGTACAGCGCAATCAAATTTTATTCAAAGCCATCGTTCGGGTCTTGAATTCCCATCTACATTTTCGATTGGATTACTTAATTTGAGTACTATGGGCGAGATCTGTGAGTATTCACTTGTCACATAGGTAGGTTAGGTGATTTCTTCTCGGATGGCGTCTTCCGACGATCGGATGATTCGGTAATTCCGAACCTTATCCACATTTAGGTTCCTCTTCAGAAGCAAAATGAAGAATCACAGATGAGCTCACGAGTATACAATAAATTTTCGACTTTCGCGTCTTAGAAATTTGCATTTTTGTCATCAAAGCTGTTCCTCATGATGCTGGTCTCTTTGTCCCCACAATTCTCATATACTCGTAAAACTTCCACTTTTATGAGAGAGCTCTCACGAAGATCTTGATTTTCATATCTATCAGTTGATACAATGATCACGAAACATCAGGTGAAATTGTCAAGTTTGTGTGTATAATCTGCCTGTTCTATCACGTCCAGAAATCATGGAAAGCGATAAATGCCAAGAAAGGAGCTGTTCTTTGGAAGAACAGCGTGAGCCACATTTGGAAATTGAGATAGGGCACTAATACGAGGTTGAGGAGTTGGACGCTGGCTAGTTTGTGGATGGTGAGCTGGACGTTGAGAAGGGTTTGTGGCAGCCACGGCAGCTGCTTGGGGCTAAGGCCGCACATTCTCCTCACCATCTCCCTATAGGCCACTGGGTTGATGATGGGCATCACTGGCCACATTCCTTTCAGCAACGAGTCCGTCATTTCGTTGTAATGTTCTGGTGGAGACTCGGTCCCAGGCCCATAAACCTTCTCCACAATCATCTTGCATGCGGCTGTGGAGCATTTTTTGCACCCCTGAAATAGATTGTACCTGCAACATTCAATACAGAAGTTGTGTGTTTATACTTACGTTGTGTTTAGAAGTGTGTATTTATCTAAGCGTGGGTCTTGTAAGCAACAAATATAATCTCCGTCCTGATTCAGATATGTCACTCATCCCAAAGGAGGTTTTTGCTGTCTCAGTATCATTCGGAAATCAAGAACTCGTTTCTCATTGTGTGAATATCCAAGTACCCGTGATGTAGGTAGGTAGGTACTGGATTATTTCCAACTTCGACTTCTAAACTTGACACTTTCATTGGTAGATACATAGGTACACAAAACACAATCATCAGGTATCAGTTCGGAAACATTCAGAATTGAATTGGTAATGGTAGAAATGTTTTCAAATCCATGAAATGCCATAAATACATTAATTATATACGGAAAGACTTGGAGATAGATAGGTACCTTAATACTAGTACCTACCCAAATGATGGTTACAATCAAGCCAAACAATAAATTGACTATCTGACTTGAATATACTGCTTCCTCTATATCACATTAGATAGGTACTGGCTAAATGAGCAGTTTATTGATGGTACCAACCTGTCCTTGATCCCAATGAGGTGACCGATGACCCTCCAAAAGTGCACCAGTCCTTCTTGGCCAGATTGAGGTAGTCCAAGCACTTCTGGACAGGTGAGAGCAAAGCCGATGAACCCAAATTGCGTAATGGCCAAATCTTTTTGGGTTATTCGGCCAATTTTCATGTTGGCAGCTGAATGGAGCCTCCTTACGTTTAATATTGACTTTCTCCCTCTGTAAACCAAAACATTAAAAAGTTGAGGACATTCAAAATACGTTGCGTAAAAATGTTTTGTAATATGTCATGAAGTATCAACATTCAAACTCACTTTGAATTCGGATTTCTCAAATCGCTCTGATACCATTCAATCATGTGATTGATTGTCTCCATGTATCTTTTGTACGCTTTGGGCGGTGATGAAGATTTGTTTGTGTCCATGAGAATCTTCAGAATCGAAGGAACTGACAATAAGCCAACAAGCCCCGACAATTTAGCGGCCATAATGCAGAATATGTTCGAAGTAAAATACTCTTGACCCCTGCGAAAGTTTTCAAATGACTGATTGATATGGTGGGAATGATAATATAATGATACTTTATTCATGAAACAGGCTACATTTTGTTTCCCAAAGGAATCATCGTGAAGAGGTAGGATTGTGTAGGTAGGTTCACCGCATGAATGAGAAATAAAGTTGCAGGTAGGTATGACCAGGCAAGGGCACCCCCCAGGGGGTTATGAGGAGGGGGATGATGTGAGCCTGGTAAGGGTCGGTAAACATGAGATCCTCAGCACACCAAAGAACATGAAGTAAACAACAAAACGTTCCATTCATGCAGTGAGCAAATTTTCAAAGAATAATTTTAGCCAAATTTGGTGGGTGATTCTTATAGGAAAGTTTGTGCTGATTCTGAATATACAATAAAAAGTTCCTATGTTTTAGATGGTATTTCACACAAAAACTCAGAAAACACGTTTTTCACCCTTATTTTTCAACATTATTTGAACCCTTGAAGTACTAATATATATATTTTGAGGATACATACAATTTGAGGATACCGTTGGAAATAGGGTTAAATTTCCCTTCTCCCTAGAGCATTGTAAATACATTTAGATTAGACTCTATTGGCAAGATTTTGGACTAAAATGAGAGTTCCCAAATTTTCAAAATCACTATATTTTTAAACGGATCTATGTCTCCGATCAAAATTGGTGAATTTACGTGCACGTTGCGGGATAAACGACACCTAACTCCTCAAGTCATGGTCAGGTCGTCAACACCCTAAAACACTCGATTTCCTTGAAAACCCTACGTTTCTTTTGCATTCAAACTTTGTTTAACCATCATATAAAGTTTATCATCATCATTATGTTTAACCAACATATAAAGTTGGTGCATTTATATGTTTAAATGCACCAACATTTAAACATAGTACACCGTTGGAAAGCTGAGATTTTGGGCCAACTTTTAGGCTTACAGCACAAAAATTACATGCTAGATGGCAGGGACCTATGAGCGATTGAAAGAAAGTGGTGATTTTCAAGTTTTGGCCATTTTTTCTCTTCAAGTTCATTTTTCACCCATTTTGTCTACTGAAAAAACTTTGGTTTTCCATCAAGGGGATAGGAAATTTAACGCTCTTTCCAATGGTATATTTATTTTCAACTTTACATTGTAAATTAAGGGAGTTATGGCTGTTTTAGTGATATAAAGTCGAAAGAAAACACAAAATCTTAAAATTGAAAAAACTAACGAAAATAGGGGGTAAAAAAAAAACTCTAAGAGACATTTTTTGCTGGAAATGACCTCTAGAATCGATCCCTGGCCGGTGGTGCGACCGAACATGAGACACCCTGTATACTAGTTGGCGAATACGCGCCGCCTTTGACTCGGGACAAAAAAACGCCTTTTGAGCGAGCATCCCCTAGCACCAATATTCGCGCGCATTCGGGCATTTGTCCAGCGGTTACACTTGCGGGACGAGTATTGGCGAATATTCGGTGTTGGGCCCAACACCACATGTGTAACCGCGGCTTGATGCCGTGTGTGCGTGTGCGCTTTATTAAGCCGCGGTTACACTTGGGGTGAGGGGCCAAACACCGAATATATATATTTTGAAATTGAATTGGAATTGAAATATATATATTTTGAAATTGAATTGGAATTGAAGTATATATATTTTGAAATTGAAATTGAAGAGTAAATGTGAAGGTAACCTTCCCGTGAGGTTATGTAGGTACTGTAGGTTCTCGCGGAAGTGGTGGTTGTCATTCTCGTGGTTGCGGGGATGGTTTCAGCATAGATGATGGTGGTGGCGCAGTGGAATTTGAATGTGAATTTGAATGGGAGTAGGTATGAAAAGGAGTGATACGAAAGTATAAATTGTGAGATGTGGATGAGGTGGTGGTGGAAGGAAATGAGGATTTTGATGAAATATTAAATGGGTCAGCTTGAATGTTCATGAGGAGTCAAAGACTGAATATTCAGTTGAAATCATTGGTACAATAAAAAATTAAGAAATTGAAAATTATAACGAATAGAAAAATTTTGAAAATGTAAAACATATTTTAACAATTATTATAGGCAGGTAGGTAAGTAAATTTAGAAAAATATTATCAAAAAATGATAACGAATCAAGCTGCATCTGGAAAGTACCATTTGTAAATGTTGAATCCAGATGACGGATATGCCCCTGGACACGAATGGGCCTGTTCAGATTGTCTGACTTGTATTTCATTGGCTTCAGGAGGCAGAGATCTGAGCACTTTCAGTTTGAAACACTCATCAAACGTTGCTTGGTCATTTCCAACAAAAAGTCTTCTAGAGTTATTTTAACCCCCTTCGTTCTTTATTACTATGATTTTGTTTTTTCTTTCGACCTTTCATCCCTAAAACAGCTATAACTCCCTTGATATACCTACTGTGTAAAATTGAAAATAAATATACCATTCGAAAGAGAGTTGAATTTCCTACCTCCTTGATGGAAAACCTAACTTTTTCCAGTTGACGAAATGGGTAAAAAAAGGAACTTGAAGAGAAACAATTATTGTCAAATCTTGAAAATCACCACTTTTTTAATCGCTCATAGGTCCCTGTATCTATCATGTGATTTTTTGCCTCTAAGCCTAAAATTTGCTCAAAAATTTCAGCTTTCCAACAGTATAGTATTTTGTCAATTTTGGAACACTTATTAAGGGAGAAAATTGTTTTTGAATGCAAAAAAACGTGGGATTTTCAAGAAAATCGAGTGTTCGACCTGACCATGAGCGTCGACCATGTATCGCTTTCCAGGTCATTTTTCACGCACCATAAAGTATCAGAGAAAAACCTAGAGGCCTGCCTACGTAATATTATGGTTCTAGATCGAGTATTAGAAACCCACTATGATGGGTGAGCTCCAAAACGTACCTACCTACTTTCATGCCAAAATCGCAATACTATTCCCTTACTCCAATACAGGACGATTAAGGTTATTCTTACCTCGTGACTAGACTGTGGTTGTACCATCCTGGCAGAAGAACTGGGGCTTCATCCAACGGGACGTCTTTCCCTTCATTCATGATACACTCCACGAGCGCGGAAGCTTTTCTTTCGGCCGATTCATTGTCAGCACAGCAAATACTCCCTGAAATGTAAAATATATTGTAATTAAATGTTCAAATATTTCCAATGGTGAACTTGTAATGTAAATGTAAATGTTGTATGGTGAACTTCAGACATTTGGTACTACTCGTATCTATGAAATGGAATCAATGAAATGTGCGAGATGATTTTAGTTCTCACTCAGCCACGACTCTGTTAGTCCGGGAGCCGAGGGGGTTTTTCCTACCTCATAGAGGGAAAAGGTTTGACCATTTAAATTTGTTGGCATGCATCCCGTGGACAAGAAAATCGCGAGTCTGGCGACCTATCAGGTGCTGTTTAGACGAGGCGAATTTTTGAAATTTCAAAAATTCGCCTCGTCTAAACAGCACCTGATAGGTCGCCAGACTCGCGATTTTCTTGTTCACGGGATGCATGCCAACAAATTTAAATGGTCAAACCTTTTCCCTCTATGAGGTAGGAAAAACCCCCTCGGCTCCCGGACTATGTAGTTCAGGGTTCTGCGCATTCGTAAGAATGCCATTTCGGGGAGAAAACTTCGAACTTCACTTCTTGGATTCTGTATGTTAGCTTCCGGTGGTTTTGAAATGTTCCATTACACTTCAAAACAGATAGGGGTGAGAAAATGCTGATAAAAACATTCACCAGATGTAAAGACGTGAAACTTTAGTTACAAAAATCCTGCAATATTGACAATAAGGATGATTTGGATGTAACATTAGGTCCAAAGCCTCTTTATTTTAATTTTATAGTTTTGTCAGTTTATTGCTACTCTTATAATGCATTAAGGCATTGCGTGTTTTCTTACGATTTTGCCTGTCATACTTGCCTCAATCTTTGTTGTACGCTTTAGTTAATGGATACCGAATTCCAAACAATAGTGTTGGTACTTGGACGAAGAAAAATGAAGGAAATTAACGAGTATAATATTATAGTAAGTGCTCTCAAGGTTGGTATGATTCCAAAAGATACACTTGTACTTCTGTGTTCCTCCTTGTTTGTCTCATCACCGTGCAGGTCACGATTCTTGAGTGAACAAACCTCAACGCAAGTGGAGCTTTTGTTAGTTCTATCACGATCAAGGTCGCAATAAAGAGACGCGAATTCACTAGAACAGCAGGTAACGATATTTCAATTGAAATTCATCCTCCATGAGGAATCTGCATGAATGACATGTGTATCACTATACATGATCAGAATCGTGAATAATTCCTAATAATAATAATTTGCGATTGCGTGAATAATAATAATTTTTTTCTTTCCTCAGCCCACCTGAAGGTAAATGGAAAGTATTGCGATGAGCTGAAAACCCAATTTCTGAAAAACCACCTTTAACTTGTCCTAATCGACATCTGATCAATTTTCTCCACGTTGTGGAAAAGTGTATGTGCCCCTTATTACCGCCATCCAGCCAGAAAAATCTTGTCAAATTAGTGTAGTTTCAGTGCAGTTTCACTTCATCAGATCGAGAACGAGAGAGTAGCTTCAAGTTGAACATTTGCCCACCAGAGTGCATAGGTACCCTTCTTGAACAGATGTCAAATCGAGCGTGATCCCCCCAGACCACCCTGCGTACCGCCATCCAGCTAGAAAACTCTTGTCAAATTAGTGTAGTTTCATCACATAGAGTACGAGAGAGTAGCATCAAGTTGAACATTTGCCCACCAGAGTGCATAGGTACCCCTCATGAACAGATTTAAAATCGAGCGTCTACATGTCTGAGGATGAGACCCTAAGAATTTCATCCCTCCAGGTCGATTGTAAGGGGGAGAAAATATTCCAAATACCTAGGTGAAAAACGTCTGTTTTAGCCCATTTTTTTAGGTTTTCCCCCAAACCGCTCTCGTTAGAGCGAAATGAAAAAAAAAAAAAAAAAAAGCCATTTTTCAGGTTTTTACGGGTGAGGAAAGTAGTGTGAAGCCTCGCACCAGATTTTTTTCTCAGATAGAGTGCTCATTTACAAGTAAGTCAGTATGTATGTGTATTTTCAGATTATTGAAATAATTTAATCCTCTACCTTGTTAGACTCGGAAGCAAAAAGCTCAAAAAATCTGTTGAAATAGTTTTTTGAAAATTCGGTCATTAACTCTCATGAGTCACGTCGGGAACTATTTTCCATCGCTTGGTAAGGACAGGCGGTCCAGCGTGTAATAGTAGACAAGCTGGGAGATGGATTGCGCTGAATGAATGGCCAGAGAAAAAAAAAAGCGACTGGTGCGAGACTTTACACTACTTTTCTCAACCGCAGAAACTTGAAAATGGCTATTTTCTGTGGGATTTAACGCTGATTTCGCTCTTAGGGATATTTTCCTGGAGATGAGGGGTATTTAAAGTTGTTTTTACTTGATAAAAGTGTAAATCCTGTGAATTCCCTCAAAATCCTTGGAGGAAAACAACGTTTTTCTCCCTATTTTGCTTAGTTTCTCCTCACAAAAAATTAACCTGGAGGGATGAAATTTTACACATATATATATAAAATCAGAGATTTGTCCAAAACACAAAGAAAGTTGAAAATATGACGATCAGAACCATTCTAAGGAGGTGTTCCAGAAATTGGGTTTTCTACCAATTGCAATACTTTCCTTTCACTTCTAGATGGACTGAGGAAAGTAAAAACACGTCCATTTAAAGAAACACTGTTAAAAGAACACATCCAACCCACTAGATGATCAGACCTAATAATATATTTATTATAACAAGCAAACCTTCCTTATAGCCACACTGCGGCGGGCACCACAAAACCGCATCCAAATCGGTTTCCCCAAAGTTCAACAAGACAGCGATCGTACCTATACAACCATCAACAGTAGTTTTTGTGCTTATCAACCAACGGTTTTCACTCAATCAACGTCTCTAAGTTTTTGAATTTCTTTCAACTGCTCATAGAAGTTATGATTATATGAGCTGAACCTCGATTGGGTATTTACTAGTTATCGGAATTTCTAGTCTCTATTCTTCTCAGTACTATTCATCCTGTTGTCATGACGAGAAGTTGAAAACTTTATGTACATGAAGTGTTCATTCAAGTTTATGATATTGTCGTTATTGTGTTGGCAACATTATTGACTCGGATATAACGCAGCACTCATCCCAAAGGTACTTGTCTCGATCGAGTGCTAAGAGAGATTAGAACAATCTAATCAATTTTATCGTAATTTTGGGAGATTAGGAGCGAGGTTACGCCAGAGGACGAGATCTATCCTTGAAACACGCCGTATAAAGAAGTGAAAAAAAGTTATTTCACTCCTTAATCAGGTATGTAACTCAAAGTGGTCTCCTTAAAAATATTTATATTTGAATCACAATGCTCAACGCACCCGCACCATTAATTCTCACTGTTGGAAGGCTCCTTAGAAATCTTAACTGAAATGAGGAGAAGTGGAGTACCTAGTAGGTGTATTGAAAATCTCCACGTCACCCAAAAGTATAATTTTACGTTACTGACTTGTTGACGTTTTCCTTCAACCCATCTACTCCAGAAACATAGTTAAAAGCCTCGGAAATTTCACGACCGTTCTGACCATTTTGGTGGTGAAATTTGATACTCGCTAAAGATTTAGAAAACCGCCGGCCACCCCCTCCCATACACTCTCAGGCGTTTTCACAAATTGTTTAGACGAAATTAAAATATGTACTACTCGACCAATTTCGGTGAAATTTTCAGGGACTCTGTTGGTAAGGCCGTTGACTGGCCGCTCTGAATTGTACCGCCCAACCAATTGCGTCGTGTGCACCTGCGCGGTTTCTGATTTCGTAATGAACCGATTTTGTTCAAATTCAAAGGGTGATTGGGGGATGACTCTCACAATTGGCAGTTAGCTACTAGGCAACCGCAAACATGAAATTTGTTGTCATAGGCATAACTGCGGAACTACTCGACAAATTTTTGTGAAATGTTCACTGACTGACTCTATACGACCATGTTACATAAGTGAGGAAGCTATCCTGCCCACTCAATCTGCAGACTTTTTCAATTTTCGGTCATTACACAGAGCACTGTGTGACGGCAGAAATAGGGAAACGCCGTTGACCCCTCCCATTATCCTTATAGAAAATCCCTGATATAACCGTCAATAAAACACCTTCGGGGATTGAAAAGACATTTTCATGGGACTCGAACTCATTTTTGGCTTATATAGAGTTTTATACACGTTAGATCATTTATGGGTAGATAATAACCTACCCATCCGAAAACCAAGGATTTACCACACCCGTCTACTCCCCGATAATTCTCCGTCGAGCTTCAAGTTAGGTAGTACTTTTCGAAAGTCCATCACTCAGATTGAAATTATTTAAGAATATTCTCCAATTTTCGCACGGTTTGAATAATAGACCCCGGATTTGATCCCACCGAAACTCCCCTTGGGGCTCAACGTGTTGGATTTGAAGATTTTTCCCAGATTTCAAGATTGAAGATTTTTTCTTTAAGAAGGTTGGATTTGAAGATATTTCTTTCACTTCTTTCACTAAGGGGTTTTATTCCGTACCAAATACAGATAAATCCAATTGT
>JAEMON010000001.1:53224047-53240693 GCA_030264115.1 Lygus lineolaris
ATTCCAAAGGTTCATTATTGAAAATAATAAACCAAAAAGACACCAAGGATAACCTGATGTCTATGGGTGGCATGGGTTCTCAAGAAGCACCAGGCTTTGTTGCTCACTCACTCAATGCTTTGATTTCCATTGGAAAAGAACATTATGCGCTCATAGCGTACACTCGCTGTCTTTCGAGTCACCTTTATGTTAAAAAGAGGACTCCACTCAAGACTTAACTGGAGTGCATCAAGATTGATTCGAATTTGGTTTAATATTTTCAATAATGAACCTTTGGAATTGAGTGTGCAAACGTGTCTAACCCCTCCTCAAAATTTGGTGTTATACATTTCAAGATATGTAGCATCCGAAGATCGGATTTTTAAAAAATCTGTCCGTCCGCCGTATGCCAGTAAAATGAATGAAATTTGGTATACCAGCCCCATTCGGGATCAAGTTGTGCCCCGAAGCATGGTGTTACCGTCAGTCTTCTATAAGGGGTAGAAACTAGGGGATGACATTTTCAAAACGCCCTAGCTCGAAAACTTATAGAAAGGTATATTTTGTCCATCAATTTCAAATAGATCTCAATTTTTAGCCTCAAAGGAGTCCTAGAAGAGAATTCTAGTATCCACCCTTTGGGGCGCGTGGGCCAACTGGCTCCAGAAGCGCCCTCAACCATGTCCCAACACAGCTCAAAATCCTGTTTATTATTTTTCACGTTCGTGATAGTGAAAATTTCTCGAAGTGCGTATGTTACACAATCATAATTACATACTTAACAATGTGAATCATAATTTCAAGTTTATTAAATCCAGAGAAAACTGGATGAACCCAAAGAAAAACCATGTTTTCATTGGTTTCTTCCAGTTTTCTCTGGATGTAATAAACTTAAAATTATGACTCTCATCGTAAAGTATGTAATTAAAGCACACATTGTACACAAGAAAAAATTATTGTGACCTCGCGATATAATTTACTACGGTAGGTACTTACTATATACCGTTAGGGTTTTTGCAGATGGGTGATCTATACAGAAAATAATAAACCGTTGTGTAATAACTTGCAGCGTGTTACATACCTTACTTGATGGTCAAGTTGAACTGAAGGGTAAATGGAAAGTATTGGAACTGCCCTGAAACAAAATGTCTGGTTTCCTTTCATGTTAGTTAGGATTATGAGTACCCACTTATAGCAGCACTATTGCTTGGATGCTGTATCCTTGCTTGCCATCGATTTCAACGTGAACGTTCCACTTTGACATGTTCTTTTGTTACTCAGTGATTAACTGATAACATATACAGGTTGTCTCAGGATTGAGTGGAAAAAATTCAGGGATCGATTATACAACTAATTTCTAACAAAAAGTGTCTCCTAGAGTTTTTTGCGTTAACCCCCCATTTTTGTGAGTTTTTTCATTTTTAAGATTTCAAAAGATGTCACTAAAATGTCCATAACTCCCTTAATTTACTGTCTGAAATTAAAAATAAAAGAAACAGTTGGAAAGAGCTTTAAATTTCCTGTAAAAATAAAGTCATTTTTGAATCACTGAAACTGTATTTATCGAGCTCTTGCAGAGCCTAAACTTAAATTTCGGTCATATTTCACATTTCATCAGTGGTTTTTACCTAATTTTTTTTATATGAAACCTGTTTGTAAGAACGGGAAAAACATCTTCGTTTTATCAGCTTTCCAACGGTGTAGTATTATTTTTAAAGTCTAGTGCACTAACTAAGGGAGAAAATTGCGAGTAAACCGAGTGTTAGGGTGTTTCTCGATTTGACTATGGCTAGGGGAGTTAGGTATCGTTTTCCACGTAACTTTTTGAATCGAATGGTGGAACTCCTGCTTAATTTCGACTGACATGAAATGGATTTTCTGAAGAAAATGGTGCAATTTCGTATATATGAACGCTTCCAATCCATATTTTGCTATTTGTTGTGTGATTATTGAAGTTTCCCCATTACTTAAGGCCCAGGGTGTTCATTAATTCATCAAAAAATGCGTCAGAGGCGCTCGTATGTCCGAAAATGCACTTTTTTCTACGGAAAATACATTTTCTATCAGTCAAAATTAATCAGGAGTTTCACCATTCGATTCAGCGAGAAAAGTTACATAAGAAACGATAACCAACTTCCCTAGCCATGGTCAAATCAAGGAACACCCTTACACTCGATTTCCTTAAAAACGCCAAGTTTTTTGCATTTTAACGCAATTGTCTCCCTTAGTTAGTGCACACGAGATTAAACATACTACACCGTTGGAAAGCTGATAAAACGGAGATGTTTTTCTCGTTCTTGCAGAAGGGTTTCATTTTAAAAAAATGTAGATAAAAACCACTGATGAAATCCTTGATGAAATGTGAAATACGACAGAAGTTGAAGTTTAGACGCTACAAATACAGAGAGTTTAGACTCTATAAATACAGCTTCAGTGATTTAAAAATGACTTTTTCTTACAGGAAATTTAACGCTCTTTCTAATGGTGTCCTAATTTTTAATGTTAAACAGTAAATTAAGGGAGTTATGACCATTTTAGTGGCTAAAAGTCAAAAAAATGAAAAAATCTTAAAATTGAAAAAAAACTATGGGAGACACCTTTTGTTGGAAATTAGTTGTAGAATCGATTCCTGATTTTTTTCTACTCAATCCTGAGACAATCCCTGTAGACTGTTACTTTGACAAAAACAAACGTCTGCCAAGTTGGGTGGGCAGTATAGCTTCCTAATTTTTGCACCACGGACATATAGAATCATTTTGTGGGAATTTCAGCAAAGTTGGTACAATAGTTCCAGAGCTATGCCAATGACAATAAATTTCAAGTTTGTGTATGTGCAGTAGCCATCAGTAATCCAATTTTGGCGAAATTCATAGGAAATTGTCTTGGAATCAGCCCTCAACTACACTCCAAATTTGAGGGAAATCGGACCATCAAGAATCGTATTTTCAGGGAATTCACGTCTGTGCTTGCACATGCTACTAGTGGTCTGGTGGCTATAAAATTAATATGGGACTGTCTAGGTGCTACCCCTTGCAATCTCTGGAAATGTCACTGAAATTGGTCGAGTAGTTCCAGAGTTAAGGCTATAAAAAAATTTAAAAGTTGCTAATGCACACTTGAGCAGTAGGTATTACTGAAACAATCTTGTCGAAATTCGAAGGTAATTGTCATCCTCCAAATTAGAGTGAAATAGGTCAATTAGGAACTGAGATACCGGGGTTTCAGGAAATTCATGTTTGCACATGCGCTCACGCTACTAGTGGTCCGATGGCATTGCAATTGATCCGCACAATCCATGAAAATTCATCAAATTTATACCATAGCTTCATATTTAGTTTTGCCTGGGACAAGGAATTGACTACAGACCAACAGAGACACGGAATCAAATTGTTCAGAAAGCTCTGAAACGTAAAAGGCAAGTGGAAATTTTGATTTTGGAGGACAGCATTTTTTTCATTTCTTGCACCAATACATAGCTTCCTACCTTTGGTAGTGAAAATGCAAAAATCTACATAGGAACCTATTCAGAAACTCAAAGCTACACCTGCAGTGAGTCTTGGCTAGCACATAATGGAATCCACAGTACTTACATGAAGATACATGCAGGTGTGCCATGTCGTGTAAGTACCTACTGAGTTATGTGTGTGATTGATCAAATTAGTGTTTTTCCACTAGATCGAGAAAGTGGGAGCAGCTTGTAGTTGAGCATTTGCTCACCAGAGTGCATAGGTACCCCTCTTGAACAGATTCCAAATCGAGCATCTTCCCACTAGATCGAGAATGTGGGAGCTGCTTGTAGTTGAGCATTTGCTCGCCAGAGTGCATAGATACCCCTCTTGAACAGATTTCAGAACAAGCCTGTTCCTGAAAAACGTCGAAGTATAGTTTACTTCCAAGATAGGCCTACCTTGTTCCTCCATTTCGAGTATTAGGTATCATACAATATCAGAGACCAATTCTTGACCTAAAGGAATTTGTTGCAGTTGGCCACTGCTAATGAAGAAACTTTACCTGTGAGACTCAGGGAAGATGCCAGATCTTTGTTCTTGCAACGACAAGGGCAGTTGCTTCTAGATACTGAGGAACTGAAAAGCATGTGTCTTATCCTGGATAAAAAGATGAGCCTTCCTAATGGAGATGAACAGCAATATTTAAATTATGTCGAATTGAAGCAAGTCATGGCCAAATCAAGTTCCAAATGCGAGTGAGTATTCGATTTCTAGCAAAACTGAGAAGAAAATGATTTATATTATTTTTCTGCTGTGGATTTATTATCTCCAGAAGTGGCAATAGAATGCTAAATAACTTGGTTTAAATGTCTACGTTTCAAATATGATTAATGCAAATTAGGTACCCATAAAATATGGACATACCTAAGAATATATTCACATACAATGAGTGGACAACCTGTTGTCATACGGTTTAGTAGGAAATGACATTTCTGAATTGAGTTAGGCTTTTTCCACATATGTTTAGACATTATCATAATTGGGTAGACCTTTTTCATATAGTTTCAGACCTTTTCCATGCAGGTTTAGACCTTTAGACATTCCTGGGATCTTAATTAATCGGGATTGTTAATTTCAGACCTCATTCAGCCGTTTTCTCAATTAAAAAAACTATAAGTTTCACATTCAGGCAGTCTGTCACAAACAAGCTAAACTTATTACCCTAATTTGTGCTTTAGTCGGGTAAAAAGGGTTTCTTTTGCCGGATGTAAGGCATTGTTGCCTGCCTTCGTTTGATGTAGGCTATGTAGGTTATGCTCATTTCAATCGATTGATGTAATACTTTGTGTTTCAGGAAATATTTTACCCCTTCAATATTTGCCCAATTACTTCAGAATGACCCTTCTGTTTATAATAAAGTTGGGATAGTCGGTATTTTAAATTATGCGATGAGGAAATCGTGGATACAACAGTCCAGGATAGGACTTTCCTTATATGACACTACTGGCCTTGGTTACCTCAAAGAATGTGTAAGAATGTGTAATTATATTATCTAGTCATTTGTTCATCGTGCATTTTTCATTTACTGTATCACAAGAAGGGTTTCTGATTTTTTTTAAACTACAAAGATCAAAAATCAAGTGACGAAAAAAGTCATTGTAGTGAACAGGCACTACATACTGCATTACCTCAACAATAATCATTTGTTTACCTCTTACAAGTCATTTGGTCCCTAAGGGCGGGATTTATAGACGGTCCTCGAGTTTCAAGGAGACCTTGAGATGGACTCCAAGGATTCTTTAAGCTGAATCCGTATTCCAAATTTCGAGGAGACCATCTCAACGTCTCCTTGAAACTCTAAGACTAACTAACCTCAAAATGTTGGTTTTAGTTAATAATCAGCTGGAGGTACATCTTTATTTATAGGATTGTGTCATTGCGCATGTGCAGGTCCTACTATTGATCTGACAGTGATGCAGTTCATAGGGGACCATCCAGGGCCTAACCCACACAATCCTTTAGGTACGATTCCATTGAAATGGGATTAAACTGAATATTGAATGTTATTCAAGCAGTTGTACCAGCCCAGGAAATTATTCCCATATATCCCAAATTGATGATATCATCTGTTTGGTTTCTATCTGTCCCACGGAAGGTATGAAGTTCATTTGCGACATGTACAATATTGTCGATGGTCTCCCTTCCCCCCTTCCCATCCCCAGGTGAACACCTCACTCTCCTTCCTCAACTAGTTGTTCGTCGTTCGCCGTCCTACCCAGTACCCACGCTACCCGACCTCGTAAAAAACTATATTTTTTCTCAAGTTTCCTACCAGTTGTGCTGAATTCGCGGTGTGCATCCCAAACTCGCGGAATTCACCCCTCAAGGAAGCTGGCAACCCTCCCGTCGACGGGAAGCGCGAAGGATCCTTCACCAAGGTACCTCTTTTTATACCTACCTAAACCATCACGTTTGTATCTGTCGATATATTGTCCTTCATACATTTTTTCCCTCTTTATTTTATTTCCTACACCAGCGCTGTGCAACCTTTTCAATGTTAGATCCCCCGGATAGGTTTTGCACATAAAAATAGTGGTTCTTGCGGGCCGAATAATTTTGTAACAATAATTTAGTCAAGGTGGTAGGTAGGGAACCATTTTGTTTCAGGTAGCGTTCGTGGGTCTTCTCATAGGATTTGTAGGTGAGGTGGGGACTTCTCTTCATCACTCGGTCATTCCCCTACCTCACTTCTCCTATTTTTCGTAGGTACCTACTACAGAGAGACCCCTCTTACCCCTCTCCTCAACCTTTCCCTTTCGTTTGCACTCGTCACTGGGTCATTGGTTTCGATAGGCATCTGTTTCCCCCTCAGTACTTTCATTTTCATTCGGAATGGGAGACGATCCTAAAATCTTACATAGGTACGAGGTATGTTGAGAAGAGGAAGCGGTTTTCTGAACGACTACAAACTACTCATCGCATGATTGCATCTCTTCCGAGAAATTTGAACATTTTTTTGGTTAGAGTGGAAAACCTTCCAGCTTTATTCACGGAGTTCAACAATGTTTTAGACGTGTTAGAGGAGATTCAAGCATCACACCCGGAACTTTTATCTGATTCAGAGAAATATGCACATGATTTTGAAGACCTGTATTTTTCTATTCTCGCTGTGGCTAAGGAGCATACGAGAAAAGAAGAGTCTATTATTGCTTATCAGTCAATTGGTAGTGGAGCCAACGGATCCGGAGAACAAGTCAAGCCTAAATTGCCCCACATTTCTCTAATTAAATTTGACGGCACTATAGAGAATTTCTCTTCTTTTCTATCCTTGTTCAATGCACTTGTACACACGTCTACTCTCTCAGATATAGAAAAGTTTTCATATCTATTATCCTACCTGGAAGGTTCTGCATTGCAACTAGTTAGAACTGTTGATTTTCAAGCAGAAATTTATCAAACTGCTTACGATCTGCTTGTGAATAGGTACACAAATAAAAGGGTTAATCTAAATTTCTACCTTAATAAATTGTTAAGTCTACAACCCTTAAAGTCTGACACAACAGTTAGTCGTCAATTATCGGATTCTATTTTAACCACAGTTGCATGCATAAAATCAGTCGGTGTTCCAGATTTATCGGACTTCATGTTATTACACCTTAGCTTACGTCTTTTGGATAATAAAACTCGTAAGGCATTTGAAGATACTCATTCGGGAAATGATTTTCCCTATTTTCGGCAATTTTCGGATTATCTACTAAATCAGAGTAGAATATCGGATCTTCTCCATGCCCCGGTCACTGGAAACCCTTCCACTTCTAGTACGAGTAATACCAATAAGACAAGTAGTAAGCAAGGTACCAAGGTTTTATTAGCGAATAAATCTAGTTCAGACGATTCTTTCTCCACATCGTCCTCCTCAACGGCTTCCTCTCCTGCCAAAGTGCTTGTGCTGTTCCAAAACTAATCATCATAAATTATCGAGATGTGAGCGTTTCTTGGCTATGAGCGTACCTGAACGCAAATCGTTTATTCAAGAAAAGCGATTATGTTATGCATGTTTTGCTAAGCATCCTATAGCTCAATGTAAGTCGACATTCTCGTGCCTAATTTGTCGTCGGAGGTCACATAATTATTTGATACATCAGGATCACATGTCGGAGGGTTCATCCCCCTCCCCTGTTCCCAGCGGTACTTCCCAGACTCCTTCAGCAAATCCGGACACGGTTTCTTTAGCTAATGTGTGTCCTAAGCCTTCCTCGAGCTACGTCGCTTTGTTGGGTACAGCTACCGCCACCATTTATGACGTCACTGGCAAGCCACATCTTTGCCGATTAGTTTTTGATTCGGGCAGCCAAGCCAATTTTTGCACAGCAGCACTTGCAGAGCGGTTAGCACTTCCTAAAAGGAAATGCTCTCTCTAAATTGTTTTCCCGAATCGAAGCGATTCTCAACTCTCGGCCGTTGGTAGCTCTCCCAGGATCTCCCAACGACCCTGCGGATTGCCTTACTCCAGGCCATTTCCTCATCGGAGGCCCTCTCATCGCCAGACTGGAATCGGACCTCCTAGAAGAAAATTAAAATCGTCTTAAATGTTGGCAGTTAGTATCGCAGTTCATCCAATCGTTTTGGAGCCGTTGGACAAAAGAATATCTCTATTCCCTTCAAACATGATCTAAATGGACTGCTCATACTCCGGAACTTTGAGGAGGAGCAGTTGTCCTCTTGAAGTCACCCAATACGGCGCAACCCAGTGGCCTGTGGGACGTGTGGAGCAGATGTTTCCCGGTTCCGATGGCACAGTGCGAGTAGCACGGGTCAAAACTTCTTCGGGAGTTTTGATGAGACCCACCAACAAGTTGGTGGTTCTCCCTGTAGATTAATTTACCCCCTTTTTGGTGTACCCCTGCAGTTTCTTTTCGATTTTTCTTTATTTCCGAGGGGTTTACACCTACCACCTTTAGTTTTAGGTATTTTTTGTCAAATTCAAAATTTATAAATTTTGAGTGGGTGGTTATGTTTGGTTTCTTATCTGTCCCACGGAAGGTATGAAGTTCATTTGCGACATGTACAATATTGTCGATGGTCTCCCTTCCCCCCTTCCCATCCCCAGGTGAACACCTCACTCTGCTTCCTCAACTAGTTGTTCATCGTTCGCCGTCCTACCCGATACCCACGCTACCCGACCTCGTAAAAAAACTATATTTTTTCTCAAGTTTCCTACCAGTTGTGCTGAATTCGCGGTGTGCATCCCAAACTCGCGGAATTCACCCCTCAAGGAAGCTGGCAACCCTCCCGTCGACGGGAAGCGCGAAGGATCCTTCACCAAGGTACCTCTTTTTATACCTACCTAAACCATCACGTTTGTATCTGTCGATATATTGTCCTTCATACATTTTTTCCCTCTTTATTTTATTTCCTACACCAGCGCTGTGCAACCTTTTCAATATTAGATCCCCCGGATAGGTATTGCACATCATCTATGATCTCATCTATCCTCCAAATTTGAGCTTAATGGTGTCTGCACATGATTTTTTTGCAGTTTGTATTGCAAGAGAATGGTTTCTAAGTGAACAAAACGGGTTACCTCATAATTATCAGGCCTCCCTTTTTTAACTGACAATTAAAAAGCGAAACATTTGAAAAAACAACAGAAATGAGGGTCACTGAATGGTTGAACTTGGAACAAAGGTTGCCCATTGGGGAACAGCTAATGAAACAGGGATGGCAGGGTGTAGGTATTTATTTTTGTGTGACATGCTTACTTCATCTCTGGAAGATTTAAATCATCCAGTTTTCACTTGACGATTTCTGCTCCCACATGGAGTTTTTTGTCCTGATAAATAGTGTTTACAAGACAAGTAACATAATTAATGGGTATTTATTTCTCATGCGCAGACCCCATTGTAGCATTAGGTAGGTAGAACCTAATTGATGTGGACCATTAGGTAGGTAGTACCAAATTGATGTGGACCATTAGGTAGTAGTTGATTTGGAGCAGACGATGGACCATTATAGGAAGTAATTGATCTTTTTAAGGATTTTACGGTTGTGCTTCTGCTGTGGATCTGACAGAGATCAAATCAATACGAGACCATCTGGGGCCTCACCCCATTGATATCATTGTGGAATTCAAGTGCGTGGCAAGGATTCTTGTACTACACACGAGGCAAATTATGATTGCTTTTTATTTTCAGGATTTGGAAAATTATATAAGTGAACTGATACCTTCCCTGCCTCAACTTGATGGACTTGAGAAATCTTTTCACAGTTTCTATGTGTGCACTGCTGTTCGAAAATTCTTATTCTTTCTTGATCCTATGCATACGGGAAAAATTAAAGTTCAAGATATTTTAACTTCGAGTTTTTTGGATGATCTTCTGGAGGTGAGTGGTTTCCATGAGACTCTTTTTCTTGTTGACTTGAGCTACACTACTTACCATTTTCGCAGTTTAGGTACCTATAGAAAAACGTCTGCCAAGTTGGGTGGGCAGAATAGCTTCCTTACTTTTGTAACATGGACGTATAGAATCAGTTATAAAACATTTCAACGAAATCGGTAGAATAGTTTCGGATTTGAGAGCATGCCTATGACAACAAATTTCAAGTTTGGGAATGCGCAGCAGCCATCACTTGGTAATTGTGGCGAAATTCATAGGTAATTGTTTTGGAGTCAGCCCTCAACTACCCTCCAAAATTGAGCAAAATCCACATGCGCTCACGCTACTGACGGTCCGATGGCTATTAAATTAATAGGGAACTAAATAGGGGCTACCCCGTACAATATCTGAAAAGTTCAATAGAATTGGTCGAGTAGTTCCGGAGTTATGGCTATGAAACTCATTTCAAAATAGCGCATGCGCAGTAGATATTACTGATAGAATCTTATTGAAATTCGAAGGTAATTGTCAACCTGCAACTACCCTTCCGAATTTGAGCGAAATCGGTCCATTAGGAACAGAGAAATCGTGGTTTCGGGAAGTTTACGTTTACGCATGCGCACAAGCTACTAGTGGTCCGATGGCGATGAAATTCATAGGAGACCCTCTAGGGTCTAACTCGCGTAATCCCTTGAAATTTCACCGAAATTGGTCGAGTAGTTTCGGAGATACGCCTATGACAACAAATTTCAAGTTTGCGCTTGCGCAGTAGCTACTACTGATCCAATTGTGACGAAATTCATAGGTTATTGTCTTGGAGTCAGTCCACAACTACCCTGCAAATTTGAGCGAAATAGGTCAATTAGGAACTGAGATACAGGGGTTTCAGGAAATTCACGTTTGCGCATGCGCTCACGCTACTAGTGGTCCGATGGCGATGAAATTGATAAGGGGACTGTCACGGGACTAACCGGCACAATCCCTGAAAATTTCATCAAATTCAGACCACATCTTCATATAGTTTTGCCTGGGGCAAGGAATTGACCACAGACAGACCGACGGACAGACACGGAACCAAAATTGTTCGGAAAGCTCTGAAACGTAAAAAGCAAGTGGAAATGTTGATTTTGGAGGACATCATTTTTTTTAATTTCTTGCACAAATACATAGCTTCCTACCTTCGGTAGTGAGGAAGCAAAATCGCATATATCCATCTCCGTCTTAAGGAGAATCAGGGATTTATCTGCCACAGTGGAAGAATTAAAACCGCTTACCAATAACCTTGGATTACTGAAAATACCTAATATAATGTTCTACAACAAATAAAAATGAAATAATGGAGAGAAAGATGAAATTACGCTCTAAAGGGATCATGGGTATGACGGAAGGAGGGAGATGAAATGAAAGAAATAAAAACTTTGCAGAAATCGTACAATGGGTATACATCATGGTGCATATAGATAAAATTCACAGAAGAGTGGGATGAGCCCCATCTATCAATGAAGAATACAGTTTATGACTTAAGAAAGTGGCAGAGCACCACCGAAACATATGTACCTGAGAATGAAGTAAATAAAATGAAAACTGCAAACACAAAAGATATTTTGCTGAATCGTCAGCCACGTGGAGGGTAGGAAATTTTTTGCCTGGTGATAGGCAATCCGCGTGGAAGGTCCCCCCCCCCATCTCTGTAGGGGATTTGGTGATGGAAAAATGGATGTATACCTACCGTCTGGAAGCAGAGGCGAACTAAAGGGTTATTTGGCAAGCCTGAGCTACCGAGTGTACAGTGTACATATGATGTGCTCTATACTTAATGATGGATATTGGTGAGCCTGCCTATGAGTTTCAGTCCCCCCACCTGGTCTCAGTCAGATGCGACACAACACAATGTCATGTTCCCGCCAAACACTTATGTCTCTTTTATAAATTCTCAAAATTCAGGTAATAGCTTTTTTGGAGGAGCAACTCCTATTTCGTAACTGTTAACCAATCGTAAAACCAACATAACCCAAAAGATGTGCAAAAACCCCATTGCTTTTTTAAAAACAAAGTAGGATTGGAAACTCAACGTTATGTAGGTTTGTTGGTCAATATTTTGAAGTGGTATATGTGCAGAGAACATAATAATTAATAACAAATCAACATATAAACTCGAGTTAGCTAACTTTTTGGATAATTTATTGTAAAAGGGGCTAACAGATGAAAATATCTGTGAAGGAGCAGCCTAATTTATTTAAACAATTTTTTTTTTAGCAAATAGTTGTTCAATTTGTACGTAAAAACCACTGTCAGAATCACTTATGGTTTCAATGAAAAGGTACCTACGCTTGGTCTTAGTCACCAGGACAGCAGCCAAAACAAGTGCTGATGCCGGGTTTATTTAAATTTATCGAGCTGCCGTAATTTCTACCGTTTCCAATTTCTCAATATGAAAATTTTGTTCCATGTTATAGCTCAGGGATGAGGAGTTACCTAAGGATGCACAGGAAGCAAATTGGTTCTCCGCTCCTTCTGCTCTTCGAGTATATGGTCAATATCTGAATCTAGATTCAAATCACAATGGAATGCTCAATAAAAACGAGTTAGCTGAGTAAGTATCTTCTTGCTACTCGTCAGGGTTGAGTGTTGCTCAGTCTGGGAGAATTCTTTCTACCATGGTCTGGGACCGTGGCTGTGGTCATGCCTTCGAGTCATCCCAACCCTCAGAACATATAAAATATGACTTTTATTTTTTCCGTGTCCCACCTGGTCTGGTTCTCAAAGATGGTGAGGCAATGAGCGGTACGAGCAGAATAAATTCTTATGTGGGGCATTTCAAATGGGTGCATAAAGCTCCAAACTCAAATGGTCACTTACTTTAATTTTCTACTTCACTCATGCTGAATCATGGAAGAAGGAAAAGGAAAGCCCACTTCTGTGTTTAAGTGTGATGTGTGGATACTATACATCCCTTATCCATGACGTCTAGCGCTTTCTTCAGGTGAAATGAGGGACCTTCAAAAGTTCGATAAGAACAACAGATGCTCCCGCCTTTTTTTAACCACACCGCTTGAGCGACTGATTTTAGTTCCATTAAGATTTTTCATGATTTCTTTAAAATTCATTTTCAACCATCTGTCTTTAAACCAAAATCTAAAGTCTAGTTTTACGTTGCAATATAAAAATTCTTTCATGGTTTAGATGTCAGTTTAGGTAATTTTTTGTTTAAGAAAATTGATTAATTTCATTTTGTATCAAAATTATTGTAATCCAATCATAGGTATTTGAAGTTGGTATATAAAACTAAGAACCTACCTATATAGGCATCATTTACGAAACCATCTTTTCTTTGTCATCATTGAATGAAATTGGACTGGTTATGTGTTCATAATGTATAGGGTCATCTTCAAAACAAAGAGCTACGGGCGATTCCTGTTGACATCAATGTTCACATAGGTTATTTTTTTGTGCAATAATAATTATGTTCAGTTCCCTGGGAGTCGGGAGCCATCTGTCACCCTACGTGGGTAATTTATGTACCTACCTGCCTACAGCTACAACACAGGTCAGAGGTTTATCCAGCCTCACGATAGATACCTGCACGAAAAGTTTTATGTTGGCAACTACTTATTTGCAAATTATAATTTCTGCAGATAGAAAAAGTGCTACTTACATAAGGCATCAATCTGCTTGAGGGAAGGGACATGAAGAGAGAAGTGGTATGAGCTGGTCTGAAGCAGTCCGGCTTCTTCTTTACGTATCGCTTGCCTAGAAGGCAAGCAGAAGACACCTAGCTACATGCTCACTTTTCACTTTCACTGACAGTCATAAAAATTGATAAACAATAAATTGAAAACAACGTATTATGATCGAAAAAAGTAGAACGGCAAAATCCAAAGGGTTCTGATTCTGATGTGACAATCCAATGGTTTCCTTATCACTTTTCATGCAATGCACACAGGGGGATTTAGAAGAGTTTTGTGCTTTGAAACTTCACCTGGAGATGGCCCTACCATCGAACTTATCACAAATCTACTGGTCCCTACCTACTGGTCTTTCCTTTTTCTTCTTCCATGATGCTGAATATAACTTGCCACCTAGGTACATGAACCAGGGAACATTATTTAGTTTTGTGTAATAGTATCTGTGAAATCATTTTCAACCATTGGCATAATACCAAGCCACGATATTCTCGTATCCACACGTGGTTGGGTTTATTACAATTTACAGTACCTATATTGTTTTCGTTATTTATCTTGGTTTCAGACTAGGAAGTGGAACACTCACTTACGTATTTGTTGAGAGAGTTTTCCAAGAATGTCTAACTTATGAAGGAGAGATGGATTATAAAACTTATTTAGACTTGATACTGGCTCTGGAAAACAGGCATGAACCACAAGCACTCCACTACCTCTTCAGAATTTTGGATGTGAAAGGAAATGGATACTTGGATACCTTCTCTTTAAATTATTTTTTCAGGGTAAGTATATAAGTACAAAAACGTAGATTTGCAGGGGGATCGACCTGATCCCGAGCTTATGGAAATAAGCCAACTGTTCAGGTAGATACCAACCTATATTGCTGGTTCTACTTCCCTTACATGGCTTGAAGGTTTCTGATGGGTTTCAAAGGCCACCACCGATTTATTTTATGCAGTTCTTTTCTTGTATTAACATTGAGTGCTCTAACATTCCTGAAGACCACGAACTAAATGATGAAGTGATGAAAACCAATTTCAATCAAAAGAAACCAGAGTCAATGATAACGTTTATTTCCACGAAAATAATGAGTTACAAAGTTAATTTGATTTCGACGGTTAGATCATCATCAGTAACAATTTGGTCTTCATCTGTCAGTTCTGGTTTGATACTGATGATGATCTAACCGTCAAAATTGATTTAATTATAGAACGTACAGGTCAAAGTTCTGCAGGAAGGACCTCCTGGAAGGAATTTTGTACATGGGTAGTTTTTTCCCACTAAGTCCTGCTGGCAGGACGCCTCAATGGCAGGAACTCAATAAATTGAGTTTGAATGCTTGACATTGTTGATGACAACGGGACACAAGGACACTACATTACCCAAAACGAAAACGAACTTGAAACCGAAGTCCAAACGAAATCAAAATAACGGAGAGGGTTACAGGGAGATAGGTACAGTTTCACACTTTTTTCTTCCTGCTTAATTTTTCCCGCGGAGTTCAATTTTCGAACATAGAAATCTGAGTGAGGAAAGGAAGTTGAAGTAAATGCAAAGGCAGGCGCGTGAAAAGTGTGTTTTAAAAGCAAAACGCGATTTTCTGAGCCAAAAATGTTTGGATTTTCAAATTACTGTAAAACCTACTAGAATAGCCATTTTTGGACTTTTCTTTTTCTGCTCTAGCTTGGAACGATCTCAGCTTTCACGTGGTAATACGAAAAATCCTGCCAGAAGGAACGAGGAAACTTCTATAAACTCAGAAAGATGCGTTCCTGCCGGCAGTACGTTGTATGTTCTCATTAACTTTGTAACTCATTATTTTCGTGGAAATAAACAACGTTTTCATTGACTCCAGTAACTGGAGTCAATAAAAAAAAAACTATTTTCTAAAAGAAACCGTTTCTTTTAGCGAATTTTCGAAATGTATACAATTTTTCGTAAATATATATACAGGGTGTCCCACTGAAACGACCCCCCCCCCCCCCCCCCCCCCCCCCCATACCTAACTCCTTTAGTATGCATTTTGTAACAAAATTCCAAATCGTAACTTTCTTTTATTTTTTGCTTAAAATCCAAATACTTATGACAATTTTGCGCATGCTTTCCTTATTTGTTTTTTCAAATTGGAACCTCCCTTTTTATTGCAGATTCAGATTCTACGTAAAATTGCAAGAAAAATTAACCTATCATTCGAATTTTAGAGTACGCGACAATGGGAGCAAATAAGCGCGAAATGTGCGCAAATTGCCAAAAATAGAGTTTGGTGTATATGTTCGATTACCACTTGCGATACATGATTTTTGAGGTACTATTTTTTCACACTGAACCGGCGGGTGGTATCACTTTTTTGATTTGGGCAATACTACCCAGGAAAACAGCAGAATGGTACCTATCTTCAAAGCAGTATTGCGCAAATCGAAAAACTGATACCACCACTCGATTCAGCGTGAAAAAATATTGTGCCCCGCAGATCATGTATCGCATGTAGTGATTGAAATTCCTTGAAATTTGACGTAGAATCTGAATTTGCAATGAAAAATGGGGCTTCCCAGTTGAAAAAACAAAGTTAGTATGCATTGCGCACAATTTGTGCATGCACACCTGCGCAAAATTGTCATATTTGGATACTGTGTAAAAAATAAAGGGGAGTTACGCTTTGGAATTTTGTTTCAAATGAATACTGAGGGAGTTGGTGGGGAGGGGGTAGTTATTTGGACACCCTGTACACCGTAAAGTTGGGACAAACTTCAGGAATCTATTTTACAGGTCACGTCCAAGACAAAATGTCTCTTAGAGTTTTTGTTGAAACCCCTTAATTTTGAGATTTTGTTTTTTCTTTCGACCTTACATCACTGAGACAGCCATAAACTCCCTTAATTTACTGTGTTAAATGAAAAATGAATATACCATTGGAAATATCGTTAAAGTTTTGATAAGAGGGGCCTACTAACTATCTTCATCAGTAGATCTTCAAGGCTCAAAATCCAGCCCAAAGTTCACTCATCAAGAATTTTCTAGAATTTGACTTTTCTTTTCCACATAGTTCGCATCTAAACCAAGGCTGTTGAGCTGGGAACTCAAAAGGAAAAACTTTCTCAGGATCTCAGCTTTCCAATGGTTTAGTCTTTTAGCGAATTTTCGAAGAAAATGAAGCTATTGCA
>JAEMON010000001.1:53252911-53276613 GCA_030264115.1 Lygus lineolaris
TTCGCTCACCAACTCATGCTGCATGAGTGGAACTTTCATTTTGTTGTGAATGGGAAATTGTTGAAAAATTATGGTACTTCGAAGGGTACGAACCTTATTGTCCCAGCGAAATCCGAAGGATTCCACTGTGAGTCACCATTTAACCAACAGGGCCATCAAAGATCGATTGTTTTGTCTCTCTTTCTGCTGAGGGATGAGCTTTTATTCACAAAAATTTCAAATTCGGATTCTTTGTGAAGTTCCATTAATGCTGCATGAGTTGATCAGCGAATTTTCAAAGAATGATTTGACCAATTAGGTGGGTAATTCTTGTTGGAAATTTTGCGCAGACTCCGAATATACCACATGTTTCTACGTTCAACAAATTTTCAAAATTATACCCCTAAGATTACCTACTCAAAAAATTCTGGCTCGCGAACTCATCCTTTCTTTTCATATTATTGTCATTTTGCATTTTTCAGAGCGTACCTAGGGTGAGACATCATCTGGAGTGACACATTTATAGATATGTTAAACTTCAGGAATAGTTTCAGAATGGCTGAAACGCATTTTCATCAGGGACGTAGGGTCAAGGGTACCGTAGGTGCCACCGGTACCCCTCCACCTTTGGAATCAAAAACTCAATTTTTAGAACCTTGAGAGGAAGAGAGAAAGCATTGCAAGTTAAGTTCAAAATGAGGCGCCAAACAATAACAGTTTAGAATCATTCCCATGAAACTGTCTACCTACTTCTATGATTTTGATGTCTCATGGAAGAAGTGATGGGTGCGGTACCCCTGGAAAAAGTACCTAGCTGCGCTACTGATTTTCATGGAGACAATTTTCAAATATTTGCTTTCCAAATATTTTGAAGCCATTGTAATAGCTTAGTTTTCTTCGAAAATTTGCTAATGATCCCTCACTGGAAATTTTGAGTGCACTAATACGAACGAAATATGCACTAAACGCAAGAAATGAAGTGTTTTGGGTGGTGTAGTAAACGTAATTATGACACATGATTGTATTATTTTTGTCTTGCTGATATCAAGTTTTTTATTTATGATCATCCTATCAAAATAAATGGAGCATCCCGAAAATTCCATGAAAATGAGGACATTTCGAGGTTAAATTGAAATATTATCATCCCCTGTTATTTATCGTTTAAAAAACATTAAAATCATGTATCATACTTGATAGCTTAGTACACCCAAAAAACTTGAGTAGTTGCGCACTCAAACTTTCGAGTGAGGGGTATATTTTTAATGGAATGTCAGGAAGAATCCGGATCTCCAATATTAAACTTGGTGGTTCTCTTTTGAAATTAGGAAGTTGGTGTGATTGCGCGAACTGTGCACATGCTCAAAAGTACGTGCGTGAGCATGATTTTTGAATCCTCATAAAAAATCATTTGACACGTATTTTTCGGAAGTTTTAAATATGTCTTCGGTTGGGAAACCCCCAGGTGGTTCCAATGGAGCGGACCACAATTTACAGTAGTATAATTCGAGTGGAATCCCATCGTCTGCTCCCAGTCCCTTTAATCTCTGCCCTAACCTGCCCTCTCAACCAAAGTGCGACAGATCTTATGATTGCATATTGTATCCACATAGTTGATAGATTTTAGATTATCTATTTGTTTTTCCTTTACTGTTATATTCTCATAAGAATACTTCCTTTCAGTGGACATGGTGAGATCCTTGTCAACATCCTAATTGACCTCAATGGATTTTGGACTCATGAAAATCGTGATGCCCGACCAGTTGAAGAGCCCTCTGATATCTAACGATTAGACTGACTTCTGAAAATCGTTACAAACTCAAGTGTATCAGTCTTATTTAGCATTAATTTAATTTTTTGACAATGTACTTACCTTGGGGTTTGAGCAATACACTATTATTTTTATCTACATCGACTTGAAAACCACCAAATTGGTTATTTGTTTTTGTAACATGTCGAAAAAACAACTTCCCCGCGAGTAATGCTTTACTCTTAGAATCTAATAACATTTCAAGACAATGGATTAAAAACAATATGATTAATTGATGCCAGTACAATATCCACATTTATTTTTGAAAAATATAATTTCAACATAAATCCAATAATTAAAATATGAGTACCTACTAAACACGACAATAAAAGTGAGTAGATACCTACAACTCCATCACACATATTATCTGTAGGGTAGTCTACTTATAAAACATATGTACATAAATGGGACAACACCAATAGTTTTTCACTTTAAAAGCACACCATATTGAGGAAAATTCATGAGAGATGCACATGGAATAGATGAGCCAACTTTTATCGCTAGATCTGTCCAATGTTCGACCAGATGTGGTGTATCAGTCTTAATTTTCTTTCTCTTTCTCCAACTCCAAATTTGAATGATGATATTTTTGTTTTTTTGATTTTTCGTTTGCCTATCTACGTTAGTAGGTAGGCAGTTACCTACGCAAACATCATTGGGTTGCTTACATTCCATGGTTACAGCTGATTGTTAGGTATGCTGTGCTGCCTAACATGAAATAGCTCCTGACTGTTCTTGATTATGAACGGGATTGAAGGTAGGTATGTCAGCCAGGGCTCCCATCCAGAAAGGGACAGCCTATGTGACTAGGTACCCACCTATCTTGACGTACCTACCTAGGTGATACCTGCATAGGTAGATACTGTTTATTCTCTGCAGATCAACACTTGAAGAATATTAAGTGTTAGAGGACAGCAGTCAGTGAGTTAGGCAGGTATTGATTGTTAGCTGTTTCGGAAAGGAATGGGCAATTGATCTATAGGTCGACGAACAAATAGAGTGGATTGCTGAAAATATGTGTAGGTTCGTTCAATCCAATTTTGGTCCACTAAATTCTCATAATTGAGCATTCTTATAGATTTCGAAGGTACTGAAAGTACTTATAATAACAATTAATGTAGTGCATCAATTGTATGTTTCAACTTGATAGCCAATGGGTTCTGCAAATATGGTCTACCTAATTTCATACCATATTCTTTTTATTCCCTTCACGTTATTCTGATTTCACTTCGCTGTTTTTAGGGCTGCTCACATGAGAGCATCGCCGCAGAAATCTGCAGAAGCGTTTCTTCTCTCAGATGCTCTAGAGCATATTGGTACTGAACAGAAAACTCTTTATTTTGGTGGAACTAGAAAATGAAATAATGTCCCTTAAAAATGAGTTGATTCACACTTCAATAAGTGTAGTTCTACCATGCACTGAACGCAGCTACATTTATACATTAGAATGGCAAAAGGTGGAAATGAGTATATTTTATGGGTACGTAGGTGCCTACCTACTGGAATTACAGTTGAAGAATTCTTGGAGCTCAGCCTTACAACAGTCAATTTATTGTAAAGATGAAACAAACTGAGTTGATAGGTAGCTAGGTAGGTATGTAATGATTAAATTATCACCACTGGACCACCTTTTCTGCATACTTACTAACTGCTGCCTGATTCCTTATAGTTTGATAATCTAAAATGACTAATTGTACCCGCATTGTGACCTAGAATCATCCACTTCATCATAGTCAGTGACTTCATCATGTGACTTGATGTTAACCACAGTGTACACAATCTAGTGAACTATTCATCCAAGTGTAATTTCCTAGGGTCCTAGGTATCATTAATATACTGACTTGATGGTTACAAAACGAAAAGCAAATAGGCCTTCTAGGTAGGTACCTATTCCATGAAGCATGGGTTACAAAAGTCTAACATCGAGTTGAACATCAATTTCAACACATACAATTACGTAGGTAAGTTTATGGGACGTGGTTAACGTACATCCACTGTTGAACGAAAATGGCTTGGAGTATAATGAAAAGCCAGGACACCTAGTAAATATTATTGTAAATACAACACACATATTTTGTAGATGTATTTCAACTTTAAGACGGAAATATCCATAGGTAACACCAATTCTTACACTTAAACGTTATTATAATCAATAAATACAGCTATTATTATTATTATTATTATTATCATCATAATTCAACATTTTAATGGGTGTCAACAACCAGCTGCTTGACGTGATTAATATCATGGTGTTCATAATTTTATATACCTATGCAAACAATTATTTGAATAGTTGTAAAATAAACAACACAAGTAGGCATTACATTGCAACAATTGATCACAAACACTCGTTGAGTGTTCAATAAGGTTTGATGTAGAAATCACGTTGAGCAAAACTGTGCACGAGTTGACCGCAACAGTGGTGGCTGGGCAATCAACATGTTATTTCTTCTCGTACACAGTTAAAGCAGTGCTAGGAAAACGAATTTCAAGATTCACATAGAACCGTTATTAGTATACACAGCCAATGTAAACATGGGTCGTTCTACAGGAAATAAAATAACTACACACATCAAACGAAGTATTTTAACTGGACAATGTTTATAGTTGTAATACAAGCGTATAATGGTTCACATCAAAATTGTTCAGGCCAATACAAGCACTTTTTCAAAACAGGGAAGATAGGTACTATCAGCCTCTCATTGTGCTTGGATGAATTATAAGCTAATAGATACGTGTTAAACCAATGAAACATTGTCGTGAGATATTTAGTGTTGTGTCCACAGCCAAATAAGGAGGCTCCAGTTTAGAATAGTTCTCAACTGGAGATTTAGAATGTTCTATCCTACGCTACGTTCCTTATTCATTTGGAATTCCAACTCATGAACTGAAGCATTTAGATTTACCAGGTAAACTATGGTAGATACACAGCCGTTTCCCAGTCCCACTGGAGACACCGAGGAAGAAATCGTCTGATAACTAGAGTAATTTCTAATCTATTTCAGAAAGATAACTCTCACTCGAAACATTGGATAACTAGGAATTATTATACATTGCCCAAAAAAGGCTTCATACATACACAAGGTACGGTATTGTATAGTAGTGAAAAGTGGACCTCTTAATAGGTTACATAGGTACCTCCCAAGGGAAATATCAAGAGTGATTGAATGCCTCAAGGGTCGCTTTTCATGGCCCCTCTTCCGACCACAGAAACCAAATAAAGTGGCCTTGAAAAGGGGAAAACCCGTGCCCATATTAAATGAGGTGACTGAATTTTAGGTTATGAATCGTCAGCTTTTATCCGTTTTTCTCCCATTTTTTTTATTCTATCCAAAATTCTATTAAAAATTAACCCACCTCTCGAATTTTGTAAATCGAATAATTGTTACACGCTGAATGACTTGGTTAATGATGACCATATTTTGATTCGAACAAAAACAAAAAAGAGTCCCCTCCCTCCATCTGGTCTTATCTCAAAAATGGATCACATTTCCATCAGTGTACAGGAATTCACCACTTTTCGAAGTAAGATGGTCTTAGGTAGGAAAATGGTCTTCACCACGTGATTCAGCGTAACAAAGTAGTACCTCAAAATCATGTACCTACAAGGAAGTTTCAAGTATTCTTAAACCACGTTCTTTTACTTTTGTGCAAATTTTTATGCAGTACCTACTTAGGAAAAATGGGTACTTATCGTGTTGGTGTATGAATATTGGATAGATAGGTTACCACCTAATTGTTATTGTATTTTCAATTACCTTCCTGTAGAAAATTGAAAAGTTGATAAAAAATGAGCTGCTGCTTTTTGGAAATAATAGGTTGATTTTAAGGGGCCAGGGGTTTGAGCCCAAAATTTCCTCAAAAATGCCTAAATCTTGCCTACCAAAGTGTTTCAGGAACTCTACTCTTACTATAACATTATTACAGCTTAGGACCAATAAGTTTAAAAAACAGATAACCTCCTCCTCCCCTAACCAATTTAGCATTGAACAGTTTTTCTCATTCTTCTCAGCCAATTCTCAACGGCTTTTTATGCGGTTGGCATTCTTCCTATTTTATCATTCTCTAGGGGGATGAGGTGTCTTATCTTCTACCTTTGGCGCTACAGTTCTATGTGGACCCTGGCCTCCCGTACAACCATCCTCCACCCAGCTGTATCCTGTGCTGCTTTCTCTGGATCCCTGATACGGAGCTTCCTTATATCCTAGTGTACTCCATCTCTCTATTGGACGTCCTTTTCTTCTGGGTTCTTCCATTTTATGGTTTACATCTTTTTTGGGGATCCTGTTGGTATCCATTCTTTAAACATGACCAAACCACTGAATTCTTTGGGCTTTGATGAAACGGTCAATGTTCCCATGATCTATCAATTGGTCAAAGTCATGGTTAGTTCGCCTTTTCCACTCTCCTTCAACTAATTTTGCACCAAATATTCTTCTCAGAATTTTACGTTCGAAAACGAGCAAAGAGGTTTCATCTTTGGCAGTGAGTGACCACGTCTCAGCTCCAGATGTCACCACTGGTCTGACGAGGGAGTAATACAACTTCAGTTTTGATTGCCTGGAGAGTAGACACGACTTAGACAGCTAAAATGGGCGCTGTTTCCAGCAGCCAGGCGTTGTTGGATCACATTGGACACAGCAATGTCACCTGTTATGGTTGTGCCGTACTTGAACTTCTGCACTCCTTCAAAGGTGGTGCCGTTCAGTGACATATCCTCTACATTTCTTCTAGTGGGATCAGCTGACACTGCCATGTAAATGGTTTTAGATGTGCCCCCATTCAGCCCCATCTGCACTGCCAGGTTTTCCAATCTTGAATAAATATTTTCCATGGCACGCAAGTTTCTAGCAATGATGGCAATGTCATCCGCATACCCACAAAGCTGTGCCGATTTGTAAAATATTGATCCTCCTGGGTCGACATGGCTGATGGCATTGAGCAGGGCTAAATTGAATAAAACTGCCGATAGCCCATCACCTTGGCGAACTCCTCCAGAAACCTCACATGCTCAGCTTACCTTAGTTCCAATCATCGAGTCTTTCAGTGTCACACCAACTTCTGGGCAATCCCGAATCGAATCAAAGCCTCGATGAGTTTGTCTCGCGACAATCAATGAAAAGAAGATGGAGGTCAATACTGTATTCATAGTACTTCTCCAGCACTTGCCTTACCACACAAATTTATCCGTGGTGCTTCAGTCTGGTCTGAAACCAGCTATATATTCGACAAGGAGTCTCTCCGAATATACACTAAGTCGTCTAAGGATAACACCTGGCAGTATCTTATAGGCTAGATTTTACAGCCTGATTCCTCTGTAATTATTGCACTGAAGTTTGTCACCCTTTTTGAATACAGGGACAATCAGTCCTGTGGCATTCTTTCTTCCTTCCAAATCTTACAGATGAGGGCATGCATTCTATCAGCCAGTACAGGGCGGCTTTTTTTCAAAAGTTCTGCTTTGATCCGGTCTTCCTGGGCTTTATCCCTTTATCCTGGGGCTTTATGATTCTTCAGACGGTTCATCACAACAACTACCTCTTGAAAGGTAGGGTCGTTTATTATAGGGTCAACGTCAGTGGTTTGCTCCAAAACAGGAGAACCTCTAAGCTCCTCATCTCCATTTAGTAGTGTCTCGAAGTGATTGGCCCAGATATCAAGCACCTCACGTTCTTCTACAAGCTGGAAGTTCAGGTTGGTATCCCTTTCTTATTGATGATATATTGAGTTGGCTGTTTGGTAGAATCTTCTTGATTCACTTTCTCCATTCGCTATTTCGATGCTCTGGACTTTGTCATTGATGTGTTTCTTTTTCTTCTTCCTGTGGATTTTATGTTCAATCATTCTCTGCTTTCCGTATGGGTGATTCCTATTTTACGGGACAATCGAGGGTTTGATATTTCAAAAAAAATTGTGTTCTCCTAAATTTATGATTTTTTGAATATATATTCTAGGAGTCATTGTAAAGGTATTGTGATGTACCAGCACGCATGATCTTCATTAAATTCTTCAAAAATCAGTTTTTGAAATTTTGAGGGACACAACAATGAGAACTGCCCATGACAATGAGATTTGAGGTATATATGGATCAATTTTTGGCATCTAAGGTGAAGAATAGTCAAACTTTATGATGGCGATAAGTAGGCCCAGTTACCACACAAATACTGCAAAAATAATTTTTGGGAAAATTTAAAAGCAATTGTTTTTATCAAAGAAGGACATCGATTGTCCCGTTAAATGGGAATCACCCGCATACATCCCATGCACGTCGCGTGTCTCTTTGCAGCATTATCTCTTTTTCTGTTCTTCTCCTCCACAGCTTCCAGACATTCCTTATCAAACCAATCATCAGCCTCCTTTCTTTCCTTTTCTCCAATCACATGAATTGCAGCCTCCAAGACAGCGTTTTTTTTTTAATTTTTTTATTCTAACCTGAGGATAATTACTGATAATCATAGATCCACAATGTTAAAAAATACTTAGGTAGGTACTCTTAATTTTTGAATTGAATGTACAAGGACTAGATTTGACTGTGATGACAATTTTTTCACTTGACTGTTCGGACGCTATAGGTACAAGGAATAAAATAATTGAACCCTCCTATCATTGAGTTGGGAACGTGAGAAGTAGACAAAGCTCTGAAGAAGAATTAGCTATTATGGTGTAGATACCTACTGTTTGAACGCCATCATCTTTAAAATAATTTTGACAAAACGTTGATGCAGTGGCGGAACTATGATTCAGGGCCCTCTCCCCACCATGGGCACGGTCCCACAACAGTGATTTTTCCAGATCCCAAAAGCTCGCTTTGGTCACGTGGCCGTGGGAGAGAGCCCTTAGCCCTTCTTAAAAATTGTCTTTTACAAAAATCTTCCCCTGACATTAACGAACACAACAAAAAGAGAATTATTCAATTTGGTGCACACATTCTCAAGTTATTGCGTGACATAGGGTAGGGATTCATTTTTATATATTAGGTATATTCGGCCCTCCGAGCCTCGGCGGGGGGCACCCTGCACCCTCCAGTTCAGAGCATCAGTTCTTTAAATATATGTTATGTGTGGGTAGTTTGCGTTATGTGGCTGCTGTCGAACCGATGTAAAGAGCTTAGAACCATTGAAAACTAGACTATGGACATAGTAAATTCAGTACACTGATCGACGATGAATTTTTACTTTCCTCAGCCCACCTGAAAGGTGAAAGGAAAGTATTGCGATCAGCAGAAAACCCAATGTCTGCGTTTTGGAAAAGTGTATTTAAGTCCGTATGTGTGTAATTTTTTCAGGTTTCCACGGGTGAGGAAAGTAGTGTGAAACCTCGCACCAGATGTTTGAAGATTGAAAGAAATAATGAAGCCACATTCAAGTACCTACTTTGGTTCTTAGATGACCCGTCCACCAGTGTTGGGTAAACACCATTTTGCAATTACTTTTGTTTTGGGTTGTGAATCAGGATCTAACCACTCAATTCCCATACCGTTGGAACCGCCTGAGTCTCTAGAATGCAATATATCCAACGGGAATCAATAACATATGTAATTAGAGTGAATAATTACACTTCAATTATGTCATTGACACCTTTTTAATTGGAATTGTAATTGAAACGTATCAGTTACTTATTTAACGAGTAATTATTGACTCTTAATACGTGTTTCATAGATTCCAATTGGATAATATTGTATTCTAGAGACTTGGACGTTCCAACGGTATGGTTCAATAAATGAATTGAGCGATTAAAGTCTGATTTACAACCAAAAACAAGAGTAATTGCAAAATGGCGTTTGCGCAACACTGCCGTCCACCACCTATTCTAAAGATGATGCCTGATGTGCGTTCCAAGCGCACATGTTGAAAAGGAAAATTACATTTCTTGTCTAACGTTGATTGAATCAACTTGCTTTTCTTTTGGTTTTAAATCAAGCTGTCCTATTTAGAGCTAGGTACACTGGTACAACCTATGCTAATACGAGTAGGTACGAAACACGTACAGCACCATACTTTAATATGAATGCGACATTCTCAGGGAGCCACTCACAAAAAACTTTATCTCTCTCCCCCCCCCCCCCCCCCCCCCCCCCCCCCCCCCCCTCCGAGCGTTGGGGGTCCCAGCAGTAGTGATTTTTGAATTATCATTTTCAATAATGAACCTTTGGAATCAAGCACGAAACATTTTTTTAAAACCCCCCTCAAAATGTGATGTTTCACGTTTCAAGGTGCATAGAATCCAAAAATCGAATTAAAAAAAATCCGTCGTACGCCGTCCGTGGCACTGTGCGTAGTTACCATGGACCAAAATTAATGAAATTTGGTATACCGGCCCCATTTGGGGTCTAGTTGTGTCCTGAATCTTGGCGTTGCCATCAGTATTCTCTAAGGGGTAGAAAATAGGGGATGCAATTTTCAAAACGCTCTCGCTCGGAAACTTCAAACAGGAAGGTATAGTTTTTCCATCGATTTCAAATACGTAGATCACAAATTTTAGCGTCAAATGAGACCTCGCGGATCATTTTAGGACCAACCGTTGGCTCCCTGTAAGGACTTGAAGGTTGAACGAAAAAAAAGATCAAAACACGAGTGTGAATCGCAAATCTTCCCTAGAAGGTAGAATCGCTGTTCAAAGATCGGCTGATCAAAGGCAACTTTCTTCCAATTTCACCGCTTCAAGTTTCTTGTTTACTTTTATAAGCTTCCTTAGTTACTGAATTACATTATGAAGGAATTACAACAACTCTCCCTGACAATAATATTAGGTAGGTAGGGAATCAAGAAATAATTATTGTTATCCTTGTGATATAATTGAGGTAGGTACATGGCTACTATAAAATCATTGATCACAATAACCGGAAAGTGTATCGGACTAATGGTTTATGGTGAGATGAGGAATTAATTTATTAACCCATGGGATCCTTACAGATGGTGATCTATTACTATTGGTTGATCTATACAGAAAAATAATAACCTTTGTGAAATAATATGCAGCATTTTCAAACTTTTGTGAGTGGTTTCCCGAAAATGTTCCATTCAACATCGACCAGAAACTGAATTTACAGTCCACATTGTACTAGTGGGAAGGGAGCCCCAACCCTCAAGGGCGCTCCAAAACTAAATGGTGGGCCCCAGAACCCTCGATGGTACATTTTGGTCCCTCACTACCAAAGGTAGGAAGCTATGCATTTTGTGTGCCCCTTACAACATGGGCCCCATACCCCATACATTTTTTGTGAGTCTTCTGATGGGGCACCCTCAGAGCTGTGATCGCTATTCATGAGGAATAAAACCTCATTGTGGCACATAAAACTCTTTGGGTTTATTGTTCGATGTGTATACAACAAAGAGGAAAGAGATTTTTTTCTCCAACTTTTGGTGTTGTTATCCAATAGGTCCAAACAAGATTATAGCATTCAATGTTACATTGCAATATAATTTAAAAAAACTAGCAACCATAATGCAATTATGATTAAGTTCACTATGAAGAAATTCGAGATAAATTTCAAGGAATTAAAAACTTCCATTGAAGACAAAATAAATACCGTTATGTACTTTTAGCGAATTTTCGAAGAAAATGAAGCTATTGCAATGGCTTCAAAATTTGAATAATGCAAATTTTTGAAAATTTTCTTCATGGAAATCCGTTTCAGACCATTCTAAAACGATTCCTGAAATTTAACACTTTTTCATATGTATATATATATATTTATATATTTGTGTCACTCCAGACGACGGGTTCTGCCAGAGGAATCGAGATAAAAAATCCAAAAAAATTGTAAAATGTCAATAATATCAAAAGTAAGGATGAGTTCGTTAGCCAGAATTTTTGGAGTACTCCAAGAGGTCAAATTTTGAAAATTTAGTTTCAAAAATCGCCAAAAAGCGTGTTTTTTAAGGTTTTTGGTGTAAATTTCCATCTTAAACATAGGAACATATGGTATATTCGGAATCAGCATGAAATTTCCTATAAGAATCATTCACCAAATCGGTTAAAATTATTCTTTGAAAATTCGCTCATCAACTCATGCTGCATGAATGGGACTTTTAAAGGTAGTTTGTAAGGAACGCGAGTTATATAACTACATACATAATAATCAAAACACTCAAGTAAGCAGGTAGGTAAGGTGGATACTGTATTTTAAAATGTATCCTTCCTTCATCGTCCCCTTTAGGACAATGTTCTAAATTTTGATTGGATATAAAATAGTCGGATTTCTATCGCTATATCCTAAATATTCAACAGGCACAACATTACACAGTCACAATGGATTTTGGGTACAACGTTACCTAACGTAAAAGAAATTGATAGGATTCTCGAAGTTCTGGGATACAAAACATGGTATTAAAAGACGAAATATTATAATTGCTACAACCTTGGCACTATACCACACACACAGCCCATAGTAAGAAGTACCTATATTTATGAAAGGAGTTCATTATAACATTTGCAGCAACGATTTGGAGGGTTCTGTATTCAATATAAAAAAATGCCAACTAATGAAATTCCATAGGTAGGTACTGATAGTGAATACTGTAAAATAAAAACTATCTACTTCGTGACTTGGTATCAGAGTATCAAAAATATCCACATTTATTGAACAAGCGGAATGCTGAATTGGCTCACAGTTAACCAATGAGGACGATGTTTTCATCCCCAGGTTCTAGAAATGGGTTAGTAAAATCATTAGAAATACTAAGGGTTACAATATTTTCCATTGCATTGTAAGGTAAAATCGTTACATCCACACATTTGTCACCAAACAAATACCTAATTCATTTATATGGTACTTGGGGTAGTACATATATTGACAACGATTCAAAAGTGGTTTAACAGGTTACAAAGATATCATGACACATTTTCATCGCTGGGAAATTGACAACAAAGGATGTCGTACAGTAGTTATAGGTACTTAATGTAACCAATTATTTTAATATTTTCTTTATTGCACTCGGATTTACAATGAAAGTGTTCGAATGCCACTTTACATTACCCCAGAAGTCACACGAAACAGGTCCTGTGCTATCGGTGTACAAGTAGGTACGACAAAAATCGTGAGATCAGAACCAAATAGGTATTATTGTATCGGTGTCAAGATAATTAACAATAATTCATTATTATTCACAAGCTATGATAGTAAGTTTCTTTCCGTTTTATGCAAGTAGCAAAGGAAAGGTAGGTAATTAAAAGTAGTTTTACATTGAAGAAGCATTGAATTCCAATTAGGACCGTATACCTTACATGTAGCATAAATAAGATTAATCATCATCATCGAATCAAAGAGCTTTCATTATTATCGTTTTTTTCTTAATTCAATACAATTTTAGGCTAACTCTACATTCAATATAAAAAATAAGTTTTCATAACAGCAAATACAAAACTGAGAAGCTCGAATAGATCAAAAAATAATTACCATGATAAGTCAAGTAGTAGTATACAATTATTATGTAGTACCGATCACGAATAAAAACGTAGGGGTGCATCGAAAAGAAAAGTAGGTGCCTACCTACCAACAGGTGGCTAGGTTAAGAACATATTGGTAAAAATCGGTACCCCCATGAACTTTAGAAGCCAATTCATAGAATGCTCTTGGAACCATTCTGAGTTTCTTCTAAAAATTAACAAAGTCCAGCCATAAATTTAGGTAGGTGCCTACCTAGTTCATTTTCAATTTGACCGAGTGTGACAAGTACAATAACAAGCATTCCATTAGCATATGGGGGGGGGCTACGAGCTTGTTTCAAGATTACTGTTGGGTCTCACCAAATTCATAGAAGACGATGTGTTTTCTATCTAACGAAAAGATTGCGAAATTATTTTATCGAAGTGGATGAGGGTAGTGATATTGAAAAATCAACTTAACAAGGATTTTCACCCATCATTAATCTAGACTGAGCAAAAACAACTAGAATTTATGGCTTTTGTTCTTTACGGACAACATTAGGTGATTGGACTAGGCAAACCGGTTTCTTCATTATCTCTGGTTTAATTTTCATTTGCGCCTTCTTGAGCAAGACAGGCGAACATGAGCTTTGATCGGGTTTGGGAGTTTTGGTATTCTTTTTCAGAGTACATTGGTTTTGTTTTGCGAATCTCTCGGCAGCTGTGGTCATATCAGGGCTTTCCAACCCACCTGAAGATTCTTCTGGATTAGTTGGTAAATCCATAACAAGATCAGGGGTTGGGGCAGGCGGCTTACCATCGACTTGATCAATGGAAATACTGGACAGGGCACTCTGGGATGCTGCTCTTCTTTGCCAAAGCTCTCGGTTTTGAAAGAAAGTACTCGATCCTTCTACCTTCAATTCATTGTTAGTCGATTCGCTGACACTTTGACTTTTCCAGTGAGTTTTCTTAGAAGATGGTTTCGGAAGGTCGTTTGAATGAGCGATGTCGGTATTTTCGTCACCATTTGTCTCTCCAATTACTACCTGATAATGAAAAAAGAAAATATGGATTGAATCGACGAAACAAAGTCTGATAAGTACCTAGGTGTGACACATAGCCCCCTCATATCCATAACATGATCATTAAGTGTGTTAAGTCCTGCATATCCACCAATTTTGAGCAAAATCGGCGAGGTGCTCCAGGGTAGGTGGAAATCTGGGGCAAGTGGAACCCACAGTACCTACCTACTTACGTTCCAGGAGTGCTGTTCTGATTCACTAATGCATCTGCGAAAGTTGCTTCAGAAATGAGATCTCTCTTCCCAAATGAAATTTGGACCGTTCTCACCCTTTTAGATTACTTGACTTAGAGATTACTTGAAGTTTCCACTTACCCCACATGCCAGGGGTAAGTGAAACCCAAAATCTAGTCATATGTTATTCACAATAGCTATTTTTGTTGTAAGCAAAATCGAAAAACGACTTCAAGGTGATGTGTAGGACAGTTACTGCTAGCTACAGTCAAAATCTGAGAGCATTTGGATTCTCTGGTGAGGAGTAGTACCATTTACAAAAATAAAATCAATAATTTTGGGTTCCACTTACTCCGGAGCATGTAAGGTTGGACCGCGAGAAATTGAAGTTTGGAGGATTTATTTTTCACCTATGCGCAGTAGCTAGTTACTACCAATCCGATAACGATGACATTCGTTGGGAACCATCTAGGGGTTGGCCCCCCCTAAGCTAAGTGTTCACCTGAGACAAAATCTCGAAAGAAAGTCTAGATACCAATCTCAGGGGGTTGTCAACTTGAGATCGCATTCGCTCTCGAGACTGATTCGTGAGACTCGATAGCTACAGAAGTCGCGAGACCTGGAATATTGCGTTTCCACTTGAGAGTCTGTGCAGTAAGTGTAGATAGAGATGATTTTTGTGTAAAAAAAAATTGTAAAAGATCTTATCCTTTAAAGGATTCGCGGCAAACCCTTGCTTTTATAATTGCCTACCACAAAATTGCTAAAAAGCGGAAAATGAAAAAAAAGTTCCGTTCATGCAGCATGAGTTGATGAGCGAATATTCAAAGAATAATTTTGACTGTTTGTAGGGCGATTCTAATAGGAAATTTCACGCTGATTCCGAATATACCATATTTATGTTCCTAAGTTTAAGGTGGTAATTCACACCAAAAACCTCACAAAACACGTTTCCTACCGATTTTTGACTCTAAATTTTCGAAATTTGACCCCTTGGATTAGGTACTCCGAAAATTCTGGCCAACGAACTCATCCTTTCTTTTGATATTATTGACATTTTAAATTTTTTATCTAGATTCCACGGTTTATTAATGGCCACACTCCGTTTTTTGGCTTCAAGTACCTATTATTAAATTATTATTTGTTCCCTCCAACATAACCCATTTTTATTTTTTTTAAAACAGTCAAACAACTCAAATGTCAGTATAATGCACGCGTCAAGTCTCCGAGACCTTGCAAAATCTTCAGGCGCTGGCAGAAGACCAAGTCGCGAGAGCTGGAAATCGCATGTCCACTTGTGACCTGTGCACTCTCGGAGACATTTTCGCACTTGTCTCCGGGCCATGTCCATTTGCGATTTGAGTCTCATGGCTACTCTCGAGACTGTTTTGTCCCAGGTGTACACTTAGCTTTAGACTGTGAGAAATTGAGGTTAGGAAGGAAATTGAGGTTAGGAAGGATTGCACAAGCGCTGATGCTACTACTGATCCAATTAAAATAAAATTTTTAGAGGACCTTCTAGGGCTTAACCTGCATAATACCTGACAATATCATTCCAATCAGATGGAAATTTTGGACGTTGTGCGTGTTGCAAGGATTTAGAGACACTCACTGACCACAGTCACAAAAATAAATCAAAATTGTTCAGGATGGTCTAAAAGGTAAAAAGCGAGAGAAAATTTCAGATTTTTCCAAGCAAAAAGTTCAGGTCAAAATAGTTTTGGTAAGCTTGTAAGTTTAGGTATCTATAGGTGGCTTAACCTTGAACCAAACTTTTTTTTACCTGGACCACCAGTTCAATTCCAGACCTTGACCTGGGACTTCGAACAGGATTCCTGATTCCTAATCAGTAGGTAAGTGAACGTGATCTCAAACCAGTTTTGGAAAATTGGGCAACTTCCATTGATGACAATGGACGCATAAATATACTAGGGATAGCTATGAGGTGCCAGCATCAACTCGTTCCCGAGTGACCTAACCAATCTCACAACTCGGTCAGAGCCCTCAGCTATATCATTTTGAGTGCTACGGATCCTCGTGGTATCATTAATTGTGGGAAGGTACCGAAGAACGGAGACAGGTTTCTGATTTCTGGATGGCCGATTTTATATGACTTTCAGCGAAGATCAGTAACCTAGATGCTTGATGCGTTCGCATCTTCTAGAAAGAAAAACATACTCCATCAATCTATTACCTTGTACCTGAATGCTGGAGTGTAGAACACAACCGTTAATTATTTTTTCTTATAAATAACCCAGTTTCGAAGATCACAGCTCTTCTGTGATTGAAAACCTCCAATCCGGTAGGGAGAGACTTCACGGTACTTGAACAACCAATAACTACTGTGTGGAACATATTCGCAAATGATTCACAAAACGTGTTCCTCTCCCCAAAAAAGAAAAACCACACTTGGATAATTGAATTGATGGCTACAAAATGGATAATTAAAGTGATTTTTAGGAAATGTTACTACTTGGCATGTCGTTGACGAAAATTTAATGGGGTCTATTTATCTAGGAAATGGTCACAGAAAATTAGATCACACAAAAGAAAATGGGGAGTATTGGTGAGAATTGGAGGTGGTTTGTGTTTATTGTTTTACTGTGTGGTATAAGAGTTCTAGAATAGCAATGAACCAAAATATCCACAGTTTTGTTTTAATCTATATGGTATCTATGCACACTTCCTGGAAGCAATGCTCAAAACTGACATGGAACCGGGATTCTTTGGAGAATGCTTCCATGTGTGCAATGGGAACAGACCAATTCTGTGTCCCGGAAATTTTAATCTGTGCGCTCGTGCTGATTACCACATAATCTTCTCAAGCTTCTTATCACAAGAAAGTTGATTATTACATATGACGGTTACCAACTTTACCTGTAATGATGGAGGTATCGAGTAGTAATACATTCTACCGATAAACAATCTCATCTAAAGAACTAGAGAAATACCTATTCTACTGTCTTCATCATCGGCTCGCTGGCCTGGGTTTAGGGTTAGTTTGTTCGGCTATCTCTATCTATGAGTGTATTTTGAACCATGAAGATGGAAAATAATATTGCAATCCGAACTTCCTGTGATTGTTAGTTGAGGACTAAAGTAGGCAGGTATCCCTGCACCTCAACTGAAACAGACTATAAATTTATACCTAGTTTCAAATATCGGCCTGATTAATTATGGAATCCCATATCTCAGTGAATACACTGAATAGTACCTATTAATCCTCAAAGGCCGACCCATCTCCACCACATCCTCCTGGACCTTTGTCCATCCCATATTACATGAAAATAATTATAGCGGTTAAATGTTAGGGCATACATTGAAGATTGCCTGATCGCTAGTTCTTCACAAGAGGAGGACTTGGGAGGACCTCGGAGCACTTTTCCAACGTTTTCAAGAGTTTGGGGTTGTCATCAACCCATCAAAGTTTGAGTTTGGGAAACAACAACTAGAATTCTTAGGACATCTAGTATGCGCTGAAGGTATAAAACCATTGCCAGTACGAGTTGAAGCAATTCAGAAATTTGAACCTCCTATAGATGTTCAAAAAATTTGTTCAAAAATTTGTTCAAGAAATTTGTACCTCCTATAGATGTTCAAAGCCTGAGACGTTTTCTAGGGATGTTCAATTTTTACCGTCGCTTCATTCCAAAAGCTGCAGACCATCTAATGAATATCTTAAGGGCCACAAAGGAAAAGAGAGTTCTGTCATTGCATTTGAACTGTGCAAAGCAGACTCATCCTCGTTCAGATCTTCCTTGGTCAGTTATAGTTGATGCCTCAAATGTTCTATTGGATACAGTGTCCAACAGAAGGTAGATGGAGCATGGCAGCCTATCAGTTTCTTCTCACGCACATTAACTCCCACGCAACAACTGTATAGTGCATATGATTGTATCAGGTACTTTGGACACCTACTAGAAGGCAGAGTGTTTACATTGTATACAGATCATAAGCCTTTAACATATGAGTTTCTTCAAAAACCAGACAAAGCCAAACCTAGACAAATCGGACAACTCGATTTCATTAGCCAATTCACAACAGACATTCAACACGTTTTGGGAAAGGACAATGTAGTGTCACGCATAAAAAGCAATTTCCAATTCGCCTATAGATTACAAACATTTATATGTGGAGCAACGCGAAGAAGATCTACCAACTGATTCTTCCCAACAGTGGAAACAAACCCAGTACTCTGATTCGAGTACCCCCGTATATTGTGACGTCTCGACAGGTTTCGTTCGTCCCTAGTATGTTCCTCCTAGTTTCAGACGCCAAGCTTTTCATTCAGTGCACGGATTGTCACATCCTTATAATAGAGCAACCCATAAATCGCTAAGCCAAAGATTCATCTGGCCCTCAATGGTTAAGGATAGTAAGGAGTGGGTTCGAACTTGCACTGATTGCCAGTGTAACAAAGTTCAGAGACATACACAAAGTGCTTTGGGAAAATTTCAGCCACCTAGTGATCGTTTTTCATACATTAATATCGACCTAGTTGGACATTTGGTTCTATCTCAGGGGTGCACATATGTGTTAACCTGTGTCGACCATTTTACCCCTTGGCCAGAAGTGATAACTCTCACATACTGTAAAGCCGATACAGTGGCACAAGCGTTTTGTGCTCATTGGATTAGTCGTTTCGGAATCCCATGCAAGATAACATCAGACAGTCAGTTTGAAAGCACACTTTTTCGACAGCTCACATCCACATTAGGAATTTCTCACATCTTCACTTCTGCATACAACCCAAGAGCAAACAGAATGGTAGAGCGCCTACATAGACAGCTAAAAGCAGCCATCAGATGCCACAACACTGAACGATGGTGTGAAGTTTTACCCTTGGTCCTACTAGGGATTCGTTCATCTCTGAAAGAAGACCTTGGATGCAGTCCTGCAGAGCTGGTGTATGGGACCACCTTGAGACTACCAAACGAATTTTTTTACAGCAGGAATGACTCGTCTCCTTCTCATGCATTTGTGTCTGACCTCAGGAGAACAATGGGCCAGCTGAGAACTCAGCCCATTCGTTGGCACTCAAAAGCGGCAGTGTTTGTTCACAAAGATCTCCAGACATGTTCTCATGTATTTCTACGACGCGACGCCATCAAAACTTCTCTCTAGCCGCAGTACAATGGCCAATATGAGGTGAAAGTTTGGGGGTAGAAGACGTTCACCATCCTGGTAAAAGGGAAAGAAACAACGGTTTCAATATATCGGCCCTACACAATCTACTCACTCTCAGGCACAATGTACGAAACCAGCTGTGAGCCTCCATCAGATACCAATGGTCCCTAAACTATCTCTGCACAAGAACCTTGTGGAGTTCAGCCTCAGCCTCAAACACAAACTGCAAATCAGACACGGTCTGGACCCATTATTCGATTCCCTAGCAAATATGTGGATTTTGTTGTCAAGTACTAAGGAGGGGAGTAATTTATAGCGGTTTCTTCAGTTTATTTTTCAACCCAATAGGTACTATTCCCAGTTGATTTTTGTTTACCTCGAAAGTTACGTTGTCAATAAAAAGTGAGTTTTCAATTTCACCTTCAACAAGTTGTTTCGCTAAAATATATTAGGAAGTAGGGAAAGTGGTGAAGCCAAATAACGTAAAAAAAGCATGGCATTTTTATACCAAAAAGCATTATTTGTATCTAAGGATTCCTATTCTGGGCGTTAACACGTTGAATGTGGATCCCGTTTTCATGGGTCGTCCTCAGCGGTGGCACCCCATTTTTCTCTCCCGATCCTCCATGCAGACAGACGCCCGCAGAACAAAGTTGATTACTGGTGCAAGAAAGTTGGAAATTAGGATTTCTAGCGGTGGCTAAGATCACTTAGGCGAGTAAGAAATATTCCAGAACCAATCAGAGACGAGATATCCTAATCTGGCGGGAAAATATGGGAGCGCGCCCGTTCGGAGTAGTTGGCTCGATTGAGCCACTCTGCCTCTCAGATACATCTCGAGCTGGCTCGATCGAGCAATTTCGTTGGATTCGTGGTCCAACTCTGGGCTCCAAAGTATAGTATACAAAACCGTACTTTGGAAGAGTGGGGTGCCTCGTTTCAATGATTAGCTCTTAGTGGACAGTTAGGGATCTGTGCCGTGTAAAAACAGGAGTCAATGAAAACGGTGTCTATTACCACGATAATTATCTCTTTACCTCATTATTTTCGTGGAAACAGACACATTTTCATTGACTCCGGTTTCTTTTTATTGAAATGGGTTCCCACAACTTCATTCCAACTTATTTAGTAAATATGCAGTGTAGTTTATTATTTTAGACAATTGTTAGGAATGTATGGGGAGCATGTGTGTGGGGTGTTAGGCCCGCCGTAAATTGAACCCAGCACATGCCCAACCCACGCGTGGGGGGTAATGTGAAACACAGTTTTGCATCAGGTACCACATATTGAACCCAGCCCACGGCTATCCCATACAGTTGCTTTCCAAGTGTGCCCAGGTTTGTCGTCGTCGCACAGTTTTCATGGGTCTGTGGGTTTCCAGGAGAAGTTTCATCGGCGTGGTACTAGAAATCGAGGAACGTGGATACACACTACTGGGTTCAATATGCGGTTCCGGGGCCAGCCGGTGTTCGTGGGTTGCGCATGGGCTGGGTGTGTGCTGGGTTCAATTCGTGGCGGGCCTAAGTGGATGGTTGAAGGCATGTGTGTGGGGTGTAAGTGGATGGTTGAGGATGTATGGAATGGATGAATGTCCAGATTTTGGTATGACTGAAGAGTAAATGACACAGGATGAGATTAAAGACATGAGAGGCTGAAGGCAATGTCTGGGGGTGGAAGTTTGGGGGATGGGGTTGGTAGAAAAGATCAACCAAGTGGGTTCGGCGTAGTTCTTGTAGTAGGAGTTTTGGGAAGAGAGGTCCTGAGACGGAGGTCTGGGAGTCAGAAGAGGGAGTGGAAGTTCGGGGCTGGTACCTGGAACCTAATGCAAGAGGGTAAAGGTACAGGAAAATAAGCCCGAAGGCGGAGGCCGAGAGCAGAGGATGGGGCTGAGATCAAGAGCATAGAGTAGGGGTAGGGATAGATATCCATAGAAGTCGAGGGGTGGATTTGAGAGGAGGTTTAGGGGGTTGGTCTAGGAAAAGAAGTCTGGAAGCAGAAGTCCTGGTAGAGATGAAGGGGTGGGGGTTAAGGGGGTAGATGTTTGAGGGAGTAGGTTTTGTTAAAGAGATCCAGACATATGGAGGAGCTGGCCTGGGGGTTTTGGAGAAGTGAGAAAGAGGTCAAAGGTCTTGAAAATAACAATTTGGAATACATTTTTGGTTTATTATTTTCAACAATGCATCTTTGGAAAAAGTGTTTAATATGAATTCAAATCGAGTTTCAGAAGATTTATGACTGAAATCATAAATGGCAGTTGATAAATTATGATCCCCTAGAAGCCCAAGGGATGACCCCACAAACGCCAAGTGTACACAAATGAATACCACCAGCACGTTTAGGAGAATATTATACCATCCAGATTGAATGAAATAGTTCGTATAAAATCAAATTTCTCCAAAATGTTTGGATTCAATAAACATTGAAGGAACCCAGCGGTCTGTAATAAAATAGGTCGGCGGAACCATTTGCGTGCCCCTGGATCTCCAACACGGTTCAGTCTATAGACATGAGATTTTTTCCAGTAGGTAGAACATACATAAATATTCGACTTAATTTTAGTCCATTGGATTTTGAAAATATTACTTTATAGCATGGGTATAATTTTTTTTCAAAACAGATTTTTTTCTGAATTGTTCAACTTCAAAAAATTATTTCTAAACCTATAGGTAGTTGAAATTTCTAGAAACCAATGGACTAAAGTAGAGTCCAACTATGGTAGTTTGGAAGAAAAATCAGGGGAACACGACAACTTCAACCACTACAGAGAAACTAGGGCACGAAGGTCCAAAAACGTGATTTTACAGGAGATAATTTTTTCTGAAAACTTCACAAAACACATCTCAAACAAAATGAAAAGTTACCCCCAATGACAACAAGGTCATCAAACAATTACGCAAATGATAGAAAGTGAGGAAGAAAAGAAAGAAGGTCATTTAAACCAGGTTTATTTGCTTTGTAGTTTGATTTCTCTTTGGCGGTATCAATCCGTATTATTATTGTTTCTTCCCTCAGTGTTCTTTGAAAAAGTTTTGATTCACGAAAATGGTTGGCAGTCGACCAGTTTTCAAAAAAAGTTAAGAATTCCTCCAAGTAGGAAGAAAAGTCTGTCCCGATTGCCAGGAGGAAGTTGGAAGAGGAATTTGAAAAGAATGAAGACGAGCCGTCCTACAGAAGTCCTAGGCCTACTACACTAGCCTGAGCGTGGCTAACACAGACATACCCCACTTCAAGGGTATTTTTCTTTCAGTTCTGATTGAAAAAATGCAAAAATGATACACCGTTTTGTTTTTATTTGATTAGAGAATTTATTAATGTAAAAAACTGGAAATCGATATTTTTTTTTTTTCATTTTTCACTGCCGGGTTCCCTTAAACAATCATTTGTAAGAAAGAAACTGTTATGTTTATGTTATGGGATAAAATTAACCCATATTACATCTTTCGTGTAATAAAGAAAATCATGTATTGGGCGGAAATAAACGAAAAACAAGCTGTAGGTATCTCTCGCTGATCACGTCTGGGATTCGTGTACGTCTATCACCTAGATTCGTATGGCACTAACTGTTTCGTGTAAGTCTGCTATACTGGACACTCATAGACTCAACAGTACTTACAAAACCTATCCTTATCTACTGTATTTTCAGATACTATGAGCGTTATAACGAACAAAACTAATTGCAGATAGGAAGTAACCTATTATTCTAATATCTCATCATTATTGGAGTCCCAGAAAAAACAGTCATCCCTTTCACCAATTTTTTTAAAGCTTATCTCCTGCCTCAGAGCCTGAAATCCATCACCTATTGTTACTAACTGGCGGAAGACTGAATAGTTCACATAGATGTTATTCAAGGTGCGTTTACAGTATGCAGATTGGAAAGGCCGATCGACAAAGCTGAGGCAGCTTGGTGCACTTTGGTGACAATCTTAATCCGAGAGTTGGAGGTCTAGATCAAAGGAAGACAACCAGCATCAATCGGCATGCTGTGGACGTAACTAAATATAGCTATTAACTTTCCACCCAACATTAACTTGCAAAATTCTTCGTAAGTTTGTCATGAGTGAACTCAAGGGCCATGCATACTGCTTAGAAGCTTAATTTTATCCGTTCAATTCATTTTACAGAATTTTCGAAGAAAATGAAGCTATTGCAATAGCTTCAAAA
>JAEMON010000001.1:53276921-53292662 GCA_030264115.1 Lygus lineolaris
GCTCATCAACTCATGCTGCATGAATGGGACTTTTTTAAATTAATTTAATCACACACTATTTTCATGGTGTATATAGGTAATAACAGGTAAGGTGGCATGTAAAATGATTATTTTTGAATGATTTAGGGGGATCATGTTTTGGAAGCATATTGTATTGACCACGAGCGGCACAGCTATGTGCTACAACTAGCAGACACACGCTCTGCGTGACAGACACAAACAAGTACCTATTCATATAACTGCACACTGTTACTGCAGCACGAAGCCTAGTTAATAGTAGGTATGATAGTAGTAAGTAGTAAAATTAAGGTACAAAAAAAAATTGTAGTAAGGCTCAGTTTGAAGGAGGAATATGTTTATTAGGGCGCACGCACGAACGTTCCCACAGCCGAAAATAGTATACATGAGCGTTCCCGTTGTTGTCACATCCTATCTCTGTCATAATGTACGAACGTTCCCGCACTCAGTTGGCAATAATGTACGAGCGTTCTCGCATTCTTCACGCCTATATGTACGAACGTTCCCAATAAGGATCTAAAAATGGTCCAGGTTCTACCAGAGAATATATATTTGATGCCATTGCTGAAATAAATTCACTCCCCATATAAAAACAGAGTGAAAAACAAGATTTAAAAAATAGTTAAAAACAAGTAGGTATTCAAGAATTGGGTAACAGATCGCCATGATGTTCATAAATTTTCCTAATGACATCTGTTCGTTTTCATACTTTTCGATGAAACCTGACTGGGCCCATACTGAAAAACATCCAAACATCCATCGTGTTAATCCAAACATCCTATCCAGTCTCGCCACTTGATTCCAAAATTAATTATCTTAAATTCATCGGTCTTCAACCATAAACCCCTGGACCTGAACCATGCCAACAGAGTAGCCCTTCATATTTTTTGCTTTCTTTTTCCTTTTCAGATATACGATTATCTCCTCTTTACACGTCTTTCTAAATTACTTCAAGTCCCTAGGTAAGAATAGTGCGACTCCAAGCTTCCCTTAAGTCTATCCATCCCAGACAAGGAGAGCAAGTCCGGTGTTCCCTGTCCTACGAACAGGTAAGTGTCACATAGTAATATTATTCCACCGCAAGTCACAAGAAATTTTTAGTTGAATGGCGAATGTCAGTTACGCCCCCATACTAACACCCAGACGGCCCATTTAACTCCAAATTCCTGTAATTGCTTTCACTTGAATTGATTTTCACATAGACGTCTACTTCATCATCCACGAATGCATGGTAAAATAAAAATATGGGTATGTGGATGAACTCCGATGAAGTTAATTCTAAAAGTGGAGTGAAACTACTCACAAACATTTGTCATACGTATTTTCAAAATCACGAACGTGAAAAATAATACACATGATTTTAAGATGTGTTGGGGGCTTGGTTGAGGCGCTTCCTGCAGTCCCTGAAGGAATCCAGTGCTTGGAAGAGGGGATGTTGAGTGTCAGCATAAATTGAATATATTTGATGCACCCAGCAACGTACCTGTCCCCCAAAACCTGGGAAATATACTATGGTACCGCCTCAAGCTTCGAGGGAAGCTGATGCTGGACTTTGTATGTACTACAAAGGTCAGAACCAAGACAGACATGCAACCTAAACAAAAAGCAAGATTCCCTCAACTTTTGGGGGGAATGTAAGATCATAGCAGAGTTTTGCGTACGATAGTTTGGGGAAGGAACCCTCAACTGGAGTGAATGCATTGAACTGATCAAATGTTCAGATCTGATGAAGATAAGAGGTTTTTGTAGGGAGCTCTGGCCCTACTAGAGATTCCCAAGGTGGTACCAGAGGGGAGTTGAACAGTTGTTCAAACTTTCCTCGGCTAATAATTTACCAATTTCATTTCATGCTGTAACCACAGTTTGCTAAGAGGTTCAGAACCAAGTTTTGCAAATTGACAGAACCTATACAAAAAGTAGGTAACTGAAACAACAATGGCTTCAGCAAGCAGTATTCCACAAGCAAAAAATAACTACTAACCTGAATCAACCCCAAAATATCCCTGATATAGGGGACAATATGTTGTTCCACGAAGGGAATTTTTTGCTCTCTAGCAAAAGCTCAAGTCCTACTCTATGACCATAGAATATAGAATTCCCTGACTGACTCCACTTTAAACCAACATTCCCTGATATTTCGCGACACACGAAATTCTCTGACTCTTTCCAGTTTTGATGACTTTTGGCCACCCTGAATGACAATATACATAAATTACTAGGCACATTTTTTTAAAGTTGTAGATAAGTCGCTGGTGATGATCCCTCTGTAGATTATGAAACCCTTTCAGGAACCCCCTCTTTTCGAGTTCACCCAGTATGGAAGTGTTGCTCGACCAGGTATCCTTCTCAACCCTAGGGATGTACCAACAATATCAACCAATCTCAACAATAAATTATTTTATTGAAAGATGTTCAAGATAAAAACAGCTTCGAAGCTAACAACCTTTTGAATATGGATAAGGTGAAGGGCCATTGCTGGTAGTTCCACCGACGAACCAAACGTACCACCACCGTCACATTTTGGCAATCAAAGACAGAATGGGGCGGGAGTGGAAGGAAGGGTGTGGATGGTAGGTGTCCCCACCATTTCCATTTAAGGATGCCAAAACGCGACAGTGGTGCCACGTATGGTTCGCCGCGTTGCCCTCTAGATGAGAAGATGAGCACTAGCTCTCCCACTTACTTATACCCAGAGGTAGGAATTGTGAATCATAATGTACCTATTTGAAGAGTGGATATCTAATTCTCACCTAAATCCTAGGTCACTCAAAAATCAGCTTTATTGACGGAAACTATCAATGAATTATGTTTCTAGGAGCCCTAACTTTCTTATAAATTGATGAAACTTGATGAAAATCATCGAGTGTTTTCATTTGTGGTAGCAGAGTAGGCATGTACAGAGAGACGGGGGGGGGGGGGGGGGGGGGGATTTTTCTGCAAAGATTTCTGATCATTTTACCGCCATCCCTATCAAAGGTGGAAGGTATCAATAGACTAAAAAAATGATGAATAATCTCTAAAATCGTTAATACAACGTAATATACATAATAAGAAAAATAAATGCACACCAATGACACTTGTAGCAACAAGACAATAAGGTAGGCATCAAGAGAGATGCGTAAACTAAACAGAAAGGAGAAAAAAGAATAAAAAACATGCAAACAGGTAAAAAACTGTATTAACACAAAACAAGTACAACAAGACAATGAACGAGAAGTACGGATAAAGTAAAAAAAGTATAGAAATGGAACGTCCACACAAAAAAAGCACTATAAAATACAAACTCAGACAGAAAACTTACCCTTTGGATTTGAGGAGTGAACAATAAATGGATGCGACAATAGAAACGAATTAAAACTGACTACACGAAACAAACTACATGCTAGAGAAAGCTCAAATCATGGAGATTGCCAGAAGTAGTGCCTTGTGGAATCTCATTTTCTTCTTAAAAACAGGTACAATACAAGTAGAATTAATACAATTTAAAACATCAGCAAGCCAAGTGACATTGACAACAACAAATTTACAACTATCTGAACTTAAGACTCAATGTAAAATTATTTGAAAAGGTCTGATGACAAACTCGAAAATTATAAGGGCAGTATGCAAAAGTAGAGGAGGGATTGAAATAACCAATCTGGTATTATCTAATATCACAGTCTAGGTACAGGTGGCGAACCTCATTTCTCATGTGAAGGTACATTAATTTCATAATGATAATAGTATTATTCAAACTATGTAAGGTAAAGTTTAGAGTGAGTGGTTAAATACAAAATTTGTGTTTTTATGAACTAGTTAGGTATATCGCTAAATCATTACAACAATTTACTAGGAAAATAGAGAAACGTTATAGAACAACTTGATGTTGGCACATAAAATATTCAGCAAACAAATCATGAGAGATTCTGGAGACGAATTCAATGTTAGTGTAATGGCACTTGAACAGAAGATGACTGAAGTGAGAATTCGAACTTTAAAAAAATATATATATTATATTAGTACATTATCTGCTTTAGGAAGACAACCGTTGAGCATTCGAATTTAGTTTCATAGAGTAACATTATAATTATTTTTGTATATGACCTGTTCATGAATTTTACTATTAGTAGTTATATTACTATTAAAGGTAATCTCTAAAGATTTGTTGTTCAGAGGACATTCATTGTTTGTACTACTCTTGGGGTATCTCCACTGGTTCAGGGAAAAAATTATCAAGATATCATATTTGGTCGCGCATTTACAACTCATTAGTAATTCTCATTACTTAAGAAAACCCTAGGATGCTAGGAGAACGATTAGATTATCGCCATGAAAATCAGAGCTTACTGCGAATTTATTCATCCTCCATCGATACAAGAGGATAATTAGTAGGTACCTGGTGCTGTTCAATTTGTTTTCAATTTGTCAAAATTTTTCTTATTAAAAAAAAGTTACCTTTGAATGATTGGATAGTTCTGAACAAGTCTTGAGTGATTCCTGTTCCCATCCACCCGACAAGAGAGACAGATCTCAATTGCACCATATCAGATTGAAACAATTTTTCATTCTCAAACATTCTTATTCATACACTTTGAGAGCAGAATTGATTAGGAATTTTTCTTAAGTAATTTCGAGATCATTCTAACCAGCAGGAAGTTGACGTATCCCCCCTTCATTTTAATTTGTTTTGGAAATTATTTATGAAGGTGCCATGACCCAAATTGATGTTTGATTGGTGATGATCCATTATTCGAAAATCAAATTTTTCTGCCTTTTTATTGTTATTTTGAATAAAATAACACTGTTAATACAAAGAAAAAATAGTTTATCGTTTTGGTGTGGAGAAAACTTGGAATAACTTCAGCTGTTTGAATAACAGGCGGCATTCCAAAAACTCTTGAGAAAACGTTTCCTACATCACACTGAAAGAACTGAACTGAGAATGTGCTGAGATTGCACCAGGAGCAGTGAGAATAGGAATCTTAATAATTAATTAACATTAATTAATAATTAATTAATTCAATCAATTTATTAATTAAGTAAATTCTATTCTCACTATTCAGGAGCAGAACAGTGTTGGGCTTTGTGTTGCGTTTTCTTTGGTAGGCATCTTCAACAGTTTTGGCCAATGACAGACAACACCTTTTTTGACGTCACTTTCCCGACATATTTCAATAATAAATATTTCAATAAATTATTTAAAATTACAGATACACTATTTTTGCCTCACGACTTCATTATTGTTTCTTTTGGGCCATTATCTTTCCAGAATAAAATTGATGATAATTATTTCCCATTACGAGTACTTCATTATGACATTTAAAGAATAGTTACAACTACAGAAAATTATGAACTACTAAATGAAACACCGGAAGTTAATTATACAGTAGATTATACAATGCTCGTGATGTTATTAACAAATATAATAAAAAAGTTGAAAGTCAAGTGATGGAGCCCTGGACACACAAAAAGTCATGAATAGTCTCATTTAAAGCTTAAAATATACAACTATTGATTTGTTAAAGCATTGAGGAGAATGGAGTATTCAACCTCTTTAATATATATTTTCACAAAATATTTGATTTTGTCCGATTTTTTTGATATTTCGATTGCTAAATCTCCAGGGTTCAGAAACAATTATTGCCAAAAACTAAAATAAACACTTCACCATCTACATAGGTAGGTAAGTAGAAGATGATGTACCTAGCAATCGAAATGCATAATATCAGACAGAATCAACAATTCTGCGGAATTGAAGAGTCTATTTTATCACCACCATTATCGAGTTTCGCAAAATCACTAACAACAACCACCAACGAATAGGTACGTGTTCGAACAGGCAGGTCTCGGTGAGAGCTTTCCCAAAAGATGCACTATGGTGTGTAATGGTCAATCGAAAGTGGGCAAAAACGGGGGAAAACGCCAGGGTGTTCACAGCGAAACCCAAATGAATTTCCTGATTTTTCAAGGGAACTTGATGTTCAAAACAACAACAATCTTATTCAATATCTACATTAAACGAACTTTTTTTACTTAGATTTTCCATCAATCATTCGAAGTAGATTTCTCAACTTACAGATTAGAAGCTAGTTTCAGCTCTTACCCATAATTTTTCGCTACAGTTTCACCCAAAGGTATTGGTACATTTGTCACCTAGTCAGTAGAATGTAGACCTAAGAATAAGCTAAGAAAACTTGAAATGCTGAGGTTTCCACCATACCCCGAAATGTTGATCAGACAACTAATAAAATAATTAGCGGGGAATATTGATTTGGAAATTCACATGTTTGCCAAAATATTAAACTATGCTAACAATCAAGTTGCAACAAACATGTCACGTATCAACTCTTCACGGAATACAAAATACTACATTACATACCTAATTCGGGAATTAAGAGATGTACGAGATAAGAAATCAGATCATGCAAGTAGAAATTATACTAGTTATGACTTAATTCCCTAGATTGAGATTCGTGTCCAAGTGTTAGAAGATCTTGGTAGAAGAAACTTTCCAAAGTAACAGAACAACCAAAATTAAAAGAAGCGATCATGCAGGAGTTGGATGCATTACTATCATACTTCACAACACTCAAATGAGGAAGGGAGCACCGAGTCCTACACAGCTGTTTCCAGTACCTGTTGTTGTGGGAGCCATGATGATGTGTTTATATTACTTTGTGACGTTTCTTCAGAGACAGATGTATCAGTAGTGTCTGTTTCACAATGGGACGGCTCAATTTTGTCTTCATTCTCACATTCCAATTCCCACTTTTCGGTTTTTTCAGTGCCATCATCCCTGAAAGAAAATTATGCATAGTTACGGACACTATTTACATTACTGATAGACCATTTCAACATGGAACATGTTTTTATGGGGGTAAACTGGGTGGGAAAGAGTGAGAATTCCGTTACCCCCTTGCAGGGATTTACCTCGTCCATCTTCATCCCTCGTATACCAGCCCGCTCTGAAGGCCTCACCGTCCCCCACCCCTCCACTTCTCCTGGACAACGAACACAGAGCAACAATGATGTAACTGCAAAATTTTGCAATATGGACTTAAGTGCGTAGATAAGTTCAGATACTTCATCCAAACATGGAGGAAAGACTTTGTAAATGTAGTTCAAGTCTTTGCCACCACCAGGTAGCTGCGCTTTTAATTATCAGCTGATTGTCCAATCACTTCAGGTGAAAAACGTCTCAACAGTCAGTTGTGTCATTTTCTCCTGAATTACTCGCCGTTTCCGCATGTTTCTTCTGAAAGACAGGCATTTTTTTCCGACGTAAGTGTTCTTCGTGTCATAGTTCTTCTGAATGACACACACGTTTTCCCCAACATTGGATGCAACAATGATGCATTTTCAGGAACGAAACCCCAAAATGAGAGGAAATTATTGAAACCTTTTACTTCCTTGTAATACATACCCATATGAGACAATATGCATTAGTTTCAATGGCAAAGTTATTCAAATTCAAGAATTACTGAATTGTAAAGTTTACATGTTTAGTTTAGTTTTTGCGTCTCCTGTAAAGTTTCAAATTTTGCAGTTATGTTGCATTGTTGTTCTGGGGCAGCGAATCTATGTATCCTCTGTTATTATGTACCAGTTCTAAAAAAATGATCCATGTTTCCTTGCTTTCATCTTTGATCTAAACTGTTATCTTCCTTAACTGTTATCTTCTAAATTTTGATCTTCCTCTGTTATTATGTACCAGTTCTAAAAAAAATGATCCATGTTTCCTTGCTTTCATCTTTGATCTAAACTGTTATCTTCTAAACTTTGATCTTCCTCTGTTATTATGTACCAGTTCTAAAAAAATGATCCATGTTTCCTTGCTTTGATCTTTGATCTAAACTGTAATCATCCGGGAGGGTGTCCCCCAAGTTTCATTCGACAATAAATGTACTATCAAGAACACGAACCATTGGTGGCTACTAGAACCCCCTGTTTTGTTCAATTTCTACTGACTAATGTTATCACCTATAGGTAGGTACTAACATATAAATTTACCATTACCTGTATCAATAGACATACTCGTCAGCAATGGAAAATGAAATATGAAATCAAAACTACACAAACCATTGCATTTACTTACTTCAGCTTGATAGATATATACTTGTCTGGAACCAACCCCTGCCTGCCACAGACGGCTCCTCTCCACCAATCACAACTAACTTGACTATATAACTGAACTGAATCTCCTTTAGATAGCGTCAGTTCTCGATCATTTCGAGCGGTGAAATCATATTGAGCAGTGGCTTCAACACAATCACATTCTACAACAAACGAAAATACAAAAAATAATGTAAAGGAATCAAAGCCATCATACAGTATGCCATGAAGAACCTTGGAATAGAAAGCTAAGGCTAAGAAATTGAGTGTCAAAGCTTTTTGAAGAAGACAGCACAGTTTCGTCAGAAACATGTACCACCAGGAATAAATGCTTTAAAGACTCCACCCCACTTTTAAGTCCAGCACTGTTCAGGCTCCTGATTAGTGAGAATAGAATTTACTTATTAGGCTGATATGTCCTGCTGGATGAACATCTACTATATCCTAATTCTGGCTTGGGCAATATTTCATTTCTTCATGTCCTTAGATACAGTGAGTAGGTACCATTCACGTTGGCATACCATGAATTAAGTGATCGGAAAATAGGCCATAGAAAGAGTAATTTGATAAAGGTGAAGAAGTGTGATGGCACTCATGGTTCAATGGGGAACTATCATCAATTGTTTTTATTTTTTTCCCCAAAGGTAATGGCTTTAAAGAAACAATATCAAAGTTCTAAAACAAAAATAGTATATCTGTAATTTTAGAAAATTTATTGAAATTTTCATTATTGTCCTACGGCAGGGGAAAGTGACCTCTAAAGAGGTGTCGTCGGTCATTGGGCAAACTAGGGATGGAACATCGATGTCGATGTTATCGAAACATCGATGTATTTCTTTCGATGTTCAATGTTTGCGAATAATACCTACAGTAGAGCGTCGAAAATCCGAACGTCAAAAATCCGAACACCTGAGGATTTTTTGAATAGTATTTAATTAGAGCGGAATATATAATTTGGAGGGCCAAACTGTGGTCGGGGGATGGGTAAGTGCGCTGCGACGCAGTGAATGACCTTGGGCGTGTCTATGGATGTTGTACTATGTACTTTGAACTGTCTTGTCCATTCCATTCCAAAACTGTATTTTTAATATATAAAAAATAACATATAGAAGAAAGAAGAAGAAAGAAAGCAATATTTATTTGTATAAACCATTGTGGTATTACAAGGGTTTGGTACGTTGTTTCAAGCAATACAAAAAACAAAAGATAACCTAAACAAAACTAAACTTATTTCCAGTACAACCATAAGAGAACTATGCCAAGATCCCCAGTACCTGGAATACAGATTTTTTTTCGACTCTAGAAGTATCCTCTGGAGCTCAATTCCAGGGTCATATACTGTCTTATCATCTAGTGATTATAATAATTAATAAATACAAACTTCTCACTAGGACTTTTATTGCCTCTCAGCAGTGAAATTCGCTTGACTGACATAAGTAATATTTTGAGTATTATTATTGATTTATTGATACATTGTCCAATCTAAATTTCATAAATCTCAAATTGCACACGCATTTATGCTTAGAATATAAAGTTAAAACTGTCTACCCCACAATATGTAGGGACAGCAAAAAAGGTGCCTACCTATTATGGTTCAAGCCCTTCTGTAATAATAAATTTGCGCATCCTCACAACAGTTTTCATAAACGAGTTAGTTTTAATGAAGGTATGCTCATTGTTTATTATTGTCAGAAATTGAGTTCTATCAATACACGCACTGCCAAAATATCGTGACCTCTCAAAAATAACATATAAAAAAAGGGTTAAATTTCAGGAATCGTTTTAGAATGGTCTGAAACGGTTTTTCTATGAAGAAAATTTTCAAAAATTTGCATTATTTAAATTTTGAAGCCATTGCAATAGATTCATTTTCTTCCAAAATTCGCTAATATATATGATGACGAAAAGATGAGCATTTACGATAAGAGGAAAATTAAGTCATTAATGTAATATCACTCTGCCAAGGGTGTCTGTTTCACCAGTGGTATTCACAATGAAACTCTTCATCACCATCAGTATCATCCAGGAAGATAAGAGAATGATGAAAGAACACTAACCATCCTCTGACGGGTAGACCTCAGAATCCAGATCTTCATGAACATGTTCAGATGGTGAATCTCCAACATCGCTGGAAACAAATAGGGTAGGAAGGCAATCAGTTGGTTTATTCACGTTCACATGACCCATCACATATGCGTAGGTAGTCCGTCAATGGGGAACTTGTATCGATTTTTTAAACTATATTTCTCAAAGTACCTAAATAGAACTTTCAACAGAAAGTACCTTTAAACAGAAAAATTCAAATATCAGTAGAGGGACATGATGTACGCACTTTCTTGTGGTTCAGTTTTATGAACCAACCTCATGTGACGTCGAAAATGGTTTCTCCAGAGCCTTCGGAATGCCACCTTTTATTAGAGAGTTTTCGCATGCCACTGACGGGCGACGTGGAACCTCCTCATAGAACCCGGGAGACCCAGGGCCTGTGACCTTGAGGAGACGGTAGTAACGGACGACGGTGAAATGGCTCTTTTAACTTCACCCGTTTGAGACTCCCGGATCATGGGGTCACTTTTCCGTGTACACAGACAGGCCACCTCCTTATCAGCCGAGCCCCCCTCCAGGAGGCGGTTAGCATCGTCGTTTGCTCGCTCTAGGGTATCGTCCCAGGCCTCCTTCACTAACGTCACTCGTTGGCTTGCGAAAACTCTCTATTCAAACGTTTGAGATTTTAGTCCTAGTTTTCTCCACTCTATGACAATATATACATTTTCCTTAATTTCAACTGTGTTTTTTTATTTAGAAAAAAGAGAGAAAAATTGGTTTTTCAGACTTGAGCAAGTTCCCGATCACAGATTATTTCGGCCCACAAGCTGAGGGGCCCAAGCACCATAACATACATCGCTCATGTTGATGAGGTAGCTAGTTAGAATTTTCTACACGCATGTTTCTCATAGAACACTGCTGCTGTGTTTGTGACAGTTGATAATATATAGGTAGATACCGCCTGCGACGAATACACAGACTTTGCACAAACGATTTACCATGTAATAAATATAATGAACTTGGGTTTATGTAGAAATGCCTCAGAATTCTGTAATTTGAATTAAAAATTAGATTCATTCAGTGGTCAAAACTAACAAATGCCAGTAAGCAGTTTCCAAACTACATCTGATGAGCAAGCTCTTCTACTGCCTGAAAAGTGAAATATGAGGGCAACAGGAATAAATTGGGAATAAATAATTGCCTCAATGGATAAGCGAAGAAAGTTTTACGAAGCAAATTTTGCAAGAAGGATTACCATATCAACTGATTTTCTGATATTTTCGATGAACAGAACGGATTTAAGTTACGATAATACGTTTTTCGTAATGAAATCAAATTAATGAGTGAGTGCAAAGAAGCATTGAAAGGGTGAACACAAATAATTTATAAGGCCTTTTTTTAGAAATACCTATAGATCATCACACATACTTGTCTTCATCCCTGGTAATGTATTTTTCATATAAGACTCCTCCAATATCAGATGCAAATATGTCATCATGAAACAGTATGATATTCTTGATGAGTTCATTAACTTGATTCTGGTATTGGACTTGGTCTTTATCTTCAGGTACTGGTACGAGAGTTGGTCCAAAACAAATCGCTAAATTGTAGGGATCCATCATGTTTTCATCACTGTACTCAGAAAGGCTGAAAAAGGCAATAAATGCATAATTGAAATACCGGACCTAAGCCCTAAAGGGAGCATTTGAGAAGGGAACGAAATAAGGAAGACCCATGATCTTCTGAGTGATTCTTTCTCTTGCATAGTAACACGTCAGCTGGTAATTGGTGTTGATGATAATGATAATATTTCAAAAATCTTCATTCAAATCATGTCAACGAATTTAAAAAAAATTAGATTTATGTATGGAATATCCCAGAAAATTAATATCAGCACATGCACTACTTCGATTATCACTGGGTAGAGGAGAACCAACGGGGACCTTGCATGGTTTTTTTTTATTTTGTAATATGAAAGATCTTAGTGAGGGCTTTGCAAAAAGGTGCTATGTGAGGGGTATACTAAAAATTGGTTTTGTAATCTTAACCTAACTGACATCGCCGAACCCCTGCCTGCCTGGGCTGGTCCCTCAGCTCCCATGTTTTACAGAACCTAAATAATGACGTCACAGACTCCCTTTCAACCCGTTTTCTGGTCTAACCAGTCGTAATTTCAAGCTGAAAATGGTCGTATTTTGAAGTTCAAAATTAAATGCAAAATTCCTACCCATGCTAGTTCCCCATTACCGATTCCAAATAGAGGAAGTACCTCAAGTTGTTACAGTAGGCCAGGATAGAGCAGTAATGAGCTTGACGACGCTGATAAGGAGGCCTGGAAATGATGAATAAATCTTTCCCATTTTTCAAAATAATTTGAGATGGATTTTGATGGACTTCGCTGATTTTTTCTAGTGACCGAGGCAAGAGGTTTAACTGGGTATGCAAAATTTCAATTTCAAAATTTTGCGAATTTTCCTTTTATAATAAAGTTCTATTCATGCAGCATGAGTTGATTAGCGAATTTTTAAAGAATCATTTTAACCGATTTGGTAGGTGATTCTTAAGCCAGGTACACGCTAGTACGAATCAGCGCATGAGGCAGGCCGAGGCGTGGCATGAGTATAGGTGTAGACAGGTGACCGAAGCACGCAAAACCTGCCTTGGCCCGATGGGCACTGTAAGGGCCAGCGCCGATCCATCCATGATGGATTGGGGGGCCGAATGTGCGGCGAGCTGGCCCACGAACTTTCGGTTCTATGTTTAGGATGGTAATTTACACCTGATCCTAGAGACGAATGTATTTTAACCTGTGCGTTGGTCATGAAGGACCTTCGATTCTAGAGGTAGTAAGGGGATGAGAGCATTACCCTATAGCCTGTAACCTGGCCAGGAACTTTGCTATCTTGTTGAAAAAAATCCAGCAAAATCGGTGGTGACGTTCAAGGTGATCAAGTAAGACAGACACTCAATTGAAAATTATGCATAGTAAGAGGTACCCAACAAAACTGCTACAAATCACACAGCTGTTAATTAGTCATTATCAATTTTATTTATTTATCACCCATCTGCCTTGATCATGACATCACGGTGATATCGATACATAAAACAGCGTAATTAACATATATGTACATTAGATGTCCAACAAAAACCATGATTTCGGAATTTACAATGGGTTATTCACCATGGGTACCCACTATACAATCTTGAAACTCTACACACATACACCCACCTACTTAGCTCGCTCCTCTCCATGGCCAGTGACATACAATTGGGTCCCACGCTTTTTCAACATTCGACATTTTCGTTAGGGAATTTTCGACAAAAATTGAGCTATTAAGCATCTCTTTCTTTATATTACACAATGCTATCACCTTCTCTCAAATTCTACGTAATACTTTTCACAGTGACATGAACTACTGGAATACCCCATTAACACGTTGAATGTGGATCCCATTTTCACAGGTTGACCCCAGTGGCAGCACCCCATTTATCCCTCCTGATCCTTCATGCAGACGCCCGCAGACCCGAGTTGATTACTGGTGTAAGAAAGTTGGAAATTATGCACGGAACGCATTCTAGCGGTGGCTAAGATCACTTAGACGAGTAAGAAATACTCCAGAACCAATCAGGGACGAGATATCCTAATCTGGCGGGAAAATACGGATGCGCGTCCATTCTGAGTAGCTGGCTCGATTGAGCCACTTCGCCACTCAGATGCATCTCGATCTTGCTCGATCGATCCATTACGCATTCAACGTGTTAAGATTTAAAAGGGGTGCCTTCACTGGGACAACTAACCTGGAACAAATAATTTTTGCTGCGACTCCTTGTTAAAAATCGTAAATTTTAGCGCTCAAGTGCATTGGGTACCCATCAATAATCATTACAATTAAAATAACATCACTCACTGGTTGAGGAAATCAAATAAATATCGCATGACAATAACTACAGATCGAGGTAAACTCTGGACAAGATCTTTCATCTTGATGACAAAGTCATGCTTTGATTCCAGTTCTGTAATGAGAAAATTGCATCGTTATTGACAAAGACAATAGTCGCATTTAATGCATTATGACCAACTATAATGACACTGCTAATAAATTATTAATGTACTTACGAGCAAGTTCCATTAGTTGTTCGAAGTAAATCACTGGGAAGAGAGGCTCTCTTAATTCCCTCAAATACAACTTCAGAACGCCTGCTACTGAATTCATATCGGATGCATCAGTTATGTCAGCAAGGGGATCTTCTCCCCTCTCAAAACATTCTCTGAAATTGTTTATTTCAACTTGAGAACCGGATACTCTGAATATACCCTGATGATGCAAACCTGGAATAACGAAAAACAAGCAATTTATTAATGTATGAAGGAGACAACAGACTGAATTGGTAGTCCGGACATCAGTTGTTTCAATAAAAAACCTGAATAATCATTCAATTTTTGTAGGGGTTAGATAATTTTTTTTTTTGCTTTCAGAGGCTGAACGCAGTTATTTTGTACCAAACAGTAAGTTGACGATTAGAAGACACATTCATCTATCTCTGAACTAATTGTCGAACGCTACTTGGACTCGAGCTGCATATGTACGTCTGTCTATCTGTAGATCTATTGATTTCAAATTGATCCTTCAAATAGCAACTGTTTAGAGAGAAAAAGACCAGACTGATCTGAGATCTGAGGTGAGATCATTTAGTTGAAAGTAAAAGAGAGAAAACATGACTCATACTGTACAGTGAATTCCTAGGAATGTTTTCTCTTATACTTCTTAAATATAATTCAATAATTGAATGAACTTGTGAAGTTCAATAATTATAATTATGTAACCTAAGCACTCTAGTGTAAACACAAAGTAGAAGACACCAGGCACTACAAATCAAAGCGCAATTATCTAGCCGATAGACCCTCCAAAGAAGAGATACTTATAAGGATAGATGACAAAAAAGTATGTGGCCGTTGATTCAACGACCGCAACCATCCAACAATCCTGCAGAGAGGTACATACCCCGACTGTTACCAAAGACACCTATGGAAACACAGAACCATGGTAGGTAGTTTTGTTCCCTGGGAACGGCAACGCCAGGTGAGATGGTTTACACTAGAGTGCTTAGGTTACATAATTATAATTGAACTTAACCAGTTCATTTAATTATCGAATTATGCAACCATTCTCTCTCTAGTGTAAACACAAAGTAGCTTGAAAAGAGTAGCAAGCGTTCTACCAGGGCAAGGGGGAAAAAAAACTACCCTCGGAACAGCACTGGGAAAACTGCACAGAGTAACAGTGACAACGTAACAGAGAAGAAAAAAAAATGGTACGCAAGCATGGATGATGTACGTCTAATATCCACAATGCACGTTAGTGCCAAACAGTCGCACGCAGAACTACAAATGGCGGCAAATTCAAACGCGCAATGAAAGGTGGGGAAGTCCTTGATCTTGTAGGAGGCTGGACTGATTCCCTATTGTCAACATCAACTGAACGGGACTGAGAAAGATCTTGTGTCCGATTCACCTGGGGACCAGATCCAGAAGAACCTGCCTGCACAACGGGTGTGCAGCGGTCTTGACAAGATTGGCCAAACCGG
>JAEMON010000001.1:53326459-53355191 GCA_030264115.1 Lygus lineolaris
GCTTATAAGAACTTTATTACTTATTCTCACATAACTGACTGGAGGTTCGTACATCGAGATTCATCGCATTATATGTCGCGCGGGGGTGGTAACCCATAGGTAGGTACTTTCTCAATCAGATGGAAGTGGAGCTTGATGGAAGGCAATCAACAGAGCGCAGTCTGTTGTTCTCTAACCGAACTATACCAACCTAGACAACCTGTGACAGTATCGAGTGGTTTTGTTGAGAAAAAAATGCTTCCTTTTATGAAATCTATGTTCCGTTTTGGCCTATGCCAAAACTGAAAAAAGTACCTACCAACATTTTTGCAAAAAATGAAAAAAAAAGTCCGGGTGAATTTTTTTCCAAAAAACAAAAAAATGAACAAATGACAAATGAGGGCAAAACTTTCCTCTGAGAATCCTAAAATGCCCGGCCAACCAGGACACCGAACTGAATAAAATTTTACGAAAGCTTGACCAACCAGGCGAACCGAAAGCCATTACGGTTAACAAAGCCATTAACAAGTTAGCCGAAATCGCCATGAATATGAGATTCTCGCCCAAGCTGGGTTCTGCCATTGAATATATCTCCGATTTCAATAACCGAATGGCAGAAGTTGAACGACATTGAACCATCGTAAGTGGAGAAAGTAGAGTGCACTACTTTATGATGGGAATCACAGGATTTTGCAAAAGCTGGGAACAACAGACAAAATATGACACTTGCCGATCTGAAGAATCACCTGATGCTTGAAGAATCTTCATTCCTACTCCGAAACCCCAATTTCAAGAGAACACAAACTCTGTATGGATTGAAGAAATCGCTCCCGAAAAAAAAGTCAATGACTCTACTTTAGTACGACGCTCACGTGGTCGAAGCCCGTAGGTAGTCCAGGCATGTGGCGAAGGCAGTAGGCTCGGGGAGGAAGGCAAGTCTATATTGAGTCCTTTATCTCGACGGCACAGAGGGGACACTGGGAAGGCACTAACGTTATTTTGATAGCAGAAAGACGCGACAAAAACTGACTTAGGGCTTGAGAGTGTGATTGTGTCTAACCGGACTGAACACACGTGTAGATCTCGACTGGGCACAACTAACTTCCACTCTAGCTACCTCAAAATCACGGGCTTTATGCTCAGAGAGAGAACCTTCACTAACGAGAACTGGTTCATGGAAGAAGGAGAAGGAAGGTTCACTCAATATAAAATGGCATGCTGGAAATCTGCCGTTTGCAGTAACTCCATCTGGTGTAATGTATGGGAACTAGAACTAAATGGTCCATGAACTGGAACTTTTATGGAACGTTCGGGTTCGAGTTCGAGTTCAAAAAGAAGAGTTCAAGTTGGAATATTTTGGAATAAGCAGTTCGAGTTCGGTTCGAAAGTTCGTGAGTTCGAGAGTTTTAATGCACCCCTATACCTACCTACCTACGTTTTACTTAGGTTTTTATGAAAATTTGAGTAGAAAGCCTCAGGCAGAAGATCATATTCGGATTCAGCATTGAATAATTTGCAAAATGAACCCTATTTCATTAATATAGGTAGGTACCCTTTCGATTGTTTTGCTAACCCGAATTGACTAAATCAAATCTCCTAATTTGACCAGATAGCCCCAGGCAGACGTAGATATTGTTATTCAGCTATAATAACCGTACAATTTGAGCCGTATTTCACTAATATGCCCTTCCGATTGTCTTGATGTCCAGCATAGCAAATTTGATTACCCGTGAAATTCACCTGTCCCGACTGGCAGACGCCCGATTATGGATTCTGGGGGTTGATTGTCTCGAGCTTCTTTTCATATAGTTAGATACCTACCTATCTACCAAAACGATACCCTTCCGATTGAAATCGACTGTCACCAGCTCTCGATCTATTAGGTACAGGTGTTGTGGAAGGGAAATTGTTAAACAATTATGGTACTTGACATACGTAGCGAAATCTGAAGGATTCTGTTGTCTCATGGCAAACCACCTCTGCCATCGAAGACCGATTGTTTGTCTCGCCTTTCTATTGAGGGGTCAAGCTTTCGTTCACAACATTCCGGGGGATAGTGAGAATTGGGTCCTCCAGACTCAAGAAAGCTAAACATCCTGACCTTAATGGGAAGTGTGAGTGCTGACGCAGTGGCGGACGCCAGTTCAGTAGGCAGTAGTTTTAGCGAATTTTCAAAATTTTTGTAATGCAACATTTTGAAAATGTTCTTCATGGAAATCCGTTTCAGACCATTCTAAAACGATTCTGAAATTTAACACTTTTCCATACAAATATATACCTATATATATAAATATATATATATGTCACTCCAGACGATATCTGACCGAGGAATCTAGATAAACAATCCGAAATTTTTTTTAAATGTCAAGAATATCAAAAGAAAGGATAAGTTCATTGGCCAGAATTTTTGGAGTACTCCAATAGGTCAAATATTGAAAATTTAGTTTCAAAAATCGCTAAAAAACGTGTTTTTTGAGGTTTTTGGTGTAAATTACTATCTTAAACATTGGAACATATGGTATATTCGGAATCAGCGTTGGATTTCCTATAAGAATCACCCACTAAATCGGGTAAAATTATTCTTTGAAAATTCGCTCATCAACTTATGCTCCATGAATGGAACTTTTTCGGTTCGAAGTGAGAGAGCCGGAGAATTGGGAGGGGCCCGCATTGTAACCCGCTATTAGTCACCTCAAGGCACAGCAATTTTAGGAAATGTGATCCTGAGAAGCTCATGTTGAATTTCTGTGATGTAAGCAGAAAGGAGAGAGAATTAAATTATGACATTAATTATTGCAGTCTTGTGTTCCTTTGAATGGGAGTCGGTTTGTCCAGCCCGACTGTGCCACTTGATGTGGCCTGGAAATTGTAAAAAAATTATGATACTTCGAGGGGTTCGAACCTTATTGACACAGCAAAATCTGAAGGATTCAGTGGTGTCTCACCGCAAACCACCTCGGCCATCGAAGACCGATTAATTGTCTCTCCTTTCTACTGAGAGGTCGAGCTTTTGTTCACAACACAGGAGCGCATTCGGGCCTCTACTCTTTTATGTGTTCCGTGGTCCAAACTTTCAAACAACATCTGAAAGCTCTGGCATCTGAGCCCTGCCAGTCCAATAAGAACTCCAAAAGATTCTTCTACGATATCGTGCCACTCGAACGGCGGAAAGTCTCCATCAGTACCTAGGTACCCATTTAATCAGAACACGCACTGTACACGATACACACAGAACTAGCCCCCCCCCCCCCCCACCCCCATCGACCTAAACAAGGACTCACCCTTTAGAGAAGGGGGAGGTACACATTTATTCATCAATAATTCAACCATTGATTTGGAATCATCAAGAAGAAATTGGGGCAGCACGATACATGGTGGAATTGGGTGAATGACGAAATGTGAAATCTAATTATCTATCAACTCATGGCCGGCTTCAGTTGATTCTGGATTCTCTGAAGCCAGCCATGATCAACTCCAACGATCTGAAGTTCCTGAAAGCGCGCAGGGGTAAGAATCAAGGGTTTTCCTCGACATTCTGTTTTTTTATGATCTTTTTACATTTATAGGAATACACCGAATATACCCCATTTCCTAGAATAGCCCCTCAACTTTTTTTTGGCAGAAAATCACTGAAGAACTCGTTCTTCAAAATAGGAATCATCCCAGCAATACCTATACATTCCTAAAGCACTGCTAAAAAAATGTTTCGTCCAATAGGAAACTTGAATATTAGATTTTGCGTCGAATGAAAACAACCTTAGCCCAGGGGTAGCAAGAAAAAGCAAAAAGCAATTCATTGATGGTTGTTTTCTTTTTCGTTTTAAAACATGTATTTTTGTGACAGGTCAGCGGATAACGATCTTTGTACTTCCTGACAGAAAGAGTAATTAGAGGAATTTCCCAGATTCCCAGAAGCCAGAACAACTTAACTTTTGTTCAAGTTTTTATTGAATATTACCTGAAAATTAATCGAATCCAGTTAAATTTGCTATTTTTTACCGAAAATTGAAATTATGTCCAACGAATGTTGTTGTGTGGCTCCATAGTACTATACATAATTATGTGGGGTTGATTGTCTCCTAACCTAAACTTTCTAAGGTTTTTTAAAAACAAAAAACGACCCCTCATGTATCACACCCTATTTACCAAAGTACTTAATCGAGCACTGCTACGACAATAGTCTAGAACCAGGAAGCCACCCAATCACTGAATGGGGGAGATTGTTATCAATGCAAGAGTAGCCGTGAAACTCAGATAAATAGGAAGAGGAAAAAATAGAGAAGTGAGAATGGGGAATTATGGTGTATGAGAAAATCAAATTTTTTCTGCTTTTGTACTGTTATTTGGAATAAAATGACACTCTTAATAAAAAAAAAAAAAAATAGTTTATCGTTCTGGTATAAAACTTGGGATAAAATTTCAGCTGTTTGAATAACAGGCGGCATTCCGAGGGCCCTTGAGAAACCCTTTTTTTACTTCAAAGTAAAAGAACAACCGAAAAAGAATGTGCTGAGATTATGTCAGGAGCAGTGAAAAAATCATTAATTTAAATGATTGATCAATATCAATTAATTAATTTAATCAATGATTTAATTAAGTTAAATTTATTCTCACTAATCAGGAGCTCGAACAGTGCTGTGTTTTTGGTTTTGTTTTTTTGCCACCTTGGACTGGTTGGGCCAATGTCAGACGACCCTTTTCAACGTCACTTTCCCGCCATAGGTCAATGATGAAAGTTCCAATAAATTTTCTAGAATTACAGATACACTATTTTTGCCTTACGACTTCATTACTGTTTCTTTTAAGCCATTATCTTTTTAAAAAAAATTCACGATAGTAGGGTGTGTACAGGTCGGAAATTCTCATTTTTGACCTCAAATTTGGATTCAGCGTCTTCAAAAACCCACATGAGCCACTGGAAATTCCGTCTGGTTGAGCCAGAAAAGAGCTGGAAAGAGGCGCGTGATGTCAGAATTATTTGCCCACTGAGACCCCCCAGGCGGGAGGGGGGTTGGTGACGTCATCATTGTTAAGTTCAAGACCCAATGCTAATAGGATACCCTTCATGTTGCACCATTTCGGAAAGCTCTCGCCAAGATCCATCATTTGGAAAAGGAAAACAAAACTATGCGCACACCCCATTGAGGATAGTGGTGCCGATCTTCTTCAAATAGTAGGTACCTAGGTATGAAACGAAAAAGGAAACTGAATTTAACTATTATGATCAATGTACAGACGGACACAACGATTTCATCAATTGAGATACCTAACTACCTCATTTTCCATGCTTATTTTGTTTATACTTATTGTTAGTTTATTTTGTAATAGGTACTCAATCATTTAGCATAGCGAGCATTACAAATGCAATAAGGAGTTAAAGGTTGAAAAAAACGGCTACCAAATTTTGGCGCATTTTCTTTAATTGTTCGGACTATACAATAACAATTGTAATACAAACTACTATGTATATATATATAACAACTAGGATTATGCCATTTAAAAATTATTGAATTATGTTACGAGTTGGATAACATATCTTTAACTAAAAATCTACTTAATTTCTATATCATATAGTAAAAATATACTTCATTGAAAATACGTCATTTCTATTTTTCATTTTAACTTCAACCTTGAGTTTTTTGGAATAATTTTTAAACGACAAAATCCTGATACGCATGATGATCTATATGAAGATGCGCTATAACAATTTTACATTACAGAAGGTGTAACAAGGAAATATTTACACTTCAAACTTCCACTTGATGAAAGAACAATCAGATCGTAGGTATCTATCAATTTTTTTTTCAATTCTACAGAAATCTTTACAAAATTAGGGACGAAACATTAAAATTAGTCGAAAAATGAAAGTAAATAGGCTCGAATCAATTTTGTTTTGTACTTTGGAATACACAATAATGTTGTATGAGGCAAATCAGATGAGATAATGAACTAGTAAAATGATGATGACATTTTCAATTATGTGTTGGTACACAATAACTATGTTGTAGGGTTGGTTTGCAAGTACAAAGTTTTTAAATATTTTTACAGCAGAACAAGAGGATGAATATTATCTACAATTTGTGTAATTTAAATCCTCTATCTTTTTCAAATATATGTTTCTCCTTCACAAGCCATTGAGGTATTTTCCATATCCTTTATCTCTTTATGTTGTGCAGGGACTTGTTTTGGTTTATAATCTACCTATTTCAAATTCTTCTGATGACCAAAATTAAACACCTAAAGCTGATCCTGATGTCTTATTACAGTTCTTTTTTATATGCATCGGTAAAATTGTTATTGGGAGATCGAAATGTAGTTTGAAAACAGTAGGTATTATACACAGAAGTTTATCAACATGGATATTGTTCACGGATTTACAATCTGGAAGCTTTCATTAGGGCATGCATGTAGAAGAAAATGTGGTTTCATTGTTTAGAAGTAGTGAGTTCTTGAAATAGAAACTAATCTACTGATAAAGGCACAAAACCTAGAATACTGCCTTTTACACGTGTCTATGTATATTTATATATATAACAATCAATTATCTACAAAATTGTATATACAGGAATAAATATTACATTCATAGATTTTATTTTATAACAGGACTGATAAAAGTATCAATTGATCATCGATACATAACAACAATTTCTATAATACATGCGAATTAACATAATTCAAAACGCTATTAAACCCATTATTCTATGGAAACAATTTTTCGATCCTGCTGTTCGTTTATCTGTACCGTAACAATAAACCAGAAATCGTATAATTTTTTTTTAGATACTAGAGGTAGGTATTATAACGAATGTTTTCAATTTTTCAAAATGTGAACAATCTTAGGTTTTTTTTCAGATACAGAGTCATTATAGGTATTCCCATAGAGGGTGATTTTTTATGTGACTCAAAATATGTTTATATTTACTCAATCGAACGATCAAGGTTTAAACTTTTATTGTTTTTGATTCTTTGAATAATGCACCAAACGAAAACACCATAGTTGACGACGTGCCGAGTAAGTACCTACCTAACAATAGTAAATTCAGAATGTATTTTCCCATCTCGATCTAGCAACGAATGCCCACTTTCAACATCAGTTTGAGTAAGATTTAGATTTACATTAAGATTACTTACTTTATTGAACTTTATTGAATTCTTCCCTTTGACTTTACTGAAGAATTTGATTTGCCTACTACGTCAGAGACGAAACGTGATGAGGGCTGTTAGGGAACCTGCAATATTAAATTCCAATCGACCGTTCGCGGAAGGAAAGGAAGGCAGCATTCTACTGCAGTCTGCGTGTCTAAAAAATGTTCATCACGAACGTAGTAGATCCTGATGTAGGATCACAGTAGTGGATAATGAACCAATGGTTGTTGCCAACCTAATTTTGTGGTAGAACTGAAGCGATGGCACTATAAACGGCATCGCCTTTTGATTCTATAATACAAACAATGTCGGAGTTTTCTGTACCTAATTGAGACAGTTTCACGGGTGTTCCACTGATATATACCTACTTGTTCAAACCGAATCCATTCAAAGCAATGAGTACTTATTATTCATGAGCAAATATAAAATATTTCGAGGGCTATTTCAAACATCGACATTTTGCCGAATGGTGAAGGAGGGGGGGGGGGGTTATATTTTGAGGGATGAATTCCCAAGGGGCATTCTCATATAACGAAACAGAGAACATAATATACCAATAAAAATTCTCGAAATAAATCAGTAGATTCACTGTAGTGGAACGGCTTTCACCCTCCAACAATGACAAAATTGTCTTCTTTTGTAGGTAATGCTGATTTCTAGGCCTTCCTTGGTCTAAGGTATCACAAGATCACGCGCCAAACTGAAAACTCGTCTACGGTCTTCAACTAAAATACTAGGCACTTCCAATGTAGAAAAACAATTTCAAATTTTTCTTCTCTCAATTCATTAGATCTATCCGTCTAATGAAGAAATCGTAATAATTGGTCTTTTCAAATGCTAAAATATAGAAAAGGCTGCTTCTTATCTGATGGTAGGTAACCTACTTATTTACAGTATATATATGCATTTCCCTTAAATGTATACCACTTTATGTTTTTAAATTGGATACGTATTTTTAACTGTGATGATAATGTTAGGACTATCATCATATACTGGAAAGATCACGTAATAACTTGTTCTCAACGTTGTAAGTACATCTAAACTGTGTAAATTCAATGCCGAATGTAGGTAGTTTAATTGATTCATAATTTTTCCAAATTACTTATAATACCTAGGTATTTATTTATTGATAAACATTATTTCTGTACAATGGCATGATATTATTATAGTATAGGTTTCATGTTTCCGACGAGAAACATTCAATCAACCAAGAATCCGTACTACCTTCTATTTCGTTTGAAAACGTTATTTACTTCGTTAATATTAAGTTGAAGGTTTAAATAGTGAGCGAAACCACTGAAATATCGAGATAGTCATTGACCTGTTCGAGGCATGTCCTCTTTTCTCCGATTTAAATATACATTTTTTTATTGCTGCTCGAATGTTCAAACATAACTTTAGGGCCTAGAAACCTAATAATAAAAAAACTGTATAACTACGCAAATGAGATAAGGGAGGAATCATTACCTACGTATGTCTTCGAACTGGTTTCAATCTATGTGAAAAATAAAGTTCAAGGTTCATCACTTGAGTCAACTTCGATTTCCGAAGAATGCGTTTGAATCAAGCATTTCAACATACATTGGTTTGATGTCTAAAACAGGTAGGCCTACCTATCTAGCATTTTTGAGTAGCGGAGAATTCCACATCTTAGGCCCATGTTAATATACAGGCCTAGTCAATTTTGGATTTCAACAGAAGGTGATGCCCACAAAGTAATTCCTAGGCTAAATGGTGGACCTGCTTGTCAGTTAACTAAACACAGTTTCCCGGTAATCAGCGAGAGTGAGAGCAATATTTGAGATTTCTCTCGTTTCAACACTCCCCGGGTCCATCACAAGAATCCTACAAAGTTAAGTGAGTCCTCAGTGTGACTTTCTGATAGATAGGACTTGGCTACATCATTCTGTTTCCCTTTGTTCGTGTACACTTTGCACACTAAATGGGGGCCGTGGTTTTACCTATATTCCAGGGACTGAATATTGTTTGACTCAACGAGAAAAGCTTTTTGAAATATTTTTTTTCAACACTAGTGGGTCATCAGATCTCACTTGTATGTGCTTAGATATTATAATGATATAGGTACGTACTGTCATGATGGTCGGCGGCGAAAACAATACAGCGAATTTTGAGAGCCAAACTAGTCTACCCTCAACATTTCATCTCAAAAGAACTAAAATTGTGGAGTGTAGAGCGAGACGAACTGAAAAGTGCCTCACTTAGATATATCATCTTTTAGATGTTCAATTGGTATGTAGAAGACGCAAAGCCCTTCGTGTCAAATTTTAGACATAGTCAGGCACTGTGACGTATCAACCAACTAATATAAAACAAATTTTAAAAAATTTCGAAAATTTCAAATTATTTGGAAAACCAGTATGATTAATATTCCCAAAAAGTCAGGGGAAACCATTCGAAATCAATTGAAATCAAGCCTCGTTGTTGCCGAAGCATTGCGCAATATTTACACTCGGTTCCTAGCTAAACTAGATGGCATTTTGAGCTGAACACTGGTAAGTACATTGGCATTTTCAAGAAACGGATATAATATGATTTTCCATTCACACATTCCATTTCACTGATACTACTCATTGTAGGAACAAAACAAGACTTAATTTCTAAACAAACCAAAATGATTTCATAGGATTACTCAATGAGGACGTCCGCGGGAAAATTCAGGAATATTAGTGTGATTAAGGTCTCCATTGATTTTGTTTGTGGGAAACGTTTTTATGAAATCGACCCCCAGTCCAATTTACTATACTGATGATAGTAGGTACCTACCTATAATAATCACTCGCTCCATTATGCTATCTCATCACTTTGAAGGAGAAATACTGGGTAGGTAGGCTAATTTTTCGTAACCCAAAAAATAGAATGTGCCAATCATTGTGGTAGGTACTCATGTCATTGAATATAAACATATTGGTTCACAAATTAATTAGAAAAACAACAAATCAAATGACATTATCACCGAACAGCAATAGTGCCCATTCGTGACCTACCTACATAACAGTCGGGAATTCTGTATTTAGGTATTATAAATGTGGACTATCCTTTACCACCCATGCTAAAAGATGGGAAGAAATGTGTAGTTACCCTACAATATACAATTTGTGCAATGACAATTCCACATACCCTTATCATCTACAAGGAAGAACTGGCAGAAATAAGTACCTATACCTATCTGAGTCACCATTTGGATGGGAATTAACAATTAAGTACCAACATATTTGAATCAGGACACGTAATAAGTTGTGAGTTTTTATTTGAATAAATATGAAATCATAACATGAACCATTCTTCATAATTCCGTTAAAATTTGTTTGAATCAATCAAGGATGCTCTGAACTTCATCTGTGAAGGCAATATCTATCCAAAAATCAGCGGATCAAGACCAGAAACTGAAAGAGTACCTAATTTACAAAAAACGGAACCCCGATGATAAGAGTGAAAATCTAGCAAATATCCTTGATTCACTATTTCGTTAAGTGCCATTGATAAGGAATCCTCCCTAATACCCATTCTAGAAACAGTAGTTTCGACTAGAAATGACTCATATTTACTTGAAGTTGAACCTGTTGGAGTGTTTCAAACTCTTAATAGATACTCAGTCGCGCTAAATAATTGTTGCAATGAAAATATACAATAACAGGTAACAAACTCAGGTAATCATCGTTGTATAAAAAGGGTCGGTTTATAAAAAACACTTCATCAACTATACACTAATCTCATCATGGCTCGGCATGTACACACATTTTTTTCAATTTCAAATTTCTATAATTTGATACCTAAAATACCAAACTTCAATTATTATTGTTCATTTTAAAACCTATCCGTTTTTTCTTCACATAGACATACTTGTACATCTATGCTGTGAAACAAATTAAGTGTGAACTCTGGGTTCCAATTTTTAATCGTAGATAAAATTAATTTCTTCAAATCGAATTTATCGCTTATGAAAGTATTCAAAAATAAGGAAAATATTATACATAAAGTCTAGGCCATTCAATCGATAGGTTGTTGCAGGCTCAATCGAACCACAAAACAATCCAGCGTTAATGAGTAGGTATTATTTTCAAAGCATCTAACAAAGTGCGTCCACAATCACTAAAATTACAATTCGCATATATTTCAATTAGGTTGTCAATAAATGATGAATAATAGCAATAACATGTGCATATAAATACAGTTCATTTTTTACAATCTAATTAGCAAGATAAATGAACCATTGGTTTATAAAATAAACAATAATTTACACAGCAATAACAATCAATAACATTAAGGAAGAAATCATGACACCGTTTTGGGCATGGCATCACCGATCACACGCTGAGTTAACAAAAAATTGAGCCGAGCTCCCCTTCGCCCATCGGTTATCATCCCACTACTTTCAGTTATAATAAATAAAGTAGAGATCGACTTTAATATTATTTTTTCTTCATTTGTAAATCAACAATACATACACTCTCTTTAGGCCTGTGACGAAGGAAATCTAGCTCTCGTGTAACACCCTTCGACAGGTAAAATATGTGGCTGGCCTAAAGTGTTATCAAATCCAGCAGTTCATTTATTATTGTATGTGTGAATGCGATAGAATATGACCTTGACAGTGATCTTGGACATAGTAAGTGATCACAGCCTGATGTGCTAATATCCTATGTACCTAATATTGTAAACGTAATGAAATGCCTTTATTATGAAATGCAAGCTCGTTAATACTTCGAATTATTCACATTTCATTAATCAATTTAGTATGATTGAAAACATGAAATGAGAAGTTCAATGGAATCCATGATGACAGGCTGCATTTCTATGTGCCTACACAATCGTCGTGCCTCTCTCTTCTTTGATGGGTTGAGTTCTCATATTTACATCCTATTGGAATAGTGAATGTACATGTACAAATGTTATTAGTACGTGAATACAAAAATTGTAGTTACTACAATATATAAGTACCTAATTTCATGTACCCGTTCTATTAAGAGTGAACATGAGAAGATAATCTTTCCTTATTCACTAGGTTCCTACTAAAGTTTCAATAGCAGTTTTTATGTTAATACTTCCCACCACAACGGTGGGCAGGATAGTACCTATCAATTCCCTCAATCGATGAAAGTAGGGAACATAAAGCTACTCCTCAGGGTACGCAAGAGTAAAATAGCCTCTCTCACATAGAATTTGAGAATTTGCTGAGGGCAACGACGCCAACCCCCCCCCCCCCCCCCCCCCCCCCCCCCCCCCCCGTCCCGCTTCTAAGACAATTATTTCTTCGTGCTTGGGACACTTCGTTAAATACCAAGGGATTCAAATACTGCATAAAACCAGAGATTCACAAAACCCATCAAAGAAGATTGCATAAGCTCAGTAACAAGTTTCATCCACCTATATTCCGCAGCTAATTATGCTGATACAATCAAATTCAATAAAGGACTTAATAATAAAATAGTTTAGTTAGGTAACACTTTTTTGTGCTACTGTGTTGTAAGTTTTGTACGCAATGTTGTTAGAAACCCTCAAAACAAAATTTATGGGTGATATACTATTCCGTTTAGCTCCAAATGTTGTTGGCCAGTAATATGCCATTTTATTATCGATAACGTTTTCATTTTCTAAATCAATTAATTTCTATTTAGGTGTCTATAGTAGCAAAAGTAACCCCTAAGATATCACTAAGCCCGATCGAATATGAAATTATCATACCGATATCGAATTTGGCCAAATAATATAACATTTTGGGAAGAAGGGTTCCTTGAACTTATTGTCGGCTTCAAAATTAAGAAATTGCTTACAATAATTTGGCTCAATTCTACTCTATGGAATATGAGAAAATATGAACAAATCGACAAAAGAATTCTGTAATAAAGTAAACACGATACCCCAAAAAACTGCATCAAAAATTTTGTCAGCTAAAAATTTTTTCAGATCATGTTAAAAATGAGCATAAAACATTTAACTAGTCAAAATTCTAGCAAAAAGTGCGAAGTGGAGAGGCAAGTGCAGAGAAAGGGGTTTGCGATCAGGTGAGTGACTAGAAACCAAAGATATAGAAAGAAAAAGAGCAGAAACGAAGCAGAAAGCGAACCCAGCAAGCGAACCTAGTGAAGTTGCGAAGTACTATATTATGTTTTTTGAACTTAGAAAAGTGCAGTGGTAAGCCGATTTTTCATAAGATCATCAGTGGCATCAATGCGGAAGAGAGGAGCTGCATTGCACACAAAACAATAATTATCCCATTTATGGCCGCAATGACGCGCGCGCTCACTGATGTGCATGTGCCTGTGGACTATTACGTACGCCAGTCAAAAACTGTACAATTTGTAACAATAGAAAGACTTTAAGATGAATACTATTAATGTAGTATTCGTGGATTTTTGTAACGCATATCCATTTACGGTGTTCAACCGCCATACCATTTGTTTTTAAGTTCATCCAAATATTTGAAGTTTTCGTAAACAAATAGGAATTGCCAGGTTTCACGAATCGAGCAGAATCTAAGATAACTGAGAGGGCAACTTCATGGGAGACACGATAGTAAGTGAAAGTGGTTTGAGTTTTTGTTAGTCATAGTGTAGGTACCTACTTAATAAGTACGTACCTGCCAACTGTAACCACAAAGAAGTAACTCGAATTTGTGTTATACCGATAAATCGAAACTTGGTATTAGGGACATCGTCTTTCGTCAGGATGCGGCCCAGGAGACAGGAAGCTCAGAAGACACTCTGCTTCTTGTCTCCTGGGCCGCATCCCGGCAGCCGACGATGAACAAAAATCATCCGGCCGACCCATACCATAGGTATTAATAAATTAACCTAAACACGTGCGTTCTTTGAGCACGAGTATGTTGATAAATATAACGAGTGTAACACTCCCAGACCTGCCCTATTCAAAAGATTTCGTAAATTGCAGTCATTACCATCTCGATCTTTACTTTATCCGCTATTAAATCATTACCTACCTGCGTCAAGGAATCAGTCTACTTACACAACGAGCGTGGTATTTCGGAGTTACAAGTTTTGTTCCAACAATATTTTGCGTAAGAAGTTTCGGTTAAAACTATCTTGGGACCATTCGGTTCGGGGTAACAGTATCAATCATATTGCGTGGTGAACCGGCGAAGTCATTACAAAGGTAGGTTATAGTCATAAAGGGAGTCACACATCTTTATTGATGCTTTAGTATGAAGTAGAAGTAAGGATATAAGGGAAACAATGCATACACCATACTATGATTGCCTCTACATGGCACCTAAGAACTTTGCCAGTAAAAGAGTATTTACTCCTAATGTCAAAGGAATATTGTTATTTTATGCAAAGAAAATGTGATCAGAAAACTAAGTTACTCACATCTTAGGTAAGTAGCTACATACTAGAGTGGAACGTTACATCGTACACTTCAAAAATCACGGGAAATTTTGAGCTAAGTTTCATCGTATTTAGCATTTTGCCAAGTACCTATACATGAAAAAATGGGTATCATGATTTCAGAATCACTTTTTAGGTGTAAAGCTGTGGATTCCATCATGTCTTGGTGAAAAGTTCTGAGATGTATCACAATGTTCAAGTTTGATTAGATCATGAAATATAGAAGACAATATGGTTATTTACCTATCAGGATTACAAGGATGTACGAAGTCAGGAATACGAACATTTTTGTTATGTAATATTTTGGAAGAAAGTATCAGGATCATTTGGAGCACGAAAGAAATGTTAAATAAACGTAGATGTAGGTACAGAAGAATAAGCATGCATTATAATATGAATATGAGATCCGTGGGATTCGATTCCACAACAAACAGAAATCACATTAATAAATTAAGCAATTTCATTTTAGGATAAGGTATATTATAAATGATACAATCGAAAATGTGAGCAAGTGGTACTAATATTAATACATTTTTATCATCGAATATAGTAATGAATTTACCACTCTACAGTTACAAAGACATTTAAAAAATTCTGTTTAGAATATATGCTCATTTCTAACACGACCACGCTATGTATTATCATACATTACACGAATAAAACACGAACAGAAAACAATATTTCATAACTTACTTCTGCTTATTATCGAACTATTTGGTGTTTCCTACATTTTCTTTTTTGTCAACTATATACATGCCAGGTAAATATTAAATACATATTGCATCGATTTAATGTTTACAGGCATATATGTACTTACTACGATAACTTGAAAAACTTGCAAATGAATTTGAGGAAAATCAAATCATTTTAAACCTGGCGCGATTATAAGAAGATATGTATGCAGATATGTTCAAGTCTAATCATTGTTTATGTAACAGATATTCATTTTTCATCTCCTTTCACAGAATCGTGTCATCGTGTGAATTCTGGATGCAATGGACCATGGGCCCTTGAAAACTTTGGATTGCTTTCTTCGTACTCGACCTTTTGAAACTCCCACTGAGAAGTATGAAATATTAATATGTACTACATAACCAATGCTAATACTAGATGTTATATTACCTACTAGAAAGATTACAAATTTCAATTATACTCAGAATGTTTAGGCTTAGTATAACTTTTTTTCACAACATGCGCAAGCATAATGCTCAACTACGCTCAATCTGATCAATTCGTCAACTTTTTTAAATAACAAAGTTACTTTTCTCAAGGTTATAATATTGTCGGTAGAATTATGTTTCTACGGTAGGTATCAGAATATTGTCTTAGACCATAACGGTATTCTAGGATAATGAAATGTTTGAATTATGAGTTACTGAAAGGGCATACTTTGGAAACCATCTTTATCTAGGACTCAAAAGTTAAATAGGAACAATTTACGTCGTAATTTATTTTAGTTTTCAAACATAAAGTTGTACTAATACTTTTAAAGCGATAATTTGTGCAATTTTTTTCTTACAGCAACACTCATATTTTCAATGAATTATGAATAAAATTTTCAACATGTTCAAACATTAACAACAAATATAAATAGCAAAACCTAACAAATTTTGATGGTGTTAGTTCATCATTTGTAAGACCACTGGATTGCATTTCACTCAAAACGCACGCAACAATATTATCAACACTTGCCGATAAAATAAATTATCAAACGAAAACAGTAAGGGAACCACCCTATTGTTATTGTGCAATATATATAATTTAGAGGGAATGACCGATCGAGAAAGAGGAAGTCTCTATGGTGGATAAAGTGAATGAACAAGATATAGTTACAGTGATAGAGTGACAGAAATAGAAGTTGGAATTAGAAGAGTAGGTATAGATATTTATATAGTCATGTAAGTGCGAAGGGGGAGAAAGCGTAAAGAGGAGGATAATACGGGAGTGATATTAGTGGTATAGAAGGGCACAGGGCGGATGGGTGGTATAGTGAGGATGAAGAAGGGAGGAAGAGGGAACAGACGTGGAGGCAACAAGAGAAGACATTGGTATAGAGAAAGTGAAAGAGAAAGAGGTACACAGCGTATAATAATAGAAGAACAAAACTCTATTTTCAAGTATCAAAAATATCTTTATATATGGATAGCTATTCACAGACTTGATTCACAGAAAAATCTACCATAACCTTCTAATAAACTTCTATAGATTATTGTTCTCATTGCTCATTTTTTATCTCGTCTTTGAGGCTAAGAAATAAAATAAATTACGTAAAGGAAAGTAAAATGAAAAAAAAAGAATAATAATATAATAAAATACCTAACTTGCGGGTATTTTCAAACTACAGACTATTAATGTCATTAGTTCGTATAATGAATGTCCTTCAATTTGATTAAGCTGCAATACTATTAATATGTTCATCGAAATCAACATAACAACATATTCGAATGGTAAACCAAGTAGGTAGGCACCAAAAGGACAGAAAAAATGTGAGGAATTTCGGGTCAAATGGGATGAATGCATTTCGGGATATTTTGTTTCGGGTTTAACACGATATCATCACGGTTTATCCTTTTACACTGGACATGAGATGACTTTGTATTCGAATAGAAGGGAAACGGTGACGAAAGCAAAATACAGTAAAAACATGGTGAACCCGAGGCCGCGATTCATCCTCCAGTGGAAGCAGGCGATTGAGAGGATGACGAACATCAGCATGAAGAAGAGGATGGCAATGGAGCAGACCATCCCCACGCTGTTCACCTCCACGGGCTTTCCTTTGATGATACCGAACAACAGCCACGGAACTGGAAGCCTGCGAACATGAGTGCAACAACGATCATTAGACCAAGTGTATGGTTGTTATTTACTGCACGTACGAATGAGACAAGGCGACATGGGATTTACAGAAAACTTCTGCCCAATGGGCGGGTAGCAGAGCTCTCAGGGCTGGTTCATTAATTGCAATGCTTCATAGTTTGATAAATTACAGTTATGAATAACTATAGAATATCGAATTAATGCGTTCATCATTGCTAACTTAACTGACAATTAGTTAACAGTTAGTTAGAGAATGTAGGTATACTGCAAATATATTATTTGATCACTTGAATGACTGTTGTAGAAGGCCGAGGATAACCCTGAGGAACCGCCTCAGTTTTTGGGGATTATGCTGTTAGTTTTCAAGGGTGTGCTATGTTGTTTTTGCTGATAGCTGTCGTGTCAATGTCAATGACTATCTATGAAATAAATACTTCCGCAGCTAGTTAAAACTTCTGCCAGTCTTCCTTGAAGGACCTCGGGAATTTTGAGTAAAATCGGCTCTTATTGGCCAAATGACAGAGATTTGTATGAGCGTTACCCGCGTATTTTGTTTGTTTGTTTGAAAGTTGGGAGTGAGATGAGATGATACCTTTATTTTGCTTTCCCGCGAGACATGTGATTAATTTTTAATTAACTTTGAAAGTTCAACGACATCTCTGTTGGGGATGGAATCTCGAGACTCTGCGTATATGATCTACGACTTTGTTGAAACCACCTCATCAGCTGGTTTCAAGATAGATTATCAATTGCAAGGTGATGAAACTGTGCTAAAACCAGTTTTTAACGGCAAAGGCCGCGTTGAGGGAGTGTCGGAATTTTAACAGAAAGTCATTCGCCGGTAAACTTCCAAGATATGACGAGGAGGAATATATTAATTGTGTCATGTCACCAATCCAGCGTAGTAGCTTTGTTTGGCCATCAGAAGTCAGTGAACCCATGTTTCCGTTTTAGTAGGTAAGTACCCACTTCTTTGACAAACGACACTCGTAAAGTGGAAGACAAGTTATGAACGACCTAAACGTTAAAACGACCTAAATTGACTGTCCCTGAACACGACTCAGTCGAAAACACTTCAAAATTCTGCAACCCCTGGTTGTTGAGTACCTATGTACAACGTTCATTAATATGCGCATTTCTTGGAACCCCATAACCACAAGAAAAATGGTCCAAAATCTTTCAAATGTTAAGCCCAATCAAGGAAATCCATAGTTTACAAAGTAAAGATATTGCATTTGAAATAGAAACTCGAACGAAAACAATGTCATCGAACAAAACAGAAACTGGGTCACTTTTCTAGGTTAAAAGGGCTTGAATAAACGCACTAACTGCTCACTTAAATTTTTATCCTGCTCCCCAGGGATGTGCCGTAAAAATATATTTTCCCGGGCAATTCATATTTTCGCGGGTTTCGGGTGGAGAACCACTGCTGCCTGCACACGCCTTTCGTCACCTTTCGGCGATATAGTTACCTGACTACATCAAAACCTGGAGAGTATAACCTACCTGGCGAACTCATCATTTTCCAAACCCTGGAGCTGCAACTTTTCTTTGTTCTCGTCTCTTCTGCCTTTTATATCGTCAGTCACGTGTACAACATTTTCCCTTGAAATATTCGGAAAACTGGGTATATTTCCCAAGATTTCATCATTTTTCTTCTCGGATCAACTCATTGTGGTCATTCCCGTCATCGACGAAGTGCACACTGCTCGAGAAGTTTCTTCGTATCTCGTCTTCCGTCTTCATCATCTCAAATGGATTTTTACCATACCTAAGTATGGTATCATCTACCGTCGATCTTCTGTGAAAGAAGAAAACTTCGTATACTTTTTCCCCACTTATATAATATTTTTATTGTAGTAGGTAACTGTTGGGTAGTGGTGTGGGTAGGTATACTTCGTTTTCCCGATCAACCTGGTTCCGAAATCCCTATCGTCTATCGTACCGTTTCAAGTTGGAGTCAAGAGGCATATCTCTCATCGTATAGCCGAATTCATCCTCTACTTCTCCCACCTTCCCGATTATCCCGAGCAGGTCCTATAATATTGATAGAATCAAGCCTAATCAAGGTACTGTACTTAGTTGATGTTAATGATATATTATATCCCTACCGTATACCCGCTGTGAAAGCGAATTTCGCCGCTATTTACTATCGTCAGAGCAACCAGCGCAGTTGGCGGTTGCAGATCTGTATTTTCCATTTCATACTAGGTATAAGTACCGATCCAGATATTACCTTTAAGTACCTCCTACCTCCATATATTACGAGTATTATGTATTCCGATTGATTATTTGTGCCAGAAGCCCTAAGCATATTTCGTTTGACACCAAGTTGACGTGTTGATTATTATACCTTATTTTGGTGGGTTCATCCCCACTAACTCTTTTAAAAATTTTGTAGAGTCTCATCTCTGGAATTATAATTTCATTGTATAATGGCACAGGGACTGGTTAAATTTAGTTAAGTTAAGTTTGGCTCTAACTGAGGGTGGAAAAACACTCACATTGAAGCAAATTACTGTTATGTTCTTACTGCTGGTTAAATATCTCCTAACTGACTGTTATTCGCAATTGATCAACCGGCCCTCAATATTGTAGTTGTAGTAAATATCTTGGAAAAAGAAGAATTACAAATACACAACTGGTATGATCAACACAATCATACATCATATCACCATATATGACATTTAGTTGACGAAAAAAATAGACAAAATATCAAGATGACTTCAGTTTGACAGAAGGTTTATCATTCCTAGATCCGGGAGTGACTGCGGAGTTTGGAAGTTTGAATGAGAAACTCTACGGAAATGGTGTCACTATGGCCCCAGGGAATCGTGCTGTGTGTCAGAAACCATGTCTTGCCATGTTTTGATGATATTTGATTTTGGATCAGTCATCTTGAATTGTAAAGAGTTTTATGGACCTAAAATGCGCATCGATATTCTTGCCATCACCACCAAGGGCTGCGAGTCCAGTAGCATGGGGTGGCCGACACTGATTTACGCGATGGGTGGGGTTGGTTTTGGATTTTCGAATGCTGTATTATTATGTGGCCATAATATCATATTCTGTGAAGGACAATAAGGCAGTTCATTTCTAAAAGCCCCTGATTATCGAAATTTACCGATGCTTATTTTGAAGAATCCTGAAGAATTATCCTCCTGCCTATATTTTATAGAAGATTATGTTCGCTACTGATTTGAAGTGAGTTTTCTATTCCCCATTTAAAAGGATGGCCTCTGTAATGCATGTATTAATAAACATTCTTTCGCTCCACACTTCACATAGAAGTACCTACTGTATTTACCCTGCATAATCAAGGCTCCAGGTACTGAAAGAAGGCTCTCCGTTTCAGACAAATGGATTATAAAGTGCCCATGAGCGAACGGCGAATTGAGGGCGTTGTTAGCTTTCCCAAGTTGGAGTTGACCAAGCGGCTTCACTCGCGTGAATGGATACCTGATTGTGATTGGAGGTTCGGATGGAAACATTGTCAAAAACAACAAGGCTAAAGGGGACGAGAGTGAAGAAAAGGACGAAAACAGTTTTCAGGCGACCAATCAACCGATTTTAAATTCAAAGAATCAGTGCATTTCTCAGTTAATTTGATGTTAGTACTCGTACCATACACATTAATTTTAAATACTTTTTTAGCTCTATTTTTACAACTATTTTTGACATTATTCATGTCATTTACATTCACTGGCACAACGCCACATTTCTGTGGATGTGAGAGAACCAAAACCATTTGGATACAGTTATATTATTGGGCCGAATCGACGAGAAGAGAAAAGGCGTCCAAGGTTCGGACGGAACACGGAAACATTAACTCGGTGACCTTATGACGATCCACAATTGAGCCTGCTTCCACCACCTACAGATAGCGGCAGGATCTGGGGGTGATTAGTGACCAGTGCTAATGAACTCTCAACTGTGCGGGGCGACACCTACCTGCGGATACCCGCGGTCCAATCACTTGCCCTGTCGGATGTTGCACTTCGACTCCGTTTCAACAGCGAGCTGATAAACGCCTCAGGGGCGTGATCTGAGGTGCCTGGATCACACCGACTGACTTTGACCTTCACGTCCGCCTGGGTCTAATTCCAACACGCTCGAGCGAGCCCAAACGCAAATGACTGGGAGAACAATGTTTCATTGGTTCAACACAGCTCAATGGCACCCACCCAATATGCCAACGAACGTCACTTTGAGTACATAATCTGAAACATCACTTTTTCGTGGATTTAGAATGTCATCGAGGCGTCTGTGGATGGTCAGCAGAAACCCCAATTTCTGAAACACCACCTTTAACTGGTCCAAATCGACATCTCATCAATTTTCTCCACGTTTTGGAAAAGTGTATGTAAGTCCGTATGTATGTATGTATGTATCCTGGGCGTCTTCCCCATATCAGTTTATTTATTTAGTTTTTTGCTTCCGAGTCTACCAAGGTAGCGGAAGCATTGTTTTCACTTTTGGGATGTGAAATTTTTTTTATCTCCAAAATCAAAATTTCAACTCGCGTTTTACGTATTAGACCTTCCTGAACAATTTTGGTTTCGTGTCTGTCTGTCTGTCCGGGAATCCTTTCCACACGCGTAACTTCCACAATTTCCATCCAATTTTGATGACATTTTTCAGGGATTACGCGGGTTAGGCCCTAGATGGTCCCCTATGTAATTCATTACCAGCCGCCCAACGGTAGCCTCTGCGCATGCGTAAACATTAAATCCTTGAAATATCAATTTCTCGCGACCTAATGGTCCGATTCCGCTCAAATTTGGAGGAAAGTTGAGGATCGGAGATTCGATAATGACCTGTGTTTCATCAAGATCGGATCAGTGGTGCCCACTGAGCATGCGCAAACGTGAAGCTCTCATGATATATGCAATCATGTTATGGATACGAGGAAGCTATGTGCCACACCCAACTTGTTTTATAATAGAGTGCCCCCTCTGCCTTTGAGGGGAGTTTCATTAAAAAAAAAAAAGTATTTGTGTACGTATGTGTTTGATCACGATTGAGGCCCCTACGAAAATGATTAAAAAAATGTCTCAGGATGAGACCCTACTAATTTCAGCCCTCCAGGTCAATTATTCTAATAAGACTCTTCTAATAAGCAGAAACAAGTTCCTATACCTCTCATCTCCACAAAAATAGATTGACGGCCACATACAGCTGAAGAAAGTAGTGTGAAGCCTCGCACCAGATGTTTTTTTTTAAATTAAACTATTTAAATTTACATACGTTTAAATACATGTACATAAATTTAATTTTATCAAATTTACATACATACATACGGACTTACATACACTTTTCCAAAACGTGGAGAAAATTGATCAGATGCCGATTAGGACCAGTTAAAGGTGGTGTTTCATTAATAAGGTTTTCTGCTGATCGCAATACTTTCCATTCACCTTCAGGTGGGTTGAGGAAAGTAAAAATTATCTTTGTAAAATGATTCAAAAGAAGTTATGGTGTTATTGGATTGAAAATATGTTTTATATCTTCATTATTAGGAATTGCGTATTCAACAATGAACATTTGTGGTGACTGTTACTAACTCTGAAATGAACAATAATTGTTTATGACAGGTACCTACGCTTCGTGTCTGCTGATATGAATTTAGTAATGTATGACAGATGATGCAGTACTCATAAAAAAAAAATAAAGCTATTCTCGGTTCTCGTGTCAACCAGTATGTTAGCCTTTCCACGATTCCTTTCCGCATTTAATTAATTATCAGGATCACTGCACTATACTTATTTAACAAAATTCAAGTTGCTATTTGCACTTTTCTTCATGAAAATAGTAGAAAAGAGATTAAATGAGAGGAAAAAAAAATCAAGGAGACAAAAAAGCTTGGAGTGAGATGGGAATATTTTTTCACAAGGCCATTCTTCTCATCAGCATAATGAAAAATGTGCACCCAGCTTCACTGGCACTTGGAAATTGCAATAGTAACCCAACCATAACCATCTACAACATTGTCATTCTTAAAACTGTATCTTGAGATTTTCACACCACAATTTTAAAATGTGACATCGGATGATCTCTGTGATCGATAATGTGATTTTGAAAACAGTCTCCAAATTTTTGCTAATCCTGGCAAATAGGAACGTGAGTTGATATTCGGAAGTAGGACCTACCTTTATATTTATTGCTACAGAGTCAACCAAAGGAGAGGCACCTCTCAGAATCACCTTACTATAATTGAGGTAACAAGATAAATCCGGAGATGTTTCCCATTCACATATGACTACGAATTCTTCATCGGAAAAGAACACACGGTTTCAGGCTAACAATGACAAGGTTTGTAAATAGATTAGTGGTTATGGTTAGTGTTGTATAGGAAAGCAATAGTCAATGGTCAATTGGTGGCAATGGTTGGTTATGTTCCACTTATAATCAAGAGTAGGTTCCCAACAGTTGGTTGATGTCACTGCATTCTGGAGATTGTAGAATTCTAACAAAGGGATTGAACGCTTTGAGACCCTTCAGTTTCAGCGTTAGACAAACGCTATTTTTTATAAGTGTACAGTCTTAGCACTTTTGTGTACCTACTAGTTTGTACAGTTCTTTCTTGTTCAAGAAGTTTGAAATCGAAAAATGAGAGTAGAAATTTGTATTCTCGGTGGAAACAATTAGTAGCCATCTAAAAAAGCGATTGCAATCCTTCCGGTGCCTTGCCTTGGTGAGTGGTAGAGGTGGGTCGAATAACGAGTAACTGTTACAAATAACATGTTATTTAAAACTAACGAATTAGTCATTATTCGATCTATGAAATAACAGTTCAAAAAAATGACTAGAGATTTTCAAATGTTTTCATATTTTTAGCTGCTGTTCGCTTCGATTGCTTTACTCGTAATTCAGAATTAGCATTCGGCAATTTATTGTGAGTGTTAAATCTTTTTTTAGGGTACTTGTCAAAGTTTGAAAACCAAAATTGCATCCACGATCAGCTCGATTTGAGAGGGGCCCCAGAGGGGACCTATGCACTCTGGTGAACAAACTTACTCAAAGAATAATTAAGACTAAGGTCAGGACGCAAAATTCGAATTCCGTTCAAGTCGCAATAATGGTAGGTTAAATTTCATTGGAAAGGAGAACAGTAGGTAGTATTGTTGCAAAAACGATGAGAAACAACTGAAAACTGGATTGCTATCGAACAACAAGGAGCGTTTCCAAAAACGACGAGGGCAAAGGAAGAGACATTTTTCTTCAACCGCTCGTTTAATTGGTTATTTGCAGTGGATTAAAATAACAGTAACCCTTCGTAACGAACGTAATGTAACGTTACGAAAAAGTTGCAATAACGCCCACCCCTAGGGAGTGGATTGAAAGAAACCAGGTGGAATCGCAAGTCTGGCTGCCACTGAACAACTGTTCTCAAGTACGTGGTCGGAGGGGAGAACGCCGCCAGCAGTCCCCATGTGGTCTTTCCGACAGATGTCGAAAGGAGCCATGTGCCGTAAGGCCCCTCCCACATCACTTGAAAGCCCTTCTTATGGGTCTATTTGTGGGACTCCACCTCGTATTTTCGTTGGCATTACTGCGGCGAAGTCCCAAGACTACCGAATACGGACCCATTGATCTTTTGAAACGAGGTGGCTCATTCATTACCAATGTGTTTATCAAGCGGCCGCGGACCTCACTATGGGTGCCGGTAGGGAAAACCTCAAATTGAAGTTCCTGGACATTTTAATTTTCCTCAGCCCACTCGAAGGGACAACAACCGAACGAAAACTGATTTTCTTAAAACCCTTGCTGCATAGTTTTTCTTCTTGCCTGTAGGGTTAGTGAGTAGATCAATTTCAATACCTAGAGTACCAATTAAAGGGGTGCTCTATAGATAAACTAAATGGTGAGGCAAACATATTCGGTGTTCTGAGTGTTTCTCCACTCCTTTAATACTCGTAAGTAAAACGTGAAGATGACCCTGAAAGGCAAAGATTGATATTGAATCAGGAAGACATACGAAGTCGACATTCGTTGAGAGCTGCTCAAGAAAATACAATTTTCATACACATGGGTCGTACAAGGCTTCTCTTACAAAAAAGTTGTTTTTTCGAAAAAGAAAAACAACAATGATATACGGATAGAAGGAAAATGGTAGTTGACTTGAAAAGATTGCCAAAGTAGGGTTTCATCAACATTTTTAAAACGAATTGGAGACACAAGTGAGACGATATAAAATATATGAGAACGGGGAAACCTTAATAAGTTCCTACTCAATCTTTGTGCACACACATCTCAAGAACATAGCTACTCTCTATCAAACGTATAATCTGTACCTCAGAGGTAAACAACCCTTTGAAATTGAAAAGAAAAAATTCAAAATTCAAAATTCGTACTATTTATGATTTTTAAAATAGCACTTCCAGGGAAGAGGAATGTATTGTTGGGAATATCGTATCTTTGCTTCCCTGAAAAACCAGAAGAATATTCATAGGCATGTTTAGGTCCATAACACCCACTGAATTCCATGGGGTAGACGCTAAGTCACTCACCATCAACGTGACAGGACATGGTTTATGACCCCGCGGCCCATTTTATGGGTCCCATAGTGCACCATTTCTGTGGCCTCACAATGATACCACAGACAGTTCATCAAAATCTCAAGATTTATTGAATATACACACCATTTGTCAAATAGGGGCCTATCAGTTTTCTCTTACCATCTGAAATGAAATGAATGAATATAGTGAATATTGGTGTTTTTCGGAATTAACCCCTCCAGTTTCCACTAAAACAATGCAATTTTCGAAATTCCTGTTACAAGAGAGAAGAATCCACGCAAAATAGGTTCTTGGCATCGCACGCAAGACTATCTCGAAGAACGCACATATTTACTATATTCGCGTTCACTTTGAGCGAAAAGTGGTACAGGCCTTACTCCCTGGTTGTGGGGTGGGCGAGGACGATATTGCAGCTAGCCACGATACGGGCTGTCAACCTCAGGCTGCGCTGCTCGAGACGAAAGCTGAGATGCTTGGGCGCGGAAGATGGAGCAGCATTGAGCAGTCAATAAACAACAGGCTACGGATCACTCACCGTCTAGATGATCCAAGAAAAAAAGGGTACAAACCGGAAGACCAAAAGAGCAAAATTGTTTTCAATAAATTCACATTGATGTTTGCTAAAAGAAAAAAAAATTATATTCCCCCCCCCCCCCCCCGCAATATAAATTTTGAAATTCCGGCACAACTAGACAGATTTTTCAGTCTAACAAAAAACAACAACACAAATCGGTTTAGAATTGCGACTTGGGCAACGCACACAACATTCTGGCACATATTACGAGTATGCATAAACAAGCACCCACACTTATATATACTTTTTAGGACTTTTAGATTATATTTTTTCAGGCCTTGTTGCTACTAGCCGTTTTTCTAGTGTTTTTTATTTTAATTTTTTCACCCGATTAAGGGTTTGTTATATTCTTTACGCACAGTATTTTGATTTGAGGGGGGGTATGGATTTTCTGCCTCTTTCAATTATCCGTAGGTACGTACTAGGTTTGTTTCGTAATTTTTTCTGCCTGCTTCTGTTTGCAGTTTTGCTGCCTGCAATATGCTTGTTTGATGCGGTGTTGCTGCTTTTGCGATGTTGTAGTTAGTCGGATAATTCTGTTCTTATTTTTTGCCACAACCAATGTTTTTGAAAATTTACGCAGCTAGTTGTATTGAACGTCAAGAATGATGCTTTACGTTATGAGGTAGTTCCTCGTTTCTCCTGTCTTCTGGGCCGCATCCCAGACAAACAACGATAAAGAAAAATCATACGGCTGACGACACTATCCATATTGCCACTGGTAAGACTGCACTCATATTTTTCAGGTGTCTCAGGCTGAACTAATAGTATTATCGCGGTGGTATTTACGGTAGCCCCAGCCTCAGGGCACGTACGAAATTTTCTGCGTTCTCACTCATCGCACCTATCAATTTTTCCATGGCCGATTTCAAATCATTTCATGTTCGTGGCTTGTTATGTGCCCTCTCCTGGCAGCGCATTGGGAAATTTTCCATTCTATCTGATCTAGGACTTAATGCCTCGAAAGTGGATGAATGTGGTACCTTTGGGATATTTTCAAGTTGGAGTCACAAGCGAATCAATATATATATGTGTCAATTTACGTCAACTCACCCAACAGTCACATCGAAAATGTTGCTGCCGACAGATGACGATACCGCCATGTCGCCAAACCCTTTCCTCGCCACAATGACGCTCGTGATGAGGTCGGGAATGGAGGTGCCGGCTGCGAGAAAAGTCAGTCCCATAACCTGAAATTAAATGTTAAATGGTTAGTCGTTCAATGTCCATCGCTTCCAATAAACTATTTACGATCAGAAGAAATTAACAAGATAGGTATGTTGTTGATAGGATGCCTATGATCATACCCAATTGCCTGTTGCAAGTCTGCGGAAAACACTATCTTGGAGGAATAAAAAAGTTCCCTGGGTGCTCTTGTTCAGTCACCTTGCAGTATAGTTCAGCCATTTTATCTTACAATAATGCTGCTTGGAGTTTGGCTTGTTCAAAAACATGGGAGTTGTCTGAGACTAAGGCCCGTATGCAAGAACGCTCCTTTAATAAAAGGCCTCCTTAAGGGAGCTATAAGGGATCCTTTTATTCAAGTTCCGATGCAGAGACCTCCCTTATAGCTCCCTTAAGGAGGCTTTAAGGAACGTCCCTTTTAGCTTCCTTAAACGTTCCTTTTACGTTCCTTTCGCGAATTTCTAATGCAGAGACCTTCCTTTAATCTGCCATACCTTAAATCGGTCTGGAATTATAAGGAAGCCTTTTAATTTAAAGGAACGTTCCTTTAACTAAAAGGCTGGTCGCGAGGTACCTTTTAGCTTCAAGGGGATGTGGTTTTAGGTAGTGAACATGATAGATTGTAGTACAAAGTTCAATGAGATATTATTTTCGAATTAATTATTGTGTTGAAATGTCGGAGTCGTCTATGCTAAATGGCAGGGACCTATGAGCGATTGAAAGAAAGTGGTGATTTTCAAGATTTGCCAATTTTTCCTCTTCAAGTTCATTTTTTACCCATTTCGTCTACTGAAAAAACTTTGGTTTACCATCAAGGAAATATGAAATTTAACGCTCTTTTCAGTGGTATATTTATTTTCAATTTTACAATGTAAATTAAGGGAGTTATGGCTGTTTTAGTGATGAAAAGTCGGAAGAAAAAACAAAATCATAAAATTGAAATACCTAACTCGAAAAATAAGGGGTTTTAAAAAAAAATCTACTAGACACTTTTTAATGGAAATGACCTGCAGAATCGAACCCTAGCCGGTGGTGCGACCAAAAGACCCCCTACATATTTATACACTCCAGACGACATCTGACCGAGGAATCGAGTCAAAAATCCGAAAAAAATTCAAGGTGTCAATAATATCAAAAGAAAGGATGAG
>JAEMON010000001.1:53356191-53370147 GCA_030264115.1 Lygus lineolaris
TTTTATTTAAAGGAGCGTTCTTGCATTCGGCCCTAAAACTCAGTTTTAAAATCTATGCTACTGTGAATTCTGCTTCAGAAGAAAAATATGTATTCGGTGAGAGCGAATGGGGTTCAGTAGTTATAGATAATCGATTAATACCTAAACACGTAATAATAATCGATACTGAGACGAGAAGGCAGAAATTGGGCAAAACCCCGTTGTCCCATCCTCTATCACCCTCGAAAATCCCGGAAATACCCCCACATCTACCCCCCCCCGCTCAACCCACCAACACCCCGCTCCAGCTCCATGTTTAGAACTTTTCGGCTTAATTGGAAATGTATGCCCAACGTTTAATACCGTTTAGATCATGTATGGGATTTACCCCTCTCCTTCCAAAACTCCCCTCGAATTTGAAAATATTCCTCAAGTTTCGCGTGGTTTGAATCATGTATGGGGGCAAACTGGACAAAAACGTTGGATTCACCCGAACTTCCTCCAAAAACTCTCCCTAGGGGGAACGTTTTGTCGGTCTGCCATCTTGGTTGGACATATTTGAAGACATTCCCCTAGTTTAATACAGTTCGGGTCGAGTAAGGGTCCAAGGTGGCCGAAAAACCCGGATCCGAAGAAGTTCCCTCACTTACATCCCTGCCTTCAAAATAAAACAAAAAAATAGTCACCCTGAATCAACACCCAGTCCCGAGAATTTCAAAAAACTTGATTAAGAGTTGTTACATGAATTAATGAGGCATGTAGATTGGAGTCCTGTTCACTCACAATATGATGTGAACCTAGCTTACGAACTATTTATTATAATTGTAAAAAATTGCATGGAATTGAGCACCGCCTATATTGAACCGAAAAATTACAGACAGCGTAAACTAAAACTTTGGATGACAACGTCCCTAGTGAACTCAACAAAATATAAAATAAATAATAAATTGGAATAAATTGAAAATCAGTCAAATTGAGTTTTTCCCAACCAAATGAGATGTTTTCCAATTGAATTCAAGGTGTTCAGCAGCCCTTATGAGAGTAACTTGCTTGATTACCAAGCTTGTTAACTCGTGCGTTGCATGGGATTACTTTAGTGATCAGTTGGAATCGATACCTGTGCTGTGTAAACCGACGCAACGGCAAAAAATTGGGCGAAATCCGGATGTCCTCATCCTCCGATCCCCCCCCCCCCCCCCCCCCCCCCCCCCCCCCCCAAAAAAAAAAAAAACTACACCTCCAGCTCAATGTTTAGGATATTTCAAGGGCCTCATTAATTTCTTGCTTATTTAGAGACATTTCAAAAGTTTCTTACAGTTTATCTCATGTACGAGGAGACGTGATAGAAGGAAACCTCGGATTCACTCCCGGTCCTCCTCATGGAAAACTTCCCTTCGAGCTTGAGTTGAGAAAATTGTTTGTATACTTCAACAACCTTTTAACATGGAACATGTTTTGACGGAGGTAAACCGTGTTTTTTAAAAGCTAATTCCCACCAAACTACACGGATTTCGGAGCTGAAAATTGGGAAAGAGGTTGTCGAGGGTGCTGAATCCGATTCTGAAGTCAAAAGCAGAATACAGTTACAACCCGCGTCTGTCTCAAAATTTATACGAGACTATAATAGGACCTGAAACAACTCCGCACTACCTTAAAAATTTGAGCAATTTTGGACACATATGGGGTGAGTTATGGTGATTCAAAGGTTTCACGTTTGCTCAAAAGCAGCCCATTCGAAGGAACTGTTGCGATCGCAACGGAAATCATATGAGACATATCTCTAAACTACCATCGATATGAGCTCCGACTGTAGGCCGCGGGGCAAAACGTGAACGGTGAGTAATTGAATTGATTTGTCGAACGAGAGGAATTATTAGCTTGGATTAACTAGAATAGCCCTAGTTTAACTTTCAAATGACAAAAGTCCGAAAATTGATGATACTCTTAGTTCAATTCAATTCAATTAGTTTATTCATGAATGGAAAATCATGCTGGATAAATATTTCCAAATGCACAATTCACAATTATTATGACTGCACTAATTACGTTTCCGCCCCTACGGGCGGGGACCCTTCCAGGGCTGGTTGACGTTCTATGTAGCAGAATTATCGAGAAACAACCATAGTGATAATATGTAACATAAATAAAATTATAGAAATTGTTCTGATTCAATATTCAAGATACACTCAGACACTACCACTAGTACTTTTTAGTACCCCTACAGAATTTGCTATCCTTTAGTGAGCATAGGAATTTACTTTAATGATTCTATAGGCAACTAGAACTTATGCCCTAAGTTTTTAGTGCACAGCCTCCTTCGTAAAGGTCTCTCACACCGATCGAGCTATCCCTCAGGGAAAGTCGGTACTCAGTGCAGGCACACTTTATATTGGGGGTGGCCTCCTAAAAAGGAACCAAATCAACCAAATCTCGGTGAGTACTACCTTGAGTATATTCTTCATCTGCTGTAGATAGAGTAGGAATTGATTCCAGTTAGCTTTTGTACCTCGAATATTCACAGATATGATGGTGAAGTCTGCTTGTCCAAGGAAATTATCGATTACGACAGTTTATTCACATTCAATGGGCTGGATTTCGGAATTTCATGAGGGAGGTTATATTTTTTTGCAATTGGAACATCAAACACATTCGCTTCATTGGAACATTCGCTTTAAGCTAATTTTCGAAGAAAATGAAGCTATTGCAATGGCTTCAAAATTTTTGTAATGCAAATTTTTGAACTTTTTCTTCATGGAAATTCGTTTCAGACCATTCTAAAACGAATCCTGAAATTTAACACTTTTTTATATGTCAATAATATCAAAAGAAAGGTCAAGTTCGTTGGCCAGAATTTTTGGAGTGCTCCAAGGGGTCAAATTTTGAAAATTTAGAATCAAAAATCGCTAAAAAACGCGTTTTTTGAGGTTTTCGGTGTAAATTACCATCTTAAACATAGGAACATATGGATATTACGTCTGCGTAGCTTTTATCATAGACACAAGCCATCTTTCAAAACTTGAAATTAATTATTTACCGATAGAAGTTACGGAACAGATAGTTTCACGGATAGAAGTTAGCGCTTCATTAAAAGAGTTGAGGTCATGCAACCTTAATCAGATCAAACTACTGTCGTTCGATTATACAATGATGATGCAGTCATGGCAAGGGAGAGCTAGAAGAAGCGTAGAAGATATAGTTCTAACTCAAGGAGTCAGCGTTTCTTTGAGAATGAATTCATACTCTGCAAGCTTTGAAGTCACAGAGAAATTTAAAAATTAAGATCTCACAAAGCCTTTTTCCAATCAAGCCTCGTTTCCTTTTCCCACCAAACATTTTCCACCTTGTGATCACAACTTTCATTAAAATGAAGTCTCTCTCTCTCTCCTGTCTCTCTCTCTCTCTCTCTCTCTCTCTCTCTCTCTCTCTCTCTCTCTCTCTCTCTCTCTCTCTCTCTCTCTCTCTCTCTCTCTCTCTCTCTCTCTCTCTCTCTCTCTCTCTCTCTCTCCTCTCTCCCCTCCTCACCCATGTGCGGTTGACGGTGTAAGGTTTTGGAATTGGAACGAACTCCCACCTCATATCAGAGCAGTGAAAAGTTTAACCACTTTTAAGAAGAACTTGAGAGAGTTTCTTTCTTCAAACACTGAATAGCGACCTAGCTAGGCACTCATGACTTAAAAGTCCCATTATGGTAGGGCATAATAAGGATATTGCTGGTGCACGTTACTATACCTATTTAGCTCTTGGCTCTTTAATGTTTGAACTTTTTTTTCTTGGCTCTAATGTTTATGTTGGTTGTTTTAAGTAGCTGAAAAATCTCCCAGAAGTTTATTTTATTTTCATTTCTATAATTTTCTGGAGGCATGACCTCAGAACTGTAATTTCCAAATCTATTCCAAACGTGGCCTTCCATTGCCCGTGAGGCAGAGGTGAATATTATTTTACTTAATCTTAGTTCTTACTTTTTTTTCTTTAATCCGATTATGTAGTTTATTCTGTGAGACATCTATTTTCCTTTTAAATCTATCCTTTCATGTTGATACTAACTTACATCAATCTGTTCATTTTTTACATAATTTTTAGCCCTTACAGGACAGGACTTTGTCCATAATGTCCTTGTAGGACTTTTCTCTTTATACAATGAAATGAAATGTTTTTCTTGATTTCAATAAATCTCTCTCTCTCTCTCTCTCTCTCTCTCTCTCTCTCTCTCTCTCTCTCTCTCTCTCTCTCTCTCTCTCCCCTCTCTCCCAGCTCTCTCTCTCCTCTCTCCCCTCCTCACCAATGTCGATTAATTAGATCGTTCCTGAGTTAAATGTCAGATGTCATTTTGAGACATGTACACGTTTTGATAAATTCCAATAATTAGCCTGTGTACCGACCTCTACTACTTTGGATTGTCATTTGGAAATAATCATTGTGCTTCATATTTCGTTTATTGTTCAGTAAATTAGTCGAGGTTCAACAGTAAATATATCGCCCGGAGCGTGAACTTGTTGTATAATAATGTGTACAACCATGTTTCACGGATACGCGTCCTTAGTACGCGATTCAACAACTGCCACTTTCAAATATGAAATGAACAAAATTCATTCCCACATTCATTTCTAAATATTGACTACAACTGAATGTAATGATTATTCCAGGGAGTACCATACCTGGGTGATTACAGTTGAACTATTCAATTCTCTACTAAGTTCAGATTGGACGTTGACAAACATAGTTGAAGACACGTCTCTTCTTTATCAATATAAACACTACAAGATAATTTCAAGTTGAAAAAGAACGATGGCTCTTATTTGGATAGTTTCCTCTCATTTTAACGAATAATGCCTCCAGGGCAGGGGGGTGTCTCACGAGTTATGCACCACCGAGTTTTCTCCCTCTACTATGGGATATAAAAAAAGAAAAACAGTAAGCTAATAAGCTAACTCGAAAATAAGAGTGCGCGAAAAAATACATTCAAATCATGTACCTATCGTACTTGATAGTTTACTACACCCAAAAACCTCAATATCCTTGCTTTTAACGCACATTTTGAGCGTAATTTCGCACGTTTTTGCGCACTCTTATTTTCGAGTGAGGTGTCATTTCTTCATGAAACTTTGCGTAGAATTTGAAGATGCAATGAAAAATGGGGGTTCCCATCTGAAAAAACAAAGTTAGTGCGCCAAACGCGCCATAGCACGCCAAAATGTGTTGGTTGAATTCCTCGTGCACAATTATTAAGGGAACCGTTTTTCCTTTTCATTATCTCGGATAGTGGAGGGAGAAAACTCGTTGGTGCATAACTCGTGAGACACCCGTAGCTAATTACTCACCTCAGGTGGGATGCCGATCGTGTCCCCGGTGACGTTGGCCCACCAGACCATCAGGTAGGAATACGCGGCAATCCATACTATGCTCCCGAAGAAAGTGATGATGAACCATTTCTTTCCTGAAAAAAACAACAAGGATGAGATTAAGAAAATGAAGTTTAGGGTCAGAAAAGGGGAAGGTGAGGAAAACAAGAATTTTCTCGGTAGGTACTGAACGGAAATTTCTCCAAACTACGTTTATGTTACTCATAGGAACCGCATCAATGCATTAAAATACATGGAAAAGACATGGTTCATTCGTTTTCATTTCCGCAGTTATAATACAAACTTCACTCTTTTCTCAACAGGGTTTTTCTTGCTCATTCGTCAATATGACAAACACCATAAGAAAAAATGATTATAGTAAATATTATACCTAGTAACAATAACCATATCTTCCAAAATCAGAATCTCCCCTTGTTTACTGCAATTCAGAACACCAACAGAGCACCTCCCCCCCCCCCCCCCCCCCCCCCCCCCCCCCCCCCCCCCCAGGCCACACAATTTTGATTAAATTTTAATGGATTGTGCGGGTTGGTCCCGAGACGATTATGGGTGCATTCGAACCCACGAACTCGAACTCGAACTATGGAAAGTTCGGGCTTGAGTTGGATTTCGTCACAAACTGTTCGAAAAATTAAAAAAAAATTAAGTGAAAATACTTGTAGGTAACTGCATTTCCAGAAAACCTGCTGAAAGCTGTCAAATCTCAGAAAAACTTGCTAATTCAATCATCTTTCTGATGGTATGGTCAACTTTGCGAATCCTTATCGATTTCAAGGAGAAATTCAAGTTTGAATGCGGAAAAACCGTAGGAACCTACAAAAATACGAGTACCTACCAGAAAATTAACAAACGGATTCTCAATTCTTTTGTGTTTGCCGTTGTAGTGATATTATTAAGATTGATAATTTCAAGGATATCATCAGCAAAATGAAATCCTCGTAGTGAGTCTGAGGTCGTTTTACTGAATTTCAGTAAAAAAAAATAAGGAGGTTAAAATAAAACAAGGTAAAAATACACTGCCAAGGACCTGGCACAGAAGCTTCCTCGTGGCTTTCACAATATGTCACCATTAATTTTTTAGAAAACTAGAAATAACCGGTTCGCCATGCTCATGACGATAGAATGCAGGGCAACCAAAAATTAAAATATCTTTATTTTTGGACAATACAAAGCACGGTGGCAAAAAAGATTTAACCTCACACTACGGCTAAAATTCGACGGAAACAACGGCGTTTCTCTATGTTTGCGCTTGCGCAGTAGATATTACTGATCCAACCGCGATGAAATTTCATGGGTCTTGGGTCAGCCCCCAACTACCCTCTGAGTTTGAGCGAAATCGTTCCATTACGAACTAAGATATCGTAGTTCCAGGAAATTCATGCGCACACGCTACTAATGGTCCGATGGCTATCCAATTAATAGGGCACTATCTAGGGGCTACCCCGTACTATATCTGAAAATTTCACCGCTATTAGTCGAGTAGTTCCAGAGTTATGGCCTTGAAACACATTGCAAAATTGCGCATGCGCAGTACTTATTACTGATACAATAGTGTCGAAATTAGAAGGTAATGGTAGTCCTCAACTACACACCGAATTTGTGCGAAATCGGTCCATTACGAACTGAGAAATCGTAATTTCGGGAAATTCACGTGTGCGCATGCGCAAAAGCTATTAGTGGTCTGATGGTGATGAAATTCATAGGGGGCTCTCTAGGGTCTGACTCGATGAATCTCTAAAAATTTTACTGAAATTGGTCTAATGGTTCCGTATATAACAACAAATTTCAAGTTTGCGCTTGCGCAGTAGCTTTTACTGATCCAATCGTTACGAAATTAATAGATGATTGTCTTAGAGTCAGCCATCAACTATCCTCCGAATTTGAGCGAAATAGGTCAATAATTAGGAACTGAGATATCGGGGTCTCTGGAAATTCATGTTTGCGTTCATGCAGTCCGATGGCGATGAAATTCATAGGGGCCCATCACGGGGAACCCGCACAATCCCTGAAAATCTGATCGAAATCGGATCAAAATTGTGGAAGTTATGGCAGTGGCAAGGAAATGTGGACAAACACGAAACCAAATTTGTTCAGGAGGCCTTGAAACGCAAAATGCGAGTTGAAATTTTGATTTTGGATCACAAAAATTTTTTTCATTTCGAAAGTGAAAACAAAGCAATAAAAGTTTTGCTCCAGACAAATGCGATGACGAGGGTGGCTGTTGTGGAGGGGCTTGTGTACTAAACCTCGGGGACCATTTCGAAAATACGATATAAGTATGTGCCTCGCGACAACAGCCGCCCTCGTCATCGCATTGGTCTGGAGTAAAACTTCAATTTTTTACTTGTTTTATTTTATCGTCGATAAAACGACATCAGACTTACAATATATATATGTATGTATGTATGTATGTATGTCCAAATCCATTCTCTTCGCCTGAGGCCCCACTATAAGCAGTTTGTCCGGGAAGCTAGTGCTGTCCTGGCAAATAGCAGTGGGGCCTCTCCCGCATCTCCCAATGCTGACGTGGAGCAGCAGCCTGCCGTCCAGCAATCCTCCTCCGTGACCTCAGGTCTTCTCTCAGACTTGAAGTCTGAAGTTCTGAGGCTCGGGGAGCAGGTAGGTCGTATTGACGGCTATGAAAGCGCCTACCTGCAGGGGCTGGCGAGGCGGGCTGTTGAGGGGCTGGATCACGTGGAGGACGAGGTCGCGGCCTATTTAGCTAGAATCTTCCCGCAGGTTGAGGGAGCGACCGTGGCGCGGCATCAGGGAGGTGCCCTTCCCACAGTGGTGCCGCGTGGAGGTCGCAGAGCAGCAAGGCAAGCGAGGAGGCGGGAGTACCAGCGGGTTCAGAAGTTGTGGAGGAGGCAACCAGTCTGTGTAGCTGCGGAGGTACTGGAGGAGGCTGGGGATGAGCAAGTTCAACCACCTCTCCGGGAGTTTGTGGATTACTGGGAGCCCCTGTTAAGTGCTCCCAGTCACAATCCTGGAGAGCCGGTGGTTCCCCCAGCCTCTGCCAGGGATTCCTTGCGCGGCATCATGTGTGTGCCGGTGCTTCGTGACGAGGCACATAAGTGCCGTGTCAAAAACTCCGCCTCCGCTGGGCCCCACGGTATTTCTGCCCGTCCCTGGAATAAAGCTCCTGTGACAGTGAAGCTGCTCGTCCTCAACCTGCTTCTCTATGCGGGAAGACCCCCGAAAGCGTTGACCCGCGCCCAGACAGTAATTATTTCCAAGAAAGGAGGAAGTGGGCCTGGAGGCTACCGACTGATTTCAGTTTCATCGGTGGTCTTCCGCCACTTCCAAAAGATTCTGGCATCTCGCTTCCAGGTGGCTGGTGTCATTGGTGACGTCCAGAGAGCATTTCGGCCAGCGGATGGCACAGTGGAGAACCTGACAGTTCTCCAGACTGTCATCTCGCTGGCCCATACTAAGAGATGGCAGCTCCATCTTGCCGCTCTGGACGTCGCTAAAGCCTTTGACACTGTAAGTCACCTTGCCCTGATTGATTGCCTTCGTGGTGTCGGGGCGCCTACTCGATTAATTGAGTATATGGCTTGTCTGTACCACGAGGGTGTGACGGTCCTCGAGGCAGGGGGCGAGATGTCAGGGGATGTTGTCATTGGGCGCGGGGTACGCCAGGGGGACCCACTGTCGCCGCTCCTCTTCAACCTGGTCGTGGATACGGCCTTGGGTAAGCTGCCAGCTGAAATAGGGTTCGATCTCGCCCCTGGGGTGCGAGTAGGAGCATTGGCGTTTGCCGATAATGTCATCCTACTCGTTGAAACCCGCGAGGGCTTGCAGGTCGCCCTCAATGCGTTTTCTGAGCAGCTAGCCAGGTGTGGACTGGTGGTCAACCTCGATAAGTGTGGGTCGGTCTCCTTGGTCCCGTCGGCCCGCCAGCATATGTTGAAGGTGGTGGATGGGGGATTTGTCGTTGGACAGTCTCCCATCCCTGCTCGAACTGTCCTGGAGGTTTGGGGGTACCTTGGAGTCGACTTCATGGGGGTGGCCACCATTTCTGCAAGCCGTGTGGACCTTGGTAGAGCGTTGCAACGCGTTACCAAGGCTCCATTGAAGCCACAGCAGAAGCTGCGCCTCCTTCGCACGTACTTACTGCCAAAGCTGACCTACGGGTTGGTCTTTGGTAAGCTTACTGCGAGGAGGCTGCGTGAATTAGATCATGAGATACGCTCTGCTGTGCGCTCTTGGCTGCAATTCCCGCCTGGTGTCCCAAGTGCCTACATCCACGCACCGGTTAAATCCGGTGGGCTCGGCATTGTCCCTCCCTCTACTAGTATCCCATCCCACCGCCGCAGGCGCCTGCTAGCCCTTCGGGGATTGAGCTAGGAGGTCGCCCGTGCTGCTGCTGATCTGGATTTCGTCCAACAGCAGTTAGCATGGTGCGACCGAGCAACACCAACTGCTCCAAAACCCAGCTTGCCTGCTGAGTTCGCAGCTGCACTACATGAGTCAGTAGATGGTAAAGAACTCTGACAGTGCTCTGAGTCCCCCATCTCCTCCCAATGGGTAGAATGGGCCTCAGAGGGCATTGGGGCCCGCGACTACCGTAACTTCCACGCCGTGCGCGTGGCATCTTTGCCCACAGCGGTAAGATGTTCAAGGGGTAGTCGCGGGATAACAAATACCCAATGCCGTGCCTGTCGGGGTGGAAATGAAAATCTCTACCATGTGGTCCGCGAACTCATGGTGGCCGCATTCTACGACACGATGCGGTTGCCAAGCAGGTAGCAGGTGCATTAACATCTAGCTGCTGGGATGTGGAGAGGGAGAGACTCTACCATATGCCGAGTGACCAGGGCAAGAAGCCAGATATTGTTGCCATTAAGCCCGACGGGTCTGCCATTATCCTGGATGTCCAGGTTGTCAATGGCAGCATGGACATGGAGTAGACCTGGCGGGCTAAGAAAATAAAATATTATAGACAAGATCTGAGGCAAGCAATATCTGAGCTAAAAGGAGTGGCGGCAAGCAACATCAGGGTCATGGCCGCGACCTTGTCATGGCGCGGGGTATGGTGTGGTAAGAGTGCCACGGAGCTGCTCGAGTTGGGCATCTCAGCAGGTGTGCCCAGTGGTATTACCACCCGCGTCATGCTCGGCTCATATTTGAACTGGTGGTCGTTCTATAGGGGCACTTCCTTTCATCCCTCTCTCGCTCCCCCACCCTCTTCAGCATCCCTTCCCCCTCGTGCCGGCGTCGGGTAATCATGGGCGTCCTCCCCATTATCAGTTGATTTATTTAGTTCTTTTTTAATGGCGGAGTTTCATAGAAGAGGGGAGTTTCATAGAAAAAAAAAATGTGTGTGTGTGTGTATTATTCTTGCTGAGGCTTTTTGCCCATCCATTCTTCAAAGGTGAGCACAATAGAAACCATCATTGCTTCATATCTAATGAGAATACATATAGTACGACACACAACATGGGTAAACCTGAGTCTATTAGAGATGGGTGATGATCGATTTGAGTCGGTGGCTGCTGAGGGAGGCGCATCAACCCACAACTATCATGTCACCTCTCAGACGTAGTAAACAGGAGAGGAGCGCTGTGACGACACGTGTGTTTACTAGCTCGTCATAACCTTCATCTCTGGGACTCCACGACCGATCATCTCCTGATATCCGACGCTCCTTCCTGTATGGTCCACCATTATTCACACGGGTTATGCAATAGCAAACCGTCTATGCCAATTGCAACCATAGGAACGATCCTCAACCCTACTGTCATATATTTCAACGTGATGTCGATTCTCTTGATGCCGCCAAATAAACGAACACTCGAAAGTTATAATAATAAACCACGTCACACTGTTCCATCTTTATTCCCAATATTTTAGTTCACAATCAGGGCTTCTTTCAATCAAGGAAACACTTATAATGCAGAAATGTGCACAAAAAAGGACAACTTAATATTGGCTATTCAAGATGGAAGGTTTATCGCGGAGAGCTGAATCGCAAATGGTTAGCAGGAAAAACTGAACCATATGAGGGGATGATGGGTAAAAATAGGGGGTAGAGAGGCATGCAAACAAAACCTTCGAACAACCACGTCAACAGTGACCCCATCGATCAATAAATAGCGCCGAAACCGAACATCGACTACTAATAATCAATTGTAAAAATAGTTGTAGAGGTTTGCACAATTCTCATACCCTGAATAGACATCCCGAATAGAGGATCAAACCAAAGGGGGAAACAAAGCCATACTTATTAAATTGGCGGTTCATACTAAAGTTATGAGGTTAAAGACGAATTACCGCACAGAAGAGATACCTCTAAAATGCGGCCCTTTGATGATACTAGGCAAGTGAATAGCTTGTTTGATTCGCGTTCATTTCCCACATTCCTACTTTTGTTTGTTTCAGTAAGGATTTCTGAGAATACAGAATCTCGCACTAGGTAGAATTGATTTAATTTAAACTACAATGGGGAGCCACCAAGAATGAACTTCAATGGGCAGGTTTCATCATTATGTAGTTTACAGAGGGACCAGACTCAGCGAATTGAATTGAAATTGAGATGCATCGTAGTCAGTAGAAGTTTCTAGGAATATTTTGCCATCAAAGAGGTTCCATAACCCAAACGCTATATCAGCAGAGCCAATTAAAATGGACGTAGAAATTTGCACCACCAGTCTTCGTCTTGTATTGAGTGGATGAACACATTAGTTTAAACAAGAGAGGAATTAAAACGTCCAGGGGCTATGCTAACTTAAAATAGAATATAACAGAAATCGATGTATTAATTGGAAGAAAATCAAATTCTTGGTAAAAAAATACAAAATTGTTGAAATTAAAATACTTAGATAGTACTCGTATAAATTACAAAATCCTCAAGTGCAGTGTAAAGTATCCTCACTTGGTTGGCTAATAATTTCAAATAACATTTAGCAGTTAAAAAGAAGAATAACATCAAGCACTAAAACAAATTTCAAGATTTTTATCCAATTCAGGATTAGTCGCACATAAGGCACAAAAATGAATAATTTAGCAAAATAATAAAAAAATAATTTAGCAAAAAAAAATATATATGGTATATACATAAATGAAATAAAATACATAAATTGAAATAAAAATAACGTATAGCAGCCTTCAACACCTGTAAGACTCAGTAGGTAGGTAATTAAACACTTCTATGACGGACCAGTGATGAAGTAAACTCTCCCTGAAATAATTCAAAATTAGCATCAGACGAACCTCGCATTTACATTGATTTAGACCACATTATTTATAGCAGTTATTCAAGTCGCCTTATTCACCTTATCCAGTCCATCAATTTGTATTTCTGTGGGCACCCTCATTTCCTTATGTCATGCTCTCAAAACGGTTTCATCGTCACCAGTTGTCATAAGTTGTCTCCGTTACTCTGTGATCGTCACTGCTTCCTTGAGAAGATTTGCGACGTCTCTCCCTACTAGTGGTCCCAGTTTAAGTACATCATCCTCTGCACACGTCAATCTACCTCTCCTCCATTCAAAAGTGATTCCACCTACGGTTAGACGATCTAACTCAGTCTTCGTGGGCTTACTGAAATCTATGGGTTTCATTTTTCAACAGCGGGGATAGCTTAAGCATGGCGATTACATTTGATTCTAGACTCCGCAGACATGTCTCGCTCCACCACCACGCCCACTGCTTTGATATGAGTTGAATTGCTTTATTCGATATTTTAGAAACCATGATTCCACTATTGATTTTCACAATAATAGGGCGTTTTGGCTTTGTAGGGTTTTCAAATTAATTGACACAATAATTAAAACGCTTTGAAAATCAGATTTATTCCCCACTGGTCCACTCCGAACTTTTTAAAACCTGCGTTCAACTTCCTTCCTCTTTTTCGGAACCTTCTCGGAATTCTTATTTGATGTGCCTTGCCGATTGTCTCTATTAAAAAATTATACAAATTTACCTTCTAAATTAAAACATAAAATCAAAACATTACAGGCTTGTCTTTTAGGCGTACACAAAGCGCTTTACAAAATATTGTATGGCAAGGCCCACCACCACTGCATTCCTCTTTTTCGGTTCTATGGCGTTTTTGATAATGTGAGGTGCTGGTTGAGAAGCGTTCTGTTCCTGGTTCTGAAAGGTACCATCATCTTCTTTATTTAATGTACTTTCGTGGGCCTGAATAGGACCGTTAACAGTAGTTACACTTGCTGAGATGAAATCATCTTTTATTTCAAGGTCACCTTGAAATGTTGCAGAGCTCTCTAGCGGATGATTTGTGGTACCTTCTAGTTGAAGATTTGGTCGTCGGATGTAGCTGATTATTTCACCTTTTTTGAGTGTGTAGATGTCACGATCGGGGTTCTGATGCTGCGTTGAGCGAGGGCGAACACCCGAGTCGAGATCCGCGGTCTTTGTATCAGTCATGACATCTTCTTGGATTTTGACGGGTTCTTCTGGTTTCGTTTTGCCAGCCTTCCTGAAAAGATGAAAAAAATCATACCCCTCGATGCCCCTACATTGATTCTTAAAAGAACTAGCGATCGAGGGGGTCCCTACTGTGGATGGGAATGGCCGGCACGATGAGATCGATATCACGGGTCCCATACAGGGATCCTGAAAAGGACCAGTAAATCGTGTTCGATCATCG
>JAEMON010000001.1:53400809-53415855 GCA_030264115.1 Lygus lineolaris
GAATTTATGAAGGAACAACCCTATAGGAGACTGGTAGGAAAAGTGATGTATTTGGCACAAGCCACCAGGCCAGATTTAGCGCTTGTGGTATCCAAGTTAGGACAGTTTGCAGCAAATCCTGGCAAAGTTCATTGGGCGGCAGGAAAAAGGGTTCTCAGATATTTGAAAGGTACAGTAGATCAAGAGTTAGTTATAAGCAAAGATGTTGAGGAGATAATAGGATTATCGGATTCCGATTGAGCTGGGTCAGTTGACGATAGAAGGTCAACAACAGGATTCGTTATCAAACTAGGAAGAACACCTATTGTTTGGAAATGCAATAAGCAAAATTCAGTGGCCCTGTCGACAATGGAAGCAGAGTTTGTGGCATTAGCCTCTTGCTGCGTTGAAATGATATGGATAAATTACATATTGAAAGAATTAAGGTATCCTATGCTGGGTGATCCCGTTATCAAGTGTGATAATCAATCTGCCATAAACTTTGCCAAAGGGAATAGTGTCAATTCACACACCCGACACATTGATATCAAATTCCATTTTGTTCGTGATTTGATAAAATTTCAAAATTTAAAATTGGAATATATACCGACAATGGACAATGCAGCTGATCTTCTGACGAAACCTTTACCACGACAGAAGAACCAAATTTTCAGGGACAATTTACTTGGAGGAGAGGAAGACAGAGAAGAAGAAGAAGAGAGAGAAGGAGAAGGAGAAGAAAAACAGAGAGAAGAAGAAGGCAGAGTCTGTTGACACTCGACATGTACAACTACCGTGTTGTACATGTGATCAAGTTGTGTCCATGGATGGATCATGTTGTTTACTTTGAATGTTCATTATAGTTTTTGATATCGCCGTAATTGTGTTCTGACAAATATATTTTATAACACTTACTTTAACGATTCCTTCCACCCTCGTCATAGGCTCAGTAAGTAGGAATTAGAGCACAGTGCGTATATATATAAATATACATTTGAAAAAATTTCAGGAATCGTTTTAGAATGGTCTGAAACGGATTTCCATGAAGAAAATTCTCAAAAATTTACATTACTAAAATTTTGAATCTATTGCAATAGCTTCATTTTCTTCAAAAATTCGCTAATATGGTAGTTTGCTGCTGAAATGATGAAAATCCAACTTTTTTTTATTTTCCAGAACCGATTTATGGATATTACTATTCAAGTGGCACCCATTTTCTCATTTGATTCCTAACACAGGTGTTTATTTTTCATAGCGGTATCGGGATAACGAGATAGCAAAGATAGCAGCGCCGATAGCGATACATAGCAGTAATATCGAGGTAGCGCTCATCTAGGAGGCAAAACGAGGGAAAAGTAGCTTTCCCATAAACTTATCCTCATTACGGGTCCAAATAATTAGCTTGACTCACCGAAGAGGACTGGATGGCAATGCCGTTGGGCTCAGCTTGTCTCGTGACGAGCGTCGTTTCTTTCAGGTAGTTGGCAGAACTCGCTGTCGCGGATCCCTTGTGGGGCGCCGTCGCGTCCAACAAAACCTTCAGCGACGCTATCGCGTGAAGCTGGGTCGCTTTTTCGTCCACTTTACCTGCAACATATGAATCACTAAAATGAAAGATTGATTGGAAGTAGTACTTACTTACAAGTAAATATGTGTAGGTAGGCATATAACTAAAGGTGACCAATTTCTGATAGTTCAAAAGAAGGACATCCCCCTTCTAGTGTTCTAGATTTTTTTAACGAAAGATGATGTATCAAAATAAAATACCGAAAATCACAGAATAAATGTACATTTTTATTCTTTATTCAAAAATAGTACATGAAACAAAGAACCTAGCTAGTTGGTATTAGGTAAGTACAATAAAATATAATTATTATTCATTTATTTGCATTTATTTATTCATTTTTACAATTAAGGAAACAAATGATAATGAGTAAATACTTGTGCTGAGGGGTGGCGTCGCCAGCATAGATACCAAAATAATAAAAAATTGGAATTTTTCATAATTTTGTTAAGTTAACATCGTTCATTATTCATTCTAACTGTAGAATCTTCATAGAGGCAGTTGGTCGCGATTATTATATTAATTTTTCTTCTTATAGTAGATGTTATGGTATAATTTTAAATTACCCTTGGCATGTAATTTTTACTTTCCCATGCTCGCCTGAAAGGTTGAAGTAGAGTATTACAATTAGCAGAAAACCTAATTTCTGGAACAACTCCCTAGAATGGTTGTGATAAACTTCCCCCACGTTTTGGGTAAATATGTAAGTTCGTATTTTGCTTCCGAGTCTACCAAGGTAGCGGAAGCATTGTTTTCACTTTTGAAAAGTGAAAAATTTTTTGCCTCCAAAATCAAAATTTCAACTCGCGTTTTACGTTTTAGACCTTCCTGAACAATTTTGGTTTCGTGTCTGTCTGTCTGTGTGTCCAAGAATCCTTGCCACACGCATAACTTCCACAATTTCCATCCGATTTTGATGAAATTTTCAGGGATTACGCAGGTTAGGCCCTAGATGGTCCCCTATGAAATTCATTATCAGCCGACCAACGGTCTGCGCATGCGTAAACGTGAAATCCTCGAAACATCAATTTCTCGGGACCTAATGGTCCGATTTCGCTCAAACTTGGAGGGTATTTGAAGATCAAAGGTTCAATGATACCCTACGAGTTTCATGAAGATCGGATCAGCGGTATCAACTGCGCATGCGCAAAACTTGAAATCCTTGCCACACGCATAAAGGCCGGGTTCCACAATTTCCATCCGATCTTGATGACATTTTCATGGATTACGCGGGTTAGCCCCCAGATGGCCCCCTCTGAAATTCATTATCAGCCGACCAACGGTAGCCTCTGCGCATGCGTAAACATGAAAATCCTTGGAATATCAATTTCTCGCGACCTAATGGTCCGATTTTGCTCAAATTTGGATGAAAGTTGAGGATCGGAGATTCGATAATGCCCTACGAGTTTCATCAAGATCGGATCAGTGGTGCTCACTGCGCATGCGCAAACTTGAGGCTCTCATAACTTCGACAATTTCCATCCGATGTCGATGGAATTTTCAGGGATTGTGCATTTACTAATAAATGATTTTATTTGTAAAATGATTTTGACCCTTTGATGATTTATATATATATATACATACGTTATATATACAACCATGTTATGGATACGAGGAAGCTATGTGCCACACCCAACTTGGCAGACGTTTTTTATTTTGTACCTACTTGAATATTTGTATCCTCGACTTTTTTTTTAGTTCCATTGGTTAAGCGTTCATAACTTCTCCCCTATTAACAACTTTTTCCGCTACCTATAAGCCTGAACGGAATCTTAATCAAACAACTAGGTATCAGCTGCTTTTCAAACATCTTGTTCGTGGTAGTACAGATTTCCACAACAGGTCATTCGTTATGTACTTTAATTAAGGTCTGACGCTCTACTACATCCATGGAGGTGTTCACATGGAACTCCTCATATAATTTTCCTGTATAATCGCTTCCTTTTTTTACGAAAGTACATTTATCAGGGATTTCGTTGTACGAAAAATTGAATCCACTATCAATGTCACAGCACAGTTAGGTGCCAATTCACCTTTCTATTAATTGGATTATAACAGTGCTTGGACGAAGGCTTAGTAAATTTTTCGTAGGTACCTTAATATACCAACAAAGAAATAGGGACTTCATCTCAAAAATCGGGACACATTATTTGGCGGGACGAAGGTCAAAAAAGAGGGCCTGTCCCGGCAAAAGTAGGAATGCTCGTAACCTCATTATGTCCCATTTTTCGTGCTGAATAAACACACATAAACACATAACAAGTATCTAAATGTTTGTAAATCATAAACCGACGCCAACCGACGTCATCGGCAGTCTGATGAACCCAGCCAGTACCCACGACCTGAAAAGGAGGAACGAGGAAAACTTGAGCTGTATTCGTAAGTCTATCTAATTATTTGTACCACGCTACGGACACGGTACAAAAAATTAAATAGGTATTAAAACATATTATTAACATTAAATTACAAAAAATTAAATTACGTGGGTCTTTTGAGTTGATGTTTTGAGGGTAGACTCGTTAGATTCTCAGAATTCGCTGTATACATTTTTTGGTGTCGATTATCGTCACAGTGAGACTTAACTGTCGAGACAGCAAATGGTGGCAGTTGAACCAAATCGCCATGGTTTCCCACCCTCACTCTGAATTTTGGTGACATTTACCAATAAAGTTCGGATAGAAGAGACCATACCAATCAAATGAAAAAGTACCTACGTAGAAGAGCCGAAAATGTGTCAGAGAAAACTCTGAGTACAATAGAAGAATGGAATCCTACGGCGATTGAAATGTTTAAAAAGAGTCCGAGATAAAGAAGATCGCCGATTGGAAAACACATCAGACCATGTATGATTCAGACAATTGATGGAGGTTTCAGCGTTGATCCAGGATTCGCAAAGTTTGAAAGTGGAGTTGTCCACCACTGCCGCGGCGCACAGTGGGCTAGATATATTTAGGTGAAAACAAAACATTTTTGGAAGTTGTCAGGATGCTATGCTAATAGGTGGGTTTCATGAAGGTGTTGTTGAGGAACTCTGCCCTGGAGAAAGAATCTCCAATGTTTACACCGAGACTTGAACCGTCAAAATAGTCGATTTATCTCTTTTAGCGAATTTTCGAAGAAAAAAGAAGCTATTGCAAAGGCTTCAAAATTTTAGTAATGCAAATTATTGAAAATTTTCTTCGCCATAGCCAAGAAGGATGATGATGTGAACAAACTATTTTCTTACCAGTATTTTTTTAGTGAGAGCTCTGTAAATCATTGCCGCAAGGAATTACGACCTAAGTTGCCTATGGTGCGATTTTATGTGTTTTATATTTTTAAGATTACATTTGTTATGGCTACGAAGCAATAATTTAGTATTATTTTAAATGTAGCCCTGTTAATAAAGTTCCCTATTCAGCCTTGGTTTTTATTTATTTAGAAACCTGAAGAATCATCAAAGTGATACCTAACTGTTAACTTTATCAACTAGGGGACAGTTTAAATCGACTCAGCACGTGAAAATACCTGGAAAAATGGGTTTTTTTAGTCAATACAGTACTTATTTTGAATTTGTTCCACCTAATTATGCGATCTGGCCCACTGTGCGGCGCTGCAAAGTTTGGATGATAGAACCCTTCTTTCTTCAGCATAGAGAAGAATGGTGGAAAGACTTTACACCCTGGAAGAAGTCGATCTTACATAATCTGATTGAAGAAGATTCGTTGCATGTAGAAACCTACCCATTCCTCTACTTCCTTTGGAATCAAAATTCAAATTACGTTTCAGATTTATTTTGCCATGGGAGAATGTCGAAATTAATGGATACATTTTATACCTGGTTAGATCTTCAAAGTTATTATTATTATTTCCCCAAATTGAATGTGTACGTGTTGAACCCTCCCTTGTTTTAACCTTCCTGGTTCCTCCCTCGGTGTCAGAGAGAGAAAGCTGGAAGCATCAAAAATTACGGGTACTTACTTTACTCATGCAAATGAAAAACGGGTTCATTTCTCTTTTCTTCGTGAGAAGTGTTCTCTTTCATTGGAATAAATAATCTTGAAACAAGTGCCTATATCTGCAAAACAAATACGGGACACTACATCAACTTTGGTTTTTTCTACCATCGAGTTATCTTCTAGGTATTTAAAACTTTATTCCAGAAGGAAGATCGAAACATGAAATTGTCTGAAACACCTTGTTAAACAAAATTATAGGCACCTAACGTTTGTAATTTAGGTCCAATCAAACTAGAAGATGAGGACAAATAGAGGAGGGGCGTCATGTAATAATGATGATATAATTATTATTGAATTATCTCATCTTATTGAAATCTTTGTAATGTTATAAAAAATAGTATCGTAAGCTAAGGAAAATTATTATTATTTTCAAGTTGCTATAGACGCCTCGCCGCGTTGGTTTGTCTGTGTGTGTATTGGGCCTATCAAAACCAACATATTGGAAATAACAATAAAATTTCAGCCCCCCCCCCCCCCCCCCACCCTCTGGATCCACCAGCCACAACTGGCAACTGATCGCTCATAGGTTTATCATGTGCATTATGTGGGTTAACTGGCTGTAATTAAGATTCAGATTTAAATCGAATTTACATGACGATGAAGGGAAACACGTGTTGTAATCAAGTAACAGTCTATGATTGCAGGGGAAGGGCAATGCGGGAGAGGAGTGAAACGTGGTCGTTGTCCAATTGGTTTGTGTGTTTGAAGAGTAGTTTGGAGGGACGATGGTGAAGGAAGGGACACGTAGTGAACATTTGTGTCCGACAAGTAGGCCAAAGAAGCCGCACTCGCTCCAAATCCAATCCATAGTCCCCCCCCGTGACGGTACACCGTTTCCAACCACCACCCCAAGCCAAAGCACACAACTAGCTTGAGCGTCTGTCACCCGGTGGAGGAAGAGTCTTCAGGAGTATTACAGGAAGAAAACGCTGCGAATTATTACACAACGGTTTATTATTTTCTATATAGATCACCCATCTGAAAAGATTCTATTGATTGTATATACCTACCTCAATATCGCAGGTTCATAATCAATATTTCATGTGTACAATGAGTACCTATATATACCTACCTACCAGTTAGTACCTACTACTATCCGAGAATTGTAGATCCTTTCATAACTTAAGGAAGTAACTAAGGATGCCTATAAAAATAAACGAGAAACTCGATCCGGTGGAAACCAGAAAAGTTGCATTTGATCAGCTGATCTTTGAAAGGGAATTTGGCGATTCACACCCATGTTACTGCTCTTTTTTCCGTTCAACGCTCAAGTCCTAGTTGGGAGCGAATGTCGGTCCTAAAATGCTCCGCGAGGTCTCATTCAACGCTAAAAATTGTGTTCTATTCGAAATCGATGGAAAAAATATACCTACCAATTTGAAGTTTTCGAACTAGGGCGTTTTGAAAATTGCATCCCCTACCTATTTTCTACCCTTTAAAGAATACTGACGGTAACGCCAAGCTTCGGGGCACAACTAGGCCCCAAATGGAGCCGGTATACCAAAGTTCGTTAATTTTGGTTCATGGTAACCAAGGAAAGTGCCGACGACGAAGTACGGATTTTGTGTGATCCGATTTTTTTATTCTACTTATCTTGAAACGAAAACATAAAATTTAGAGGGGTGGTTAAAAAATACTTTCGTGCTCGATTCCTAAGGTTCATTATTGAAAATAATAAACCGAAAACCTACCACTTTTACCCACCGTGATTCCTGGTGGGAATGCCAGCTTTATGCGTAAGGACCAATGGCTCACTTATTCATTTAGCTAATTAAGGCTACGGGCAGTGAAAAATATCCCAACAACATTTCCGCATGAGCAGTCTCCAATATAGATCCGAATTCGATTAAATGCACACGGGAGCAAGGGGCTTTACTCCGAACTAGCACCGAATTTCAGACTTTTTGAGGGTTTCATTGGTTCATGTAATAATGGTGGTTCGCAGAAATGCGAACTCACGAACATTCACACACACGCAAACACATTCGTGTTCAGGGCTGTAGAAAATGTGAAAATCGGTCGTTTTTACATTAAGACAGTGAATATTGTTCAATATGTACGAAAACATAAGGCCACGGCCGATTCTGCGACGGACGACCTCAGAGCGCATCAAAAATTTAATGAGTAAAAACTGGCAATACCTACCCTACGGAGCAACTTTCAAAGAACTTGGAGTACTGACAATAAGTTAGCTTACAAAATAACAATGTGTTAGAGTGAGACTCTCTGTTTTGTGGCAGAGCGTGTCCGTACGTACTCCAAAACTAAGGATCAAAATGAATCGATAACATCTCCATGGACCACCTCTTGTAGATTAAAATTACAGTGTGTGATAAACGTATGTCTACACAAGACATAGTAATATCCACTTTAGAGAATTGACGAAACACCGACGTGGAAGCAGATTTAATCAACATGAAAGACTACACTGCGTACTTAAGAGTGGTTGTAGTGCGGTTCAAAGAGTAGGTACCCTAACTGGCCATTAATATAGATTGATTTCCATGAAGTACCCAGCTCGTGAAATTTATCAACCACCATCAGGAGAACTTAAATTCTTAACTTACCGTATATTCTTCCTTGCATAGGATCCAAATGTTCATCCAACTTCCAGTGGGTCCAGCTCCTGGGGTCCAGTGAGTGTAAGTCCCGGTTGGGACGCATCCCGACTAAAAAATGGAAGACTTACTAGCCTACGTCCGGTTGTGTGTGATAGAGTAAGGTGGAGAATATTCCAGAATTTCAGAAATGGTAATCCTTTCCTCTTTCCAGTTATGAATTGAACGCTTTAGAAGGGATTCGCTCTGACTGATGAATGTAAATACAAAAAATATTAGTTATACGCTGGATCGTGAATAGAGGGACCGTTTTCTTGTTAGAACAAAATTTGGAACTATTACCATTAAAACTATATAAATAATAGCTCCAAACTTCATTCTAACTAAAAATAGGTGCCTGAAAATTCCAGAAAGTTGTTTCGTTGAAAGGTAGGTAAAGGTAAAAGAAAACGTAGGAACAAAGAAGGATGTATTCATACTAGGGTGACCAGGGTACCACTAGGGTAATTGAGTCGAGTTCGAATTGCAGTTATTTATGATACTCAATGCCCGGGGAAGCGCGAGGGTGTTAAAAATTGAAGAACGGTGATATACATAGATCAGTTGGCGTTGACCGTAGAATAACGAACCGTGCTGTATTAATTTTTCAGATTTTGCTCGTGTTGTCTATACTTTTATCCAACCATCTATTGAGAACTCGTCTATTGCACGAGTAATTTGATACCCCCTTTATTATAATATAGTGACTTTATTCATTGTCATTCACCCAAGTTGTCCTCAACAGACCTCATCAAGGATAACTTCTCGTCGTTAGACCCCCCCAATCTAGGTCTGAGGTCGTCATGGGAACTGACTGTCAACAGCTGTCACCTTCAAGATGGTCAAGGGTGGTTATGACCTTCAGAGTGGTCTGTGAGCTACACATTTCTACCGTCTTTTTAAGACATCTCGATTGGCATATCCCCCCACCGTCCCATTTGATCGAGAGAATCATTCAACTATGTCAAAGTGACTGGCAGTTTTAATTAAATTGCCAACGGCAATCCGTACCTACTGAGATATCCACGCTGAATTCGTTGAATGGTGGGCTTATGATGGCGCTATCGGTCCACACTATTCAGGACATACTTTCTTTGATAGACGGTGTGTACAATAGAAGTGTCAATGAATAAGTCAGCGATCAAGACCCAGTATGATGTAGTGACTTCATGACCGTTTCGAAGTTACGTAGGAAATAACAGCTACGTAGAAGAAGTCAAAGCTGTCTTGCAAAAAATAAAAAATTTGGCGAGTCACCGAGAGTCATACATCTTGGGGCTTACATAGTCATATGTTTTCTGAGAACATCTGGTACAGGAATAATTCCCTAGTCCGGCGCACGTATTTCATTCAAATTGGATCAACCTGCGACAGTAGAATCCGGTTACCTTCATATTGGAACGGGCATATCTACGCTTTGCTCTGCAGACTATGTACCTACGAAGTTTTTTTATTTACATGATAGAATCAAATTCCAGCAACGGGCTTTGTGATGTGATAATCAACAACCTAGTGGTACAATTAAGGTAGACTTCTCGCATCTGTTCTATACACCAGTTATTCGAGGTTTTTAGAGGGAATTGCGGTAAATTACCACTTTGCGTATTAGAACTTGCCGTATAATCGGAATCAGCTTGAAAGTTCCTACAGGCCGTACTTACCAAATTTTTCTGATTACATTTCATAGGTTAAAATAACTAAAAATCGGAAACCAGCTGAGAAGTGGTTCAAATTACTTCGGCGGATTTTTGCGAAGATGTTTTTCATTGTCCTAATAAGCGTGTGGTACGATATGAATTTATTCGTATGCTATATCAATTATACCTACCTACTCAGATATAGAACTGGGGAAGATGGTACACACACCACCTCCAGGAATGGAATGGATGTTGGTATTTGATTTTTGACGCCCCTAAGATCAGGCAGAAAATAGAGTATGGAGAAAGGGGATATAACATTTAATCGAGGTAATTTGCAGAGCAATCCTTGAATTTCCCTTGGAATTTTTACTAGTGCCTGTATGGGTTGGACGGTCGATACCGTTTGTGTAGGTATGGCTTGTATTGGGGAATTTAATCTTGTGAGTAGTTCTGTATCGTCATACTCAGTACCTTGATGTGCAGGCGCTGAAGTTCCTTATGGTAATGCTTGGCTTGGTCTGCAACATCTGCGTTGTAGCAGTTATTTTTAGTTATGTTTTTAATACGTCCAGGACATTCGCGACTTCTGGTTCGTCGTTGTCGGCCGGTTTGCAGTGTACGGTTTTATATTTCTGCCTACACACCGCCGTTAGTTTGGTCTAGTTGGGATATTTTTGACTCGCGCAAGATGCGTATAGAATTTTTTGCACGTTGTCGCGCAAAACACCTGGTCGTTGGCTTCTCTGTCCGTTACTGGCGCCTCGCAAAAGTCACATTTTAGGTCTAGTGGGATGTTAACGATTGGTGCCCTTCTCGATTGTTTATCCTTGAAAACTATCTCGCGAACTGTTCTTTACTAGTCGTTCCTTGGTGAACTACAAGTTTCCTTTGATGTTCTAGGTGGGAGGGAAGTCTCGTGACGTAACTTCTTTCCTGATTTGTGGACAGAATTCTGGCGTGTATTTGTTTGTTTATTCTCAAATTGTGAGTTCAAGCTGCAGAGCTCCAACTCCTTCATTCAGTTCGTCACTTTTTGGTATAGATAGCCCCAATGACTAGAAGGCCCCAAGCACTACAAGAAACGCACTTGTGATCAGCCCCTTAACGCGGGGCTGGAGTCCTAGCGTCTAATCCCGATTAGAGGTCGAATTTATGTCCGTATCTTGATTGGGCTGGACCCGCTTATTGTTGTTTAGTGTCTATTTTTATAGACGGTTTGGGACTGAGGAACGTGGATTTTTCTAGCCTGCTACCATGGGAAGTGATTCAAATTACTTCGACGGAGTTTTGCAAAGTTGATTCCTATTGTCCTAATACGCGTGTGGTACGATATGAATTTATACGTATGCTATTCCAATTATACCTACCTACTCAGATATAGAACTGGGGAAGGTGGTGTGTGTAGTAGAAATGAAATAGATACCTACTATGTTAGTTTATTGAATCACAAGTTGTTAGGATCGTATTCTATGGGGATGGTTCTATGGGTAAATATCTATTTTAGGGATTGAACCGCAAGGGTGAGGGAATGATTAGTTCTTTTGATATCGAATCAACTTACATGATGGGTGTCTCGAGATGAACCAGGAGGAGTGCAAGGAGGGGTCGCTCCATGTAGCCCCAAGTAGGCGTAGGTGGAGCAGTAACATGTGAAGCGGTAACAACTACCTGGTCACTATGTTACACAGCTAGGAGCAAGGGAGTGCAAGAGTTTTTAAAATTCGCTCATTAGGTCATGCTGCATGACTAAAACTTTTCAAACTGAACAATGCAGTAAGTGCTATGATAATTCGGTTACGCTAACTACCAAGTAGCATTTGGTGGTCGAAACTGAGCTATCATTTTCCAACGGTTATCAAGTGAAAGATTGAGGGATGAAATCGTGGGAATGGGGTACGAGGCATATTATTTTGAAAGGCATCATGGGGGTATAATAACCCAGGAACTCTGGACCTGAGCCAGCAACCGGGCCAACTAATATAAATTTACGCCTCTAGTTGGCATTCTCTCCCGTCACCCCTCCGCTCACCTACCGACTCATTTAAACCGAATATATCTTTTCCTCTGAGCCCTGTCGCCGCTCTATCTTGATTAACCAGAAGATCTGCGAATGATTTATCTCAACAGTTACCGGAAAACGCCAGCGGCAGCTCGTTTAGCCTTCAAGGGTATTTTTATTACCTCAATTATCGGTGAGGCGGGTTTGACGTATTTTCTCATGAACTCGGAAATCCGTTATACGTATACATCGATTTGTCAGCTGAGGGGATACTTGCAGAACTCGTTCAGACACACTTGTTCAGTGTCTTGAATAACGAAGAGATTCCTCATATTAGAGGTATGAGTACTGCAACGTTGTTTGGTTGCAATCGAAATGTTAATTAGGTACCAATAATTGGGAACTTGCATGGCCATTTTTACTTTCCTCAGCCCACCCGAAGGTGAAAGGAAAGTATTGCAATCAGTAGAAAACCCAATTTCTGAAACACCACCTTTAACTGGTTCAATCGACATCTGATCAATTTTCTCCACGTTCTGGAAAAGTGTATGTAAGTCCGTATGTATGTATGTACGTGGTGGTTTGAACTGGTGGTCTTTCTATAGGGGCACTTCCTTTCATCCCTCTCTCCCTCCCCCACCCTCTTCAGCATCCCTTCCCCCTCGTGCCGGCGTCGGGTAGTCCTGGGCGTCCTCCCCATTATCAGTTGATTTATTTAGTTTTTTTTAATGGCGTGCCCCCTCCGCCTTTGAGGGGAGTTTATTAAAAAAAAAAAAAAATGTGTATGAACACGATTGCAGCCCCTACGAAAATGATTTTTAAAAATTCCGATTTCGAGGATTAATTTCTACATGTCTGAGGATGAGACCCTAAGAATTTCAGCCCTCCAGGTCAATTATTAGGGGTAGGTCAATTATTAGGGGTAGAAAATATTCCAAATAGGTGAAAAAAACGTCGTTTTTAGCCCATTTATTAGCTTTTCTCCCAAACCGCTCTAACGATTTTGATGGAATTCACAGGGCTTACTCTTCCAACAAGTAGAAACAAGTTCCAATACCCCTCATCTCCTCAGAAATATATTGAGGGCCGGAATCAGCGTTAAGATCCGCAAAATGGCCATTTTTCATGTTTTACGGGTGAGGAAAGTAGTTTGAAGCTTCGCACCAGATGTTTTCAGGTTTCTACGGGTGAGGAAAGTAGTGTGAAGCCTCGCACCAGATGTTTGATGTGTGATTTGAAAGATCTTAATGAGGGCTTTCCAAAAAGGTGCTATATGAGGGGGTGCTATATATCCGACGATTATAACATACCGAAAGATTGATGAAGGATTCGTTCTGATTATTCTTATTAATTCTTCAGAATAAAATAATAATAAAAAATTGTAGAATTATTATGTTTTGACTTCGGGTCCTATCAAATAAGATATGCTAGTGTGCCGGTTTCCAGCGGAAAATGCTCTTTATTTGGGGCAGGAAAGACATGGAGATACTGCTGACATGGGTATAGGCAAATGGCCTTCATTTCCTAAAAACATTGAGTGTGCACACCCTTCATATAATGGACTATTCCGTGAATCAGGTGAAAGTTCCCATGAAAATAGGTCATAATGTTTGGACAACCCAGTCTCGTTTGGAAGGGGCATAGATATTTACCGAGGGTAAGTCTCACAGCTTTGAGTGAAACATTATCCTCTTTTTTAACGAAACGTCAGAACCCACCTTCTTTTTCTCGAGTTTGAAAATTGAAAGTGGGCACTGAATTCAGAACTCGGCATTGGCTCGAGCGAGAGAGCCAGAATTGAATCCCCTATCAGCGGTTTTTTCGGGATCTCGAATGAAACATCCTGTGTAATGGAAAGGTTTCCGCTCCAAAGACGGGAATCTTAACAAAACGACACGAGAGAAATGGCGCAGAAAACGCGATGATGTACGTGCAGCTCTTTCACCAAACCCACGGCGGTTATTCATGTAGGGGAATCTTGAAGGGCGGCTAGAGTGTGCGACGAGGGAGGTCACAGAGCTACTACATCATCAAAAAAGTTCCTGTGCTAGCTCTGCGTGGGACCAACGAAATAAAACCATCCTCCGGAGTGCGACGGGCCTTTTAAATTTTCTCTTTTTGGTCGGTTGGGTGGTTGTGGCGGTGGTGTATTACTGTTTGCTTGAGCTGTTTTTTGCTTGTCTCTTCATCCACCGAAAAGCCGAGCGGTCGAAACAAGGGGGAGACACTATGTCGACGGAGACGGTATATATGCATGTTGAGGGGAGGGACGTGTCCATTCATGATTCAGGAGAATGTACAGGCACACGTTTCATCACGCACAAAGCTCAAGCCGCAATGCAGGCCGTACATCTTTTACGAGGTATACATATATCTAGAAATGTCTGAATCGCGTTTAACATTTTTTTACCAAATGAAACGCAACTTCTTTTTCTCAGGTATATTTCAATTTTTAATGTGATCATTGAGGAATCAAAGAGAAACATTGTTTCAGTCAGGCACGAAGCCAAATTTGTTTTGAAACCCTTGTAACTCAAAAACGATTTTTGATGAAATTTTCGTGGATTGTGCGGTGGACGCCCTTGACAGTCCCCTATGAATTTCATGAACAGTATTTGGGAGACAAAAGCTGCAAACGAAAAAACCTTACGTCGAGTTTTTCAACCATGAACAATGGATGTTCTAGAACAATCAACAGCAGATATTTCTACAACGTATTTCCAGTCGTACTTGAACCAAGTTTGTACTGGTTGGGGAAAGGAGTGACCTGTCTTCTGGTCTTGATCCCGGTCCTTAATATCCGTGGTAGAAGCTCGCAGGTGACGGAGTTATTTTATCCAAGTTGGGCGTTTGGCTCTGAGATGTCCAAGATTGGGTCCGTAGACATTTTGCAACATTCCCAGGTCTGGTAGATGGCCGACACACAATTACCGGTCACATGGCCCCATTTCAAAATTTTAATTATGGGAGAGGCAGGTAGTAATTTTTGAGATAAGAGTACCTAACAGGACTTTCGAGATAAGAGTAGGACCTACTCCTACTCTTATATCGATGAGCAGGACTACTAGTAGAACTGAACCTTGCAGGACTAACAATTCTTATTTTGTTAGTTTTAATGTTATAATGGTCACTCCAGGTATGACCCAGCGAAGCTATTTTCAAAAAATAGAATTAGTGTTTCCAGCTCAACTGATACCCCCCAACTTATAGATGCCTACAACTTTTGTCAGAGGGACGTCGCCGAATTTCGAAATTTCGCATTTGTAGAG
>JAEMON010000001.1:53434978-53448263 GCA_030264115.1 Lygus lineolaris
CCGTTGCAATAGCTTCATTTTCTTCGAAAATTCGCTAACATGGGAACATAATATGTTACCATATTATGGTATATTCGGAACCACTGCTAAAGTGCCTTTAAGACTCACCCACCAAATAAAAACGCTGCCAAGTATTACACAACTAGTTTATCATTTTCTATATTGGTCACCCATCCGTAATGATCCCAGTCGTACATAATAAATACCTATCGTAATTATATCGCGAGGTTCAAAATCATTTCTTGGCACAATGAGTAGCTACTTGTTATTATCATTAACCGAGAGTTATAAAGTACTTCATTCATAACGAAATTCAGTGACTAAGGAAGCTTCCAAAGTAAACAATTGGTGAAATCGAAAGAAAGTTGCATTCGATCAGCTGATTTTCGAATGGGGAATTGACCTACTCGGGAAGATTTGCGATTCACACTCACTCGTGTTTCTGCTCTTTTTTTCCGTTCAACCCTCAAGTCCTTACAGGGAGCGAACGGTTGGTCCTAAAATGCTTCGCGAGGCCTCATCGATGGACAAAGTATACCTTCCTATTTGAAGTTTTCGAGCTAGGGCGTTTTGAAAATGTCATCCCAAATTTTCTACCCCTTATAGAAGACTGACAGTAACGCCAAGCATCAGCCAAAACTAGACCTCAAATGGGGCCGGTGTACCGAATTTCATTTTTTTGGTCCATGGTAACTAAGGATAATGCCGCGGTGGACGAACGAATTTTAACTAGGTAATTCTATTTTTGGATTCAACGTATCTTGAAACTTGAAACATCAAATTTTGAGAGCGGACTAAGAAAATTTTTTCGTGCTCGATTTCAAAGTTTTATTATTGATAATAATTTATTATTGATAATAATAAACCAAAAACCAACGGGCGGAATCGTATCTTGATCGACGCATCATTCAATGATGATTTGAAGTTGCTAAGGGAGGGATTGTTACCAAGGACCAGTCTGAAAACTCCATCTAAAAGGTGGGGGGAATGGCAGCATGAGATGTGGTTTGATGTGTACCCTATAAATCCAGATCTTTCCAACGAGTGGTGAACGATTTTCGTGGGGTGGAAAATCAGGAAGTTATTTTCCCCAGTGATACCCTATTTTGCAATTACTTTTATTTTAGATCGTGAATCAGGCTCTAGCCATTCAGTTCCCATATTAAACCATACCGTTGGAACCGCCTGAGTCTCTAGAATATAATATATCCAACGTTAACCAATAAGAGAAGTATTCAGGGTGAATAAATACACTCCAATTATGTAATTGGCACCTTTTCTATAACAATTTTGTAACTGAAACATGTCAATTACTTATTTAAAGTGTCATTGATTCTCGTTGGACATATTGTATTCTAGAGACTTGGATGGTTACAACGGTATGGTTGAATAAAGGAATTGAGTGGTTAAAGCCTGACACCAAGCAACACAAAAGTAATTCCAAAATGGCGTTTGCCCAACACTGATTTTTCCCTAGCAACGATCGGTTGTACGCGAGGAGCATTAGAAAATCTATACGTGATTGTTGCATTTTTCCGTGACGTGACATTACACTTGCAAAGCTAAATATCCAGTCAATCATTATTGAATGATAAAAATCGTATCTTTACAATCGCTGAAAATTGGTTAAAATTATTCTCATGCTTGATGCATTATAGCTTCCTCACTTTTGTAATTTGGAATTATAGAATCAGTTAGTGAACATTTCACCAAAATTGGTAGAGTAGTTCAGGAGTAATCCAAATGAAGAAAATGTGAAATTTGCGCTTGCGCAGTAGTTTTACTGATAAAATTGTGACGAAATTCATAGGCAATCATCTTGGAGTCATCCCCTCGAATCAGAGCAAAATCCGACCATTAGGAACTAATAAACCATTGTTTCAGGGAATTCAAGCATGCGCACATGTTACCATTGGTCTGACGGCGATAACATTTACATGGGACAGTCTAAGGCCTGAATCTCGCAATATGATCAAAAGCCGACCATAATTTAGTACCATGTCCTACAGTTTTGCCCGGGAGAAGTAATTGCCACAGACAGAGACTGGCAGACAGGCAGAAGCGCAAACCCACAAATTGATCACAAAGTTTTGACTTTTTTTAACTTCTTGCAAGGATACATAACTACCTTCGGTAATGAGGAACCAAAATTAACCCCAAAGTAACAAGGCTCTCGTGGGACAATAATCACAAGGTGGGGTCGCCAGCAACTCAATCACTCCATATCTTTTTTCATGAATGGAATAATAAAATATCATATATAATATTGTGTAATCTTTATTTCAATAAAGCGCCCAAAAAATAATACTTTGCTTGACACATTTGTATATTAAAACAATGTTGTTAGATTATATAAAAGCTATAGCAGGTGACATGTTCCAAATACAACCCTTCCTTATTATAAATAGACCTGAGAGATCAAACTGTTAGTGAAGTCTCACATAACCACTATATGAGAGACCATTCAAACGCGAACATATGAAATTGAAAAAAAACCTCTTACGAGTTGCAGAGACCCAGGATGGCAGGTTTAACGACCTCGGTGTATATTGAGGGCACCAAAACGACTGGACTCAAAGGTACATCGACCTTTTGGATGAACTAGTCATGATTTGATTACCAACGACAAAATTAGCCTTGTGACTCCAGGATTTCTACAACTTGATGAGTCTAGTGATGAGTGGACGAGCGGGATACTAGTAATATAATAAAGGAAAGAGTTAACTTCACAGAAATTATTATATTTGATAACTTGCGAACTGATAGTACACCTATGTACTGTCGTGTCAATAATTTGCTCGATGGTCTTCTCCCAACAATTTTTGAATTCTTCAAGTGTTAACACGCGTTACTCTTGACCTAATACAACACCTGTGTACATCCTTGCAATTCTTATTGGATATCGTACCACCTAATAGATTAATCTGCGAACGATCTGGTTATTGGTTCGGGCGTAATGGAAACCCTACCTTCATATAGGCACCCTTTGAGCTGTGGAAAATCAGTTTTCCTCTCGGTCGAACCCCCAACAACTGGTCTTCATTGATATCTCACTTGCCAGGGCGGAAAATGAAAGTTTTGCGTGGGTTGCTGCCTCAACGTCGCGCCTCATTGCTCGATGGTTGAAGTAAGCGAAAACCCGTTGGAGCTGAAAGGCAGTGCATCATGAAGGGTGAGGTCGCTACACTTCACTGTTTGCATCAAGTACCCTAGATCAAATGTCCTTCATAATCACGTTACTATGAGATGGGAATTCCCCTAAGCGTAGAAAAGCTGACCTATAGAGGAAATGGCGAAATCTCAAACGCACACGCTTCTCAGGAAGGAAGAAGAAGTAAATCAATTCCTTCTAGCTAAATTCAGGACTCACAACTGCCTGAAAATCTCAAGATCTCCCGTTTCAACAGGATTTTTGCTCAGCTTTCTCACCCAGCCAAATATCTAATAGAAACCAACCTTGCGCATGCGTATTTCATGGCTTAAAAGCTCATTATTGAGGTACGAAACAATGAATCAGATGTTGCAGAGCAGGAATCGAGATAAGGACGTATGTTACCAACTGAGTAGCTAGGTGCCTAGCTCGTGTGCTGTTGTGCAAAAGGGTAGAATATAGGCTTATTCGTGCAGAAAATAATGACAGTCAAGTTGCATAAACTACTGGTAAAAGACAAAGACGAAGAAGACGAATGAAAGTTGAGAAGAAGGGAGACTATTATTGTTTGTAGATGAATTTTGCTTTTCCAGCTTTTCCCAATCGAAAACGAATTGTTTTTTTTTAATTATCAAAATGATTAGGAAATCAATCAAGTCGATTTTGTTCGGCATAAGTGGTTTCTATGAGGTCAAATACTACTGGTGGTATGCCTATTACAAAAAAATTTCAAGTTCGCGCATGCGCAGTAGCATCATTGAACCAATTACAACTAAATTTATAGGCAAAGGTTTTGAGTGAAATTGGTCCATTAAGAACTAAGAAACCGTTCTTCCGGGAAATTCACGTTTGCGCATGCGCACAGGCTACGATTGCTTCGACGGCGATGAAATTCTTTCTAGGGGCTAACCAGCACAATGCCTGAGAATTTCATCGGAATCGGACGATATTTTCGTATAGTTTTGCCTGGAGCAAGACTGGGACAGACAGACTCGGAACCAAAATTGTTCAGAAAGCTTTGATTCGCAAAGAGCAAGAGGACATTTTGATTTAGGAGGCCATTTTCTCTATCAATTTCTGAAACGAATATAAGGCTTCTCTACCTTCGGCAATGAGGGAGCAAAAAGGACAGTTAGAGTGTACCGACTACTTGAGTAGCTTGGAGTGTGGTTAAGAAAACTGCGACAGCTTGATTTGCATTGAGGTCAAGAGACATCGTAAAATCGATACCTATGCTATCCGCGATAAAACTACAAGATGTTGTCCGGTAGTGCCTTCGGGAATTCAGCGTATCATCGCGAAATGCAATCAGAAGATTCGCCTGATTTGATACTAAATCTATAATACACACGTGATCCGGGGCCTACGATGACAGAGAAGACCTGACCTCTCACAAGCGTCCAGTGTTTCCTAAGTGCAATCACATTACTCGGCGACTTCATCATCTTTCGTCTTGGGAAAGGCCTTCCATATTTCATTTTCTCCCGGCTATCAGGACTGGCCGTGAATCAAATTCGCTTGTCCAATTTTTTCTAGGAAATGAGGCCACAACAGGGAGCGAAAAAAATTATACCATAAAGGCAACAAATCATCTACATACATTACACTATTAGAAAGGAGGAGGCATTTTCGATCACTCACCAACCTCGTGAATGTTGTTTTTGCTTCCGAGTCTACCAAGGTAGCGGAAGCATTGTTTTCACTTTTGAAACGTGAAAAATTTTTTCCCTCCAAAATCAAAATTTCAACTCGCGTTTTACGTTTTAGACCTTCCTGAACAATTTTTGTTTCGTGTCTGTCGGTCTGTCTGTCCGGCAATCCTTGCAACACGCATAACTTCCACAATTTTTCCACAATTTCGATCCGATTTTGATGAAATGCTCAGGGATTACGCGGAGTGAGGCCCTAGATGGTCCCCTATGAAATTAATTACCAGCCGAGCAACGGTAGCCTCTGCGCATACGTAAACGTGAAATCCTCGAAACATCAATTTCTCGCCACCTAATGGTCCGATTTCGCTCTAATTTGGAGGGCAGTTGAAGATCAAACGGTTGATGGTACCCTACGATTTTCATCAAGATCGGATCAGCGGTATCCACTGCGCATGCGCAAAACTTGAAATCCTTGCATGACGTATAACTTTAACACTTTTCATCCGATTTTGATGAAATTTTCAGGGATTACGCGGGTTAGGCCCTGGATAGTCCCCTGTGAAATTCATTATCAGCCACCCAACGGTAGCCTCTGCGCATGCGTAAACGTGAAATCCTTGAAACATCAATTTCTCGCTACCTAATGGTCCGATTTCGCTCAAATTTGGATGAAAGTTGAGGATCGGAGATTCAATAATGCCCTATGAGTTTCATCAAGATCGGATCAGTTGTGCCCACTGCGCATGCGCAAACGTGAAGCTCTCATAACATCGACAATTTTCATCCGATTTCGATGGAATTTTCAGGGATTGTGCAGGTACTAATAATCCCTTTGATGATTTTTCATATACATAAATATATATATATATGTTTTATGTATATACAATCATGTTATGGATACGAGGAAGCTATGGTCCACACCCAACTTGGCAGACGTTTTTTATATTAGGTAGGTACCTATACTATTTCTGCATTTACCGTATTCCTTCATAGTTAAAATTCCACATTCGTGTTGAATTGTATTTAATTTGCTTGAAAATATAAGGACGACGATTTTAATGTACGATTTTAATGTATTCTGTAATGATGCGACTAGGTGTAGTAGGAATATGGAAGATTTCCTTGCAATTGAGCTGATTTCGTGTGACAAAATCTCGGGTACAGATATTTTCTTTCGTCATCAAGTCATTTTTCCATGGAAATAAAAAATTGTGTTTCTTAAACTAAAGAAAACTGAATTGATGAAAATGTATGCCTAGTCCATTTCCACGAAGTAATAAGTTTCAACGTCAAATCATATCAGCAACAACCAAGTAGTGTTGCCAACTCTCGCAAATCAAGTCGGTCCATGGGCAAACGTTCATACCCAGAAAACCCAATATTGAATGCACCAAATACCGCCCTTTCATACCCAATATACCTATACCATACGAGGTACTATGGGACGTCCCTTCAGACGTGGACATGGATTTGGGTGATTGTTCCGAAACTGAAAAGCATTCCGAAATCTGTGATCAACGATTCCATTCAATTCGAATACGGGAGCCCGACCTTAGTCTGGTGGACCAATGACTGGCGTAGTTGGCTCATATCCCGTCTCCTTTTTTTCTCCTTTTTTTATGGTTAACGATACCCAACACGTGAATGAGTGTGGCGCCACCTCTTGGTGTCAGTCTGGCACCATAACGTCAGCCCATAGTGGGGAAATGTCTGAGTCAAACAAGAAAACAAACATACCGGAATCGGTTGAGGACTATAGCCAGGGCACTGCCCACAAAGTCCCGTAGAAAATACACATTTTTCGGAACTGACCCCTTCACAACTGTAAATCCGAATTTCCGGCGACGTAGTGAACAACTAGACCAATCTCTGTGTCGAACAAAAAACGAAAACAAGAAGAACCACGCAAATCCAGTTACACCCACACACACATTTACAAAATTTACAAAATATCTTTATTATCCAAATTATAATACTTTTTGGTTACATCCCCAACAACTGGGGGTCGCGTGGGTCTTGTTTGGTGGAGTGGTGTACCTACATAAGTCTACAACGTTCTGCAAAAACAACACGTTTCCTTAAAATAAGGAGATAGTTAAGTAAATTAACTTTTTGAATAATAAAAAAAATTGTAACTTCTTATTATAATTTAACATATTCTTTGCAGGTACCTATTAAAAAAATTGATACTTCAATTTATCTCATATTTTTTAGCCAATTATCTTAGTGTAGGTATATATGTATTTTATTTTATTTTAACAACTTCATTTTAGGTCTTTATACGCATCAAATACCTAGGTAATATTCGTTGAGGGACACTTACATAGGTACATAATATTTGGTTTTTTTCTCGATAAGGTAATAGTGTAGATATATGCATGTTAATGTATATAAATCTCATCTTTCGCTACTACTACAGTGGCAACACATAGACGAATGCCCATCCACGTAGACATTCACCGCATATTTTTGATCTATCTATCTATATTTTGTATCTATCTACTTCATCTTCCCACACCATTTTGTACCTACCTAATACCTATATAATGAGTAGAGAGGGCACTTCTCCTTTAATCGAGTTTTTGCAGTGGGTATTTTAAGTACCTATGTTTCAGGAAGGTCCTGTAGTGACCTCAAGCAATGTTCTTGAATGAACGAAACACTCGGATGGGTTCAATTATATTTCACGCTGATCGTTGGTTTTATTTTAATCGGACATGTTCGAAACAGTTCCTGAAACAACGTCGAAAAATTACTCAAACATCTTATAAAAAGTTCGAGAATTTTTATGGAAAGTTCGGGTTCGAGTTCGAATATTTTGGAATAAGAAGTTCGAGTTCGAATATTTTGGAATAAGAAATTCGAGTTCGAATATTTTGGAATAAGAAGTTCGAGTTCAGGTACGAATTCGGTTCAAAAGTTCGTGAGTTCGAGAGCTCGAATACACTAACTTCGTTTTCAGATGAGGACTCACATTGCAGGTTTGGATTTTACTGTAGGAAGGAATTATACGTTACTCGAAATTACGACTCAAATACGCGGGAAAGTATGTGGGAAACTCAGAAAATGGGGTTTGTAAATTTATTCTTATACATACTGTATTAAATTATTCTGGAGTTAATATTTCATGCTGTGTTACATGTTAATGTCCATTTATCGATTCACGCTTATTCTACTAAGAAACTGGTAAGTTATCAGGGTAGTAAGTTATCATGGCAGGATGAGCGAAAATGGAAAAATGGACACTACCACGAAAGTATAGTGAAGTAGTGAAGACGTTAGGTAATTAACGTTGTATCGACGTCGTCATATTAAACGTTATATCGTTGTTGATTAATGACTCGTTATATTATCATTGTTCAACTCTCATGAAACACATTCGAAGCCAACGCAACGAGCAAACTCTAGCGCCCGATAATGAAATTCGCTACATGGAATTTTACTCTATTCACGTTCGTTCGAAGAATTCGTCGAACGTGAAGGTCAGGCGGGAAGGGGAGGCTGTGGTGATACTTCAGGTCTCTCTCAAGCTATCCCCTCCAACTCGGATAAATTCCAGGCGTTCTTTGGCTGTGGGGGAGGTTGCCCAGATGAAGGGAGCAGTGGTATCGTGGTTGGAATGGTTATAGCTGGAGATAGGGTACAAGGTCCGGTCGGTGTGCTATTGTTAGACGATGGAGCAATGGGATGGGGATGGCATACTATTGGTTGAGGCTGGCCAAATACCCAACCCTGCGTTTCTACCTACTTGAAAGGGGCCGATAAGACTGTAAATGGGAGCTTCACGGCTGTTGGTTGATTGCAGATTAAGAATTATGGGAACTAATGAACTAACCCACAAAACAAATAATAAATCAAGTCAAAATCTATTACTGTAGTGAATGAAACATGCGTGTCACAATGAAGTTCAAATTTTTTACCTTTCTACTTTTTGTTTGTTTTTAAAATGATAATACAATCACCTTTATTCACAAGGAGACAAGAATAACATGTAAAGTCAACAACAATCCATCAAACATAGCAAAACCGAAACAACCAACACCCAGCAACAGCAATCTTGAAACATAGAAACAAAAACAACAAAAAAGAAACTTATTCTCTTCACTTGAAATAGTTGCAACAATTGTGTGGACCATTTCATATCGATAAGTGCATCTTCGAATCTCATTGGATTAGGATGTTCACGTTGTTACTTAAAGCCTAGATATTATCCTTCTTCTTTCGCCAAGACAAGGGCAAATTTCCTGTCCAACTCATGACATGGTGATTGCCAGGCCCTGAGTTCGCACAAAGGGCACAATCTTCGCCGATGATTCAGGGGTACGTCAGTCAAGCTCACCTATGCTACCTCATGAAGGACACCCAAATAGACCTAGATGTGCATGTGCACCCCCTCAACGTCAAGTAGTTTCTTATTTCTATAATAATAAATTAATTGCCACCCATCCATCGGCCAATCGTCACGGATTCCTATCCTTGAAGAGTACGTAACACGTAGAGGCAAAGGTTACGACGTGCAATACCAATTCTTCCCTAAAAAGAAATCTGCTGCCATAACAACCCTGCGGTAGAGGGGTTCTGAAAAGATATGCTGGACAATTGTTACTTCCAAAATGTATTCTTCAGAATACACGTTGAGCTTCTTAAAATCATAAACTCTATCTCTCAACTCGAGATATCACTAGTACTTATCACTAGTACTAGTATTTTCAAAATCGTTACCTTGTCTTCACGCTAATACCTCCCTCAAGCGTTCTTATGCTAATATTATTAATATTATTGACGCTCACTCACTATCTCATATTTCGACTATACTATCCTAGTAAATAGTGATGTAACACTTATACCTATTATTGGGTATAATCTTGTAGTGTGTAGTAGACTCACTCATTTTTGAAATATGAATGTCGTACATGTACCTATACCTACGTATGTGTGTAACACTTATACCTATTGAGAACACTGGAAGAGACGGCCTGGACGGGTCTATGACCTTAGGCCCAGAACCAATGAGGAAGCATTACTGTTATATTCATGCGTTTATCACCTAATATGTATCGATATTTATGTTTATGAATGAATAAATAAATGAAAATTAAACAAAGTGTTAGACCGCAACAGAGCATTTGTGTTCGATTACATGAACATTCCAAAGTGTTCAATGTTACGTTCTGGTCGCCGAGGCAGGAGACCCACGTAGGTAAGTGAGTTAATCCAATGATGTTATTAAGGCAGAATCTCGATGGGTTTATGGGAGGCCTGAAAATAATGGAGGAGGGTTTAACCTAAACGGGGAAAGCTAGTTATAAATTGAAAGCCCTCCGTCCACTTTGGAGGGACGGGACGGTTCAAAAGCCTCGTGAACGTGATACGTGTGTGCCTATAGCGACGTCTTGACACAAAGGGCCGTTCGCAGGGAACCATCGGGTAACCTAATAACCGACGTGATGAACGTCTCTGCCGGAACCGATATCAGAACAACTTCGATTCAATTAATAGGCGCCGATCAGTACCTGGTTAATTACTCCCCCATGTGCCTCTGAGATGAAATGTAGGGGTTTACCCCGCACCTGCTCCAACTCGAGTATGCCCCGCAATGAAGCGATTCACACTTGTACTTTTTGCAAAAATTTTTTTCATACATTTTACTCCTCTATATGGTAAAAATAAACTAGAAGCAAAATTTAGTTGCCTACTGTCAAAGTTAAAGTGCCAATTTATTTATCTAAGAGAAGCTATGTTATTTTGCTAGATCGAACTCGTCATTAGTTGAAGAAAGAACTCTTTGTAACAATCTTGTATGATTTTTTACAATAAAACACTTTGATTGATTGAATTTATTGAGTCTACAGAACGAAGGGAAAGTCAGTATTCTTGTTTAATTCCGATTCGAGAGAACCGGGAAATCACTAGAGTCGTCGTAACGAGAAAATGACATTTCGGATTCCAGACAACTCAGTATTTTATTCCAGACGAATCTCTAGCTCAATAGGTGTATATTGAACTGGATGGGCTGCTGCCACTACCTGAATGAGAATAACTTCTTGAGCCGTGCGTATTCCTATTTGGGCGGCGTTTTTATTAGTTTCTAAGATCATGAATCTGTGCCGTTCATTTTTCCTGCTCTTCGTCGTACTGTACTAATCTCTCTCTCTTCTAACAAAAAATGGAAGAATGAATCAATAACTCGAGTTCCATTACTATCAAAAAGCGTAGGTAGCTTCAAGAAACGGTTCACTCGACCCCTCACCACGGCTGACATATCAAGGGTGAGTCCCTTTGAGCTTAGCAGCATTCTTGAACAGACTCGGGATAATATTTCCTTCATCCGACTCCGGAACCACCATACAATCGCCTGCCTCTTTGGTGCCCCAACACAGAAAGCTCATGAACTCTTACATCTTTGACCTTTAATACGACCTTAAACAAGTTTTCAGTTTGCTTCTCTTTAAGGTACCTACCTAATATTTCCTCTCAGGAACCAACCTCTTCACCACCACATTTCTCGAACGAGTTCCGATCAATCGATTCCAAATGTTCCGACAGTACTAAATTCGATGTCTTCAGCGAAGCCGCCTCATTTTGAAGAGTGGCATTTTCCATACGTAAGGCCTCTATTGACGTCTGCAGAGCTGTTACATCTTCTCTCCGAGGAAGGCCTTCCAGGCGTCCCAGGAAATGTCGTATCCTGCTTCTCTAATAAGGTCTTCAAACCCTTGATTTCGTTTTGAGTAGAGAATTGAAGGCAGCAGAATCCATGATTCCAGCTGCTATAACTTCTTCGATGGCGTTTTTGTCAGGAGAATCCCCGGATGGAACACGGCTACAATTTACAGAATAATGAGACATACACTCACCTAAAGCTCGACTTTACTTTATTGAATTCTTACGAGATTTAGCGTTGTGTAGGTGTAAGAATCATAAATACAAACAATCGAGGATGTGCGGGGAATATTCATATTTACAATCGGTCAGTGGTAAGGAGTGGCGGTGGTTGGCTGGTTTCTCAGTGGATTCGGCGAGCAGGTACTACGTCTAATCGTCCAACATTCACTTTTCCCGGAGAGTACGACACCACCGCTCCAACAACCGACCTCCACCTCTCCCAAAGACAATGCAACAGCTGACACAAATGCCTCTTACCTCGTTCGATTGTGGAACCAATTTAGCCGTTTAGTCTAATATTCAAATCACGAATACGGCTCACAACTCAGTATCCGATTCATAGTACTGCACAGGATGATCAATACCGCAGATATTTTGCCTTGGAATTGGCCACCTTCTGCCTGATATCAGTATAATTTAAAAAAAACACACGGACCACTGGAAGATACATCCGAATGATAGCACAGCAGGATTGCCAACCATCAGCAACCGGATAAGCGGTATCCCCAATTACCCCCAATTACATCCCGGATCGGATAAAGGAAATATTATCACGAGTCTGTTCAAGAATGCTGCTAAGCTCAAAGGGACTCACCCTTGATATGTCAGCCGTGGTGAGGGGTCGAGTGAACTGATTCTTGAAGCAACCTACCCTTTTTGATAGTAATGGAACTCGAACTATTGATTCATTCTTCCATTTTTCGTTAGAAGAGAGAGAGAGAGAGAGAGAGAGAGAGAGAGAGAGAGAGAGAGAGAGAGAGATTAGTACAGTACGAGGAAGAGCAGGAAAAATGAACGGCAGAGATTCACGATCTTAGAAACTTATAAAAACGCCGCCTAAATAGGAATACGCACGGCTCAAGAAGTTATTCTCGTTCTGGTATTCGTTATTCTGGTAGTGGCAGCAGCCCATCCAGTTCAATATACACCTATTGAGCGAGAGATTCGCCTGGAATAAAATACTGAGTTGTCTGGAATCCGAAATGTCATTTTCTCGTTACGACGACTCTAGTGATTTCCCGGTTCTCTCGAATCGGAATTAAACCAGAATACTGACTTTCCCGTCGTTATGTAGACTCAATCAATTAAAACACAACCCCTATCCATTAATTACATTCTTCTCGACATTTCAAACACCAGATTCCAGGACTTGAAACTGAGATTTCAATATCAGCTCCTTAATCCAAAGAAAATGACCCTTACCTGTAATTTATCATCTGAAGGACACGAATCGATAAGAGCCCCTCAAGGAATTGTCATCATTCCCAGCAGTTCTAATCCAGTTTACTTTAATCCCCTTTAGCGCTTATATACTGTTGAAAAGTTCCTTCTCACTCCTTCAGAGTAGTTCCTGAACATCATCCACATCTTCATACCATTTTCATGGAGGGTATTCATTGACATAATTTGTGATAACCTTAATCAACAGTGATGAATTTCTTGGAGGTCCGATGTCTACCTCATCGTATTATAAAGGGAAATTCAGAAGGGACGACGATGGTCGGTCTCGCTCTGCAAAAGACGGCGTGTTGTATCTCGAATTACCCAACCAGAACCTGTATATTATACTGTATTAAAAAGTCCCATTCATGCAGCA
>JAEMON010000001.1:53462799-53474503 GCA_030264115.1 Lygus lineolaris
CGAGGAAGCTATGTGCCACACCCAACTTGGCAGACGTGTTTTGAGTATTTACCTGGAGATGGGGGGTATTGGATACTTACCTATATAAAGAGTAACTCATCGGAATTTAATAAAAATCTCTAGATTTGTAAAAATGTTGAAAATGTGCTAAAAGAGTTTTTTCTCCAACTTTTTCAAGTATTTTCCCTAAAAATTGTTGTACGCAGCAGACAGTTTTGCAGGCGCTTCCCTTTGTACCCAGGAATCGAGCCTCGAAATTGTCACCGGTCCCGATCTTGTACCTACACATACATACATATCTGGGGATCATCCCATGATGTTACTTGACAGACCATACTGGCACGTCCTGAGTGATTCTTTATGCCAGATGAGAGACAAGCCTAATCAAAGACTCTAATTGCGTGTTTCTTCCTTTTGGTAATTATTGCACATAATTGAGGGAGATGTGTGGAGAGTTAGGGGAGGGTCCAGTAACCCTCACCATTCCATTCTCAAATAAAAGGGAGTAGGGGTACATATACGGCGATCGGGTAATAGATATTGGAAACGACCCACAGACCGTATCCAGGAGTGAGTGGTGAACCTTCTAAGGGCAGACATACCCGAGTCTTGTATTGTTTTGGTCATCATAAAATCCGTTTTTACATATCTGAGGCTTCTCAATAAACTTTTATATTTGTTTGGTCTCATTACTCAATCTTTTTATTTATCATTTCCCCTTCGCCTTCCTGATAATAACTTTAATGCTAGACATGCATCTGTCTGAGAATTAAAGATATTAGGTATGGTTCTAGTTGAGTATAAACACATTGCTTGGCTGTGAAATTGTCTCAATTGTCAGAGGCAACAGCAGGGGACATATTACTGAATTCAGGGATGCGCGAGCAGTACGACGTGAATGCACTAGATCGAGCTGGGTATGAGAGATGAGAGATCGAAGCCAAATTATGTCGACAGGTTGCTGTTATGCTTACGACAGCTGATTTCTCCTAGAACCTTGAACCTTGCACTACATACTCTAGGGATATTTCAATGTTTGTTTATCATTCCTCACCAACGAAGGGTAATATTCCTAACTTCAGTGTACAAACCGAACAGCTTCGTTACAGACCATACATCCTGACTGCAGTAAACCTTTGGCGGTCCCTCTGCGTTCTGCTGGAGCCTTCACCTCCGTTCGCCAAGATACTTTCTTTACGGTTGATTGAAGTTTTATTTGTTTCGAAGTTTTATTTATTAGACTGAGCACGCCTGGACCCATCTTACTGGAGAAGTTCGATCGTTCAAGTAAATATGCCCCACTTGTCGAAGAGGTTGAATTGCTGGAATCCAATCCCGAACTTTCTATACGGTTGTATTAAAAATGAACTTTTTAGCCGGTGGGTTAATTTATCGACACCAGAAGATTCTTTTCAATGAGCTGGTCGAGGCTCTAGCTAGCTGAGTACATCAACTGATGATGTTCACCTTCAACTTCTACACCAATCCACGTCAGAGCCAAGTCATTCCCTCCAACAACCACGGACCAATATATTTACGTATTAGAAAGAAAAAGTCCCTTTCATACAGCGTAAGTTGATGAGCGAATTTTCGAAGAATGATTTTAGCCGATTCGGTGGGCGATTCTTATAGGAAATTTCACGCTGATTCCGAATATACCATATGTTCCTATGTTTAAGATGGTAATTCACACCAAAAACCTCAAAAACTCGTTTTTTTAATCGATTTTTGACTCTAAATTTTCAAAATTTGAACCCTTGAAGCTCCGAAAATTCTGGCCAACAAACTAATCCTTTCTTTTGATATTATTGACCTTTTTTCAGATTTTTAGCTCAATTCCTCGGTCAGATATCGTCTGGAGTGACACATAATTAATTAAATATATATATATATATATAAATATATATAGGTACATATAAAAGAGTGTTAAATTTCAGGAATCGTTTTAGAATGGTCTGAAACGGACTTCCATGAAGAAAAATTTCAAAAATTTGCATTAAATAAATTTTGAAGCCATTGCGATAGCTTCATTTTTCCTTCGAAAATTCGCTAATTGAGACCACCGTCAGGAAAAGCTTTGAATCCATCAGCTGTTACTATACAAAAGTTTGTACATACGTAACTATTATGCTCAGCGTTCCAGAAATCCTCAGAATATCGGTTTCAACGTTATGGCAAATGATAAATTTACAGAGATGTAGAAGGAGCATTACTTTTAAATGAATACTAATAAACATGGGGGTTTCCAAAGGAATAGAGTCATTATGAAGTCAATTTTCAAGATAATCAGAGCCAATTATGGTAATTATTCGTCAGATAGAGACTAGACGTTTAAAGATGGTTTAAACCGAACGGGCATCACCTGCGCCGAACGTTTGGGGGTTCAACTTACTTCAAAGGGATGCCAGTGTTCAGGTGAACAGGCTGATTTAAAACAGTGTTGGCCAAATCTGCAATTGATAGATGATTCCAATTGCAATCGGAACATTCGTCGGTGATTACAATACCACTTGATTACAGTAATCAATGAAATACGATGTTCATTCGGTCTAAACTCACTATAATATCTAAAACACTCGGATTCCTCGAAAACCACACATTTTCAGAATTTAACCCTTTGCATGACACGTGGGCTTTTTTGACCCATGAGGGAAATCGAAGGGGTTGCGTTGGCAACACTGGAGCTCATGAGAGCCCTGAGCGCCTCCGTAAATTCCTTTCAGTTAGTTGTTGAGTGACTGGTGTGGTTCTAGTTTGACTTTTCTTATTCTGGAAGACTGAGTAGAAAAAACTTTTTGTAAAATAGGAATACTACGTTCATTTTGTCGTCATTTCAAGATGCATTTTGTAGACATTTTTTGTAGATCTATTTTATAGATTTTTTTTTCTCGTCATTTTGTACACCTACTCAATGTAGATATAAGTCAAATAATAAGGCTGCTTTTTTATTCGAAGAAATAAAAATTTTGTTTCATTTATCGAAGAAAATAGAAATTTCGAACATTGTTCTGTAATAATTATGTTGAAATTGGTTATATTGGTTGAAAGAAAAACTGTTGAAATGTTTTCTACTATACCCTTACATTTACAGTTATAGGTACATTAAAAAAAGTTACATTTTGGATATGCAGAACAGCATAATTTGCATCAATTAGGGTGGTAGGCCAAAAAAGCCCACGTGTCACCAAACATGAGAAAATTTCACGTGTCATGCAAAGGGTTAATAACCATTTTTTTCGCCTGATTAGCACAGTGAAGCTAAATTTAACCATACCGATGGAAGGCCTTCGAGAGAGGTTGACCATCCATGTTTTCAGTATGGGGGAAGAATCTCTTTATCCCCCACCAGAAGTCACGGAAGGGCACAACCTTTATTGCTTGAATTAAGAATCGAATCTTGAATAGGTTACTGTTGCAGATTCGACAATGAAATCTTGCCGCCAACATCATCTTGTGCTTAATTTCTCATCAGCTCTGAAACGCGGAATGAGAGATGGGACTCCGATTCTTCAAGGGAATACAAAAGTTTTCTGTAGAGACGAAGCAAAAAAACCCGTCGAAATAAGCCATGGTTGAAAGTTTCCCCCACCATTCAACGCCCAGCTGGGTCGATCCCTTTCAATGCCTTCTAAATAGATAATCACCGCCACCTAGAAGAAGCTCAAACGACTCAACCCTTTGACGCCCGCAACTCCTTTCAGGATATTTACATCATAATTGGATGATGATGAAGGCAAGTACAAGTGCCACTAATGAAAATTGGGTTAGCGCTAAATCGTCTGGTCTGGAGGAGGGGTTCCAAAACCGGTAAAACCAACCCGACCGCCCAACGCAGGTTTCACCTTCGTTGGAGTTTCCTTCGTGCCGTTGAAATTATAATAACCGCCTGAGTAACTTCCCCTGAGCAAAGTGTGCAGAGGTTGCGGTTGGTAAACGTGCGGAACTTACTCGCGCAGTTTGTTGGGCGCTGCAATTTTGATTGCTTGGGGCCAAACACACCAAACACAAACCAACACGTCTAGCTCAAAGTCTTGAAACTATTTCACTGTTTGGTCTTGAAATAGGTCGGTAATGTGTATTGTAGAATAACGATACGGTTTACATAATTTGAAGGTACTGTAGATGGCGAACTGTTGTAATCGTGATACATTGCGTCCTCGTTTTTCTGATATTATTGTGAGGGTGGTTCGTCAAAATGGCATCATCGTGTACAGAAGAAAAATACGTTAATAGAACTAGATTTTCAATAAACCATTCCGTTCGACCATTGCAAAGTTGAGGAGAATCGATTTGAAATAACCGCTCAATGATGTAGTGCAGGGCCTCCCAAACTATTTAGCTCGTGGACCACAGCATTATGAAGAAGCAAGGTAGCAGCGCTCGATTAAGTACCTTGGTAAATAGGGTGTAATACATGAGGGGTCGTTTATTGTTTTTAAAAAACCCTAAAAAGTTCTAGTGAGGAGAAACTTAACCCCACATATGTATAGTACTATGGGACCACACAACAACATTCGTTGGACATAATTTCGGTAAGAAATTGCAATTTTAACAGAATTCGATTAATTTTCAGGTAATAATTAACAAAAACTTGAACAAAAGTTAAGTTGTTCTGGCTTCTGGGAATCTGGGAAATTCCTCTATTACTCTTTCTGTCAGGAAGTACGAAGATCGTTGTTCACTCACCTGGCGCAAAAATACATATTTTTCAAACGAAAAAGAAATTTATGGTCATAAATGAATTGCTCTTGCTTTTTTTTTCAAATGATGATTTTACGCATTATTTACCAGTTTTGGTCAAAGGTGGTCACGGTCCCCCTAGAAATAGCCGGTGGACCCCAAGGGGTCCGCGGACCACACTCTGGGAAGCCCTGATGTAGTGCATAGTGAAAGCGAGGTGTTACCCTAGCATGAGCCAAAAAAAACCCTAGCATGAGCTAAACCATCAGGCTCAATTCAATCACGATAATTTCGAATTTATATACAGCGGGTTAGTCACAAACTAACGGTCAATAAATAAGCGAGATCGAACTACTAAGTCAAAATGATTCGATACGTACTTTATGGGAGAAAGCCCGATATGTCCTTAAAAATGCCTCAATCTAAAGGATGGGAAAAATGTGAAATTACGAGAAAAAAAAAATGTATACATAGCCGATCTTCTTGGAGAATTGAATAACAATAAGGATGCCACAGCAATAAAATCGGCCAAAAATTGGCTGAGAAAAAAGGGACAAACTTAAGTAAATCACTCCCTCGGCCCCTTAAATTCATCAATTCATTCTTCACTGATACTACCTACTCCTTTATATCGATGTTACTCTCTTCTACCCATGCGAGCAACCAGCCATCCAGTGAAGCATGGAAAGAACTCAACAAATCCGTTCCTGGTGAAGTTCAAAGGAAGAAATATTTATGGATTAGAGAGTTCCTAGGAGATCCCACGAGCGATAAGAAGGTTCGTATCTCATAGTCGTACCGTATCGGCTCGGACGAGCAAAGCGGAAGCTATCCTTGTCAAATTTCGTATGCCAAAATTTTTCCGTATCGTGAAATGAGTGTCGTATCCCGAAGTGAAAGTTTTCATCTTGCACGAATACTTGAATTCATTCAATCTCGGTTTATTGTCCTCCGAAGACCTCAATATTATTTCTCAAGTGTATGCTGGGCACCACCTAGGGTGCTCGTTATCACGTTAGAAGGTAATTATGCGTTACGACGTCACTGATACGTACTTTCCGTAGTATCCGAAAAGTCGTTTCTTCACGAACTTTACGAAGTTTCAGTAAGAGATACGTCGTCGTTACTGTGCTTGCACAAAATCTGCTGCGATACAATACGACAGTCCACGATGCGAAACTTCGTATCTCGAAAAGCACTCATAGGAACTTCCCCATATTTTAAAGATCTCGTCTTCAGAATAATCTTCATTATATCAAATTTTAGGACGTTCATAACTATATGAAGTTGCCAGAAATAGAACTCACTAGTTGAGGTTTTAGAACGGAATGAGAATTTCTTCCTCGCGATAAACAAGTCTTGTAAAAATAATAATTGTAACATTGATCTTGGCTTATCGATTTCCAATGATAACACTCTCGTCATATCACATACCTACTCTCAGTACCAACGCAAGAAAATACTGTTAATTTCAAGAAATAAAGGAGGCAAACTTAACAAGTCATGCTTTTATATTAGTGAAGGAGGGACATCCGTGGCCCTATAGTCAACACCAGTTACACACAAAGTTACAGACATCAAATACAATATGCGAACTCACGACTCAGCGACGATGAGGGAATATTCTGCAGGCCATTGGCATCAACTCACCTGAAATGAACCAAAAACTAAATTAATTCGGATGGATAACTAAAAAAAACCAAGTTCCTCTATATTATGTTAGGTACTCATAGAACTTTGTTGATAATAATGAAATAATAGATCCTTATTCATCCTCCTTCTAAATGCAAGAATGCGTCACAAACTCATAAATTAGAGTAATATACATAATAAGTGGAGTAGGGTGGTGTAGGGTGTTGAACAATTTTTCAAACTCTTCTCAGCCAATGACTTAAGTATCAATTTTGTTTCACTTTTCGTATTTCTTGTTATTTTTTAAATCCTTTGGGCCATGAACCTTCAAAATTTAAAATTTTGAATGTTGAAATAAATTTAAAATGTGAAATTTCAATAGTTGACGGATCATCAGAATAGAGTAATAGAAAGAATGCCGAAAACCGATTTCAAATTGATCAGTTATTAACGGAGTTAAGTTTGAAAACCCTCTCGATGATGAAATGGTTATGGGGAAGGACGAGGGAGAGGTTATCCCTTCATTAGACTTGGTGGTCCCAAGTAGTAATAACGTTGTAGTGAGACTCCATATAAAATCTTTGATAGCTCAGATGTAGGCATTTTTGCAGCCATTTTGGGCAATGTGCTGTCCTCCATTAATATAAATTATTTCAAGTATGTTATACGAGGTTACAGTAGTTGAGTTGAATACATTAGACACAAATTATTGGTGAGTTCAATACATTTTTAATGCCCAATATATGTAAGCGTAGGTATGGGCGCTCAGGCACGCAAGCAAGCAAGCAAAGCGGGGCCTGAAAAGCCGATAAGAGATAATTAACGATGTATAGAGCTGAACAGCGATCGGCCGCAACCATATCTAGACTTCGATAACCATCTCTTCCCTATGCACAACAAATCGAACAAAACATTGACGGCTCCCCAGCCAAACCCAAGTTAATGCCAAATAATGCCAAGGAGCCAAATAAGTTGCCATGGCTCCAAAAATGTTGGCATGCAAATTTTTGAAAATTCTCTCCATGTGAATCCGTTTAACATTATTCCGTGGTAATACCATATTTGTTCCTATGTTTAAGATGGTAATTTATACACACAAAAAACCGCAGAAAAAAGTTTTTTGACCCTCAGTTTTCAGAATTTGGCCTCTTGGAGTACTCCAAAATTCTGACCAACGAACACATCCTTTATGTTGATGTTACCATTGGCATTCTACATTTTTGATGGATTTTATAGATCAATCCCAGGGTCGGATATCGTTTTGGGTGACACGTTTATAAATACAATAATGGTGTATTCGGAATCAGCACGAATTTCCTATAAGACTCACCAACAAAATCGGTTAAAATGATTCTTTGAAAATTCGCTCATCAACTCATGATGCTGCGCTCATGATGCTGCGCTGATAAACTCATGATGCTGCGCTCATCAACTCATGATGCTGTGCTCATGATGCTGCGCTGATCAACTCATGATGCTCATGCTGTTTCGATTATTTGAAATAAGTGACATTTTGACAAATATGTCAACAACACGTGTTTTCAAGTTTTTTTTCGGTTAAAAGTGCGTTATTAATGGTATATTCGGAATCAGCGAAAAATTTCCTATGAAGATAGATCATGAAATAATTTTGTTCGACTAGAATCGCATTTTGGCCCACTGTACGGTGATGGTGGGGTGAGTATGGGCACCTTAAAAGTCGGGTAAAAATGTGGTCCTACTCAAGAAATACACACAAGATTGAACTAAAAAATAACCAAGTGGAATTGTATTGATCCTCCAGTGATTTATTTCCTCTTTAATTTGAATATATAATTCAAGTCAACCCTTCAAGTACGATGAATGGATTAGTTTTTAATAATTACTATTCCCTAATCCCTGGGTCATGGCTGAAGCCTGTCTCTCTATAAGAGCCATCGCTTTGTACTCAAGGAAAGAATTTAATCCGACCCATGTATTTAACCCCCATCTCAATCAATCATTCTGTCCCAATTCAACGAAGCGACGGGCCGAGGCACTGAAATTAAGGCAGGTTCAACCCCTCGCTTCATTCTAATGTGATTCTGGATCGCTGCCAAAAGAATTTTGTTTCATTACAAGTTCGTCAGGAGTTTTGGGTTTTGGGAGTTTTGGGAGTTTTGGGGGCAAATTGGGTGCACATGGCAAAATCTTTATTCAAAAAAATTCCTCTATCAACAACTTTTGTCTATAGGGTGTTGCAAAGATCAAACGCTGACTCTAGCTGATGACATAAAAAAAAAGAAATGGGCGAAGGACTAACAAAGATGACCAGCAAACGCTGGTTTGTCCCCGGGTAAGCTACACGTTCTAGCAGAGCAAACTTTTGCAAACGTCGAGGCAGACGAAAACACATCTTTGTGACAATCTCATTTGTTAAAGAGTTGGACTGAGTCTGTTGAATCTGTTGTCAAACTTCAATGGTTCGCCTCAGCAAAGCGAAGAAGCCATGGGATAATTGAATGGGACATGGAACCATGCAATGTTCCCAGGGCATAAATATGATCTCTCGTAACGATGATGACTGCGAGATCGCCAGACCTCACTGTCTACAATATCTTCTTATCGGGTTGTACGGGCTAAAAGCGAGGGTTAATACCAATAGACCACGTACGATTCAGAAGTTGAAGGCATCAATTCAACGTGGGATTGCAAAGATTCAGAATGACTTGTAGTGTAGAGGCATGAGGAACTTCAGTAACCACCTCAAATATTGTGCAGGGAAAGAAAGCCTTCGAATGACAGAATCTTCCATGATTGACCAGCATTAAATAAAATGTCCCAAATTATACTTCATTTTAAAAATTGTTTCAACCATCAATCTTCAACATAGACGATTTAATAACATTTTTGCGTGGCGTATGAAAAAAGTTCCATTCATGCAGCATGAGTTGATGAGCGAATTTTCAAAGAATCATTTTACCCGATTGGGTGGGTGATTCTTATAGGAAATTTCAAGTTGATTCCGAGTATACCACATGTTCCTATGTTTGAGATGGTAATTCACACCAAAAACCTCAAAAAACCAGTTTTTTAAGCGATTTTTGACTAAATTTTGAAAATTTGAACCCTTGGAGTATTCCAAAAATGTTCGCCAGCGAACTCATCCTTTTTTTATTGATATTATTGACATTTTCACGCACACGCACACACAAATAGATATCGAAACATATAAAAAAGTGTTAAATTTCAGGATCTTTTCAGAATGGTCTGAAACGATTTCCATGATGAAAATTTTCAAAAATTTTCATTATTTAAATTTTGAAAACATTGCAATAACTTCATTTTCTTCAAAAATTCGCTAAAATTTCACAGGCTTTGCCTCATAATTCCATCTACAAGTTTAATTGTTTGCCAGGTTCATTGAAATGAGTGATGTCCACATCGAAGGTTCTGTTGAGCCCTGCTTGGATGGCGGACCCCCCTTAAAGTGGGGGATGTGGGTATCAGAGCCCGTTACTACCTTTTGGTTTATTATTTTCAATAATGAACCTCTGGAATCGAGTACGAAAAATTTTTCTAACCCCCCCTCAAAATTTGAGGTTTGACGTTTCAAGATACGTAGAATCCAAAAAATCGAATTAAAAAAAATCCTTCCGTCCGCCGTCCGCGGCACTTTCCTTAGCTACCGTGGACCAAAATTAATGAAATTTGGTATATCGGCCCCAATTGGGGTCTAGTTGTGCCGCGAAGCTTGGCTTTACCGTCAGTCTTCTCTAAGGGTTAGAAAATAGGGGATGACATTTTCAAAACGCCCTAGCTCGAAAATTTCAAATAGGAAGGTATATTTTTTCCATCGATTTTAAATAGAACACAATTTTAGCGTCGAATGAGACCTTGCGGAGCGTTTTAGGACCAACCGTTCGCTCCCTGTAAGGACTTAAGGGTTGAACGAAAAAAAAAGAGCAGAAACACGGGTATGAATCGCAGTTCTTCCCGATTAGGCAAAATCTCCGTTCAAATATCAGCTGGTCAAATGCAACTTTCTTTCGATTCCACCGAACCAAGTTTGTTGTTTACTTTCAGAAGCTTCCTTAGTTACTGAATTCCATTAAGAATGAATGATACAACTCTCCGATAATAATAATTAAAAAAAGTTACCTACTCATTTTCGCCAAGAGATAAGTGTGAACCTCGCGGTAGGTGGGTATTTTATGTCAATAGGATATTTGTAGATGGGCGATTTATACAGAAAATAATGAACCGTTGCGTAATAATTTGCAGCGTTTTCAGAATTAGTTTGACTTAGGCTTCTACTCTCAAACTCATTCATACCGTTGCCCGTGACGGGATCACAGGTGGGCGGACAAGTTTGCAAAAGGGTATGAAAGGAAAGGTAAGGGAGGTGGTGATGACCCCGACCCTCCAAAAAGATTGGAGAAAGAAATTGTGTATCCTGACGAGGGGCTTCTTTGTACGTATTAAGAGGTCTAATTAATTCAATATAATTAATAGCAACTTATTTATCAATGGAATCGACTGCAATACAATACGTAAAATGAAAGTTCCAGTCATGTAGCATGACTTAATGCGAATTTCACAGAACTGATAACGTCTAATATTTTCGCAAATTTAAACAAGATACAGAGATTTTGTACCGATACCACCTGAGGGGAGTCGCCGGGCAGAATTCTGAGCTGATTCCAAACATACCATGTTTTAGCCATCACCTAACTCGTGAAAACCGTCCGTCCGTCCATTACGTTTTTTATTCGTATAAAAAATATTAAAAAAATAAAAAAACGTCTGCCAAGTTGGGTGTGGCACATAGCTTCCTCGTATGCATAACATGATTATATATATAATATATATATTTAATAAATCATCAAAGGGATTACTACCTGCAGAATCCCTGAAAATTCCATCGAAATCTGATGAAAATTGTCGGAGTTATGAGAGTTAAACGTTGGCGCATGCGCAGTGGGCAATCTCCGATCCTCAACTTTCCTCCAAATTTGAGCGAAATCGGACCATTAGGTCGCGAGAAATTGATGTTTCGAAGATTTCACGTTCACGCATGCGCAGAGGCTACCGTTGGTCGGCTGGTAATGAATTTCATAGGGGACCATCTAGGGCTTAACCCGCGTAATTCATGAAAATTTCATCAAAATCGGATGGAAATTGTGGAAGTCATGCGTGTGGCAAGGATTCCGGACACACAGACAGACAGACAGACACGAAACGTATACAACGTTTCAACAGTCTGAAAGTTAAAACAGTCTAAAACGTAAAACGCTAAAACGTTTTTCTAAAACTTTAATACAGTTTTTCTAAATTCAAAAAATGTTGAAACAGTTGAAAACGTAAAACGCGAGTTGAAATTTTGATTTGGAGGGTAAAAAACGTCTGCCAAGTTGGGTGTGGCACATAGCTT
>JAEMON010000001.1:53508435-53529395 GCA_030264115.1 Lygus lineolaris
CGGAATCAGCGTAAAATTTCCAATAAGAATCACCCACCAAATTGGTTAAAAAAATTCTTTGAAAATTTGCTCACCAAAAAAGTCATGCTGCATGAATGGAACTTTTTAAATCTGTGACGATTTGTTCAAATCTTCCCTTTTCCTTGGGGCTTGTACAATGTACTGTAGATACAGTGCACCATGTAGTGCCCTGTACATGATTCAAGTATGTCTATCAATGAATGACAATTTTGTCTCCGAGTTCTGTGAGGAAAGTAAAAAAGCCGGTAGCAAAGTTATTCTGTTACGCGTTTAAAGCCCTCCTTCAAAGCACCTTGTGCCGTTTATAAGGAACAGGAGGTTTTTCACAAAAAAAACACGGCCAAGGGTGGATATCCGGGGATAATAGTACATTTCCCGGCAGAGTTGATCTCCTTGGAGCCGATATAAAGTAAGCTCCTTGGAATAAGGGCGAGAGGAAGTTGGGGGCTGTCTCATCAGAGCTCCCACCTCTCAGACGATTTTATCCTCTTCCGCTTTTCATACTCGACGCGAAGTGAAGGGCGTCACAATGTTTAGAAATACCACCTTCCGGTCTCACGGAAACGTGTCAAATCACGCCATAACGAGGGTTTACCTCTACTTTGCCTTCCTCTCCATTATATTTTCGAGAAAAATGAAGCTATTGCAATGGCTTCATTTTTGTTATGGCTTAATTTTTGTAATCCAAATTTTTGAAAATGTTCTTCATGGAAATCAGTTTTAGACCGTTCTAAAATGATTCCTGAAATTTAACACTTTTTCATATGTATACATATACAGGGTGTCACTTATGATCCGAAAAACTTCTCCCACGTGTTCTACAGGTAATTTCCAACAAAAAGTGTCCCCTAGATTTTTTGTCTTAAACACTAAAAACCTGAGTTTTTTCACTTTTAACATTTTTTTCGTGTTTTCGACCTTTGGTCACTGGAAAGGCCATAACTCCCTTAATATGAAGAGTAAACCCAAATCTGAGTAAATCTTTGGAAAGAGCGTTGCATTTCCCGTCTTCTTAGCCCCTAACAATAATTTTTCGAAGGGAAATTATTGTGAAAAATGAGCCCGGAAAGTTAGTTTCGTCAAATCTTGAAAACTTAGACCCCCATAATTCTGGTGATGTTATAGCGTGTAACCCTTAAAAATGCGCAAAAGCTTCAGCTTTCCAATGGTATAGTTCAGTTTTTACTAGTTAAGGGAAACTTTTTTGAGAAAATCGAGTTTTTATGCGAAAAAACGTGTGTTTTTCTAGGAAATCGAGTGTTATAGGGTGTTGACGACCTGACCATGACTTGAGGAGTTGGGTATCGTTCTACGGGTAATTGTTCTCGCTGAATCGAATAGTGACACTCCCAATTCATTTTGACTGATAAAAAATTGATTTTTCGATCAAAAAATGTGAATTTCTGGACATGTTCTTGAAAAAATAGTGAATTCTGGAGTTAATGTTGAGCTAGTGAACAATTGAGGTAAATCTGAGCAATAATCATTTAGAAAAATGCAATCAACTCACAAACATTACTAAAATATGAGTTAGGTGTGATAGTATGTCCAGAAATTCACTATTTTTTTTTTTATCGAAAAATCAATTTTTCATCAGTCAAAATGAATTGGGATTGTCACTATTCGATTCAGCGTGAACAATTACCCGGAAAACGATACCCAACTCCTCAAGTCATGGTCAGGTCGTCAACACCCTATAACACTCGATTTCCTTGTAAAACACATGTTTTTTCGCATAGAAACTCGATTTTCTCAAACACTTTTCCCCTACCTAATAAAAGCTGACTATACCGTTGGGAAGCTGAGGCTTTTGCGCATTTTTAAGGGTTGCAGGCTATAACATCACTAGAATTATGGGGGTCTAATGAGCGTTTGAAAAACAGGCAGTTTTCAAGATTTGACGAAACTAACTTTCCGGGCTCATTTTCCACCCTTAATTTACCTTCGAAAAATTATTGTTAGGGGCTAAGAAGACGGGAAATTCAACACTCTTTCCAACGACTTACTCAGGTTTGGTTTTACTCTTCATATTAAAGTAGTTATGGCATTTTCAGTGACCAAAGGTCGAAAACACGAAAAAAATGTTGCAAGTGAAAAAAAGAAGAAAAAAAACCTTTGTAAAGAAAGAAGAAAAAAAAAATTGTTGGAAATTACCTGTAGAACACGTGGGAGAAACTTTTCGGCTCATAAGTGAGACACTTTGTATAATATATTTATACATAATGTACATATACATACATACTCGTATATGTCATTCCAGACGATATCTGACCGAGGGATCGAGATAAAAATTCCAAAAAAAATTTAAAATCACCATCTTAAACATAGGAACATAATATGGTATACTCGGAATCAGCATGTAATTTCCTATAAGAATCACCCACCAAATCGGTTGAAATCATTCTTTGAAAATTTGCTCATCAACTCATGCTGCATGAATGGAACTTTTTTGTCTCTACCCAAAAACACCGTAAAGTGAGAAAACTACGCTTTAACTAATATCCAAGTAGAGAACGTCGCTCGGTCTGAGGTAAGTATTTCCATACCGCATGATTAGAGTAATAAATTCCCGGAACTGTGAAAAGCAGGGTTGTCAGATGTATACAGGATTGAGTGCAGTAACTTCAGGGATCGATTCTACTACTAATTTCCAACAAAAAGTAAATCTTAGGGATTTTTTTAACCCCTTATTTTCGGGAGTGTGCTACTAAATCGTCCATAACTCTCTCAATTTACAGTGCAGAATTAAAAATAATTACATCGTTGGTATGAGCGTTAAATTTCCTGTAAGGTAGCGTCACTTGTGAATCAACCCAACTGTATTTATCAAGCTCTTGTTGAGCCTGAACTCTAATTTCTGTCGTATTTCACATTTCATCAGTAGTTTTAACCAAACATTTCCGAATGAAATCCATTTGCGAAACAGGAAAAACATCTCAGTTCCGCCAGCTCAACAGCGGTGTAATTATTTTTAATTTTACTGTGCAAATTACATTTAAGAGAAAATTACGTTCAAATTCTCGAGGGAATCGAGTGTTAGAGTGTTATACGACTTGACTCGATGACTGGAGGAGCGAGATATCGTTTTGCATGTCACTTTTCACCCTGAATCGAATGGTGACACTCCTTATTAATTTTGATTGATACGAAATGTATTTTCCGAGTAAAATGGTGTATTTTCATGCCTCCAAATTTGTTTTCCAACTTTTCTGGGTTTAATGCATTTTCCCAAGCACTTACTTATGGTCTAGATTATTCATTGGTTCATGAAGAAATGGGTCGGAGGTCCTGTCATGTATTTAATTGTACACTGTGCGTGTCATGACCATTTAAGTGGTTAATGGTTGAAAACGAAAAAATCTACTGAAGCAGTGAGTTGATGAGTACGTACCTAGGTTTTTACGTACCTATACGTGTGTTCGTAAATATGGGTATTTCATGAAACCCTTTTCTCACAACCACAAGAATAATGGTCTGAAATCGCCCGAATTTGGGGGGACTGTAATAAATTTCAAAATATTCGGATTTCGTATGAAGGGATCTTTGAGGCATTTTACCTACGCTATTATGATGAAGGGTGTCTACCTATAGTCCGCGAACGAAATTAGGCGGGTTGCAATCGGAGACACAATGGAAGGTAGGGGGGGGGGGGGAAGTGGGGAGGGCCGAGACATCTTCATTTTTCCAGTAGGCAGCAAGTTCTGAACTTTCCCCGTTCTGAGCATTTCCACGTTAACTTACGCATCTCATTAATCGCCTTTATTTTTTCAAAACCTTAAAACCAGGTAGGTAGGTGTGGAGGTAAATGGTAACTACGTATTTATAATGTTTATAAACTAGGGCGGCCTTTTTTGTCCCAACCCTCCCATTAAGAAGAGGATGGTTGGGACAAGTATGAGAAGGCTTGGTACATTTTGAAAAAATTTAGTAAATCAGCATACCTAAATATTATATTTATCAATCTTGAACCATAATACTTACAAAAATGAAGGTATGTCATGAAAATAGGAACTATGATTTCAGTATGAGTAGATATCGGAATTTTTTTCACCTTTGGTTTAGCATGACTGGGACAAAACAAAACCATCTCTGGACATGTGGTCAATAACTGAGATCGCAAATAGGTACCATTGTACATGTGTGAGTGTATGTTTCATGGTTTGAAAACTTAGTATTATGTGAAGATAAAATACCCAGTTTTTAAACAATAAAAAACACGGAAGGAACACACGAACACTGAACTCGTCTTGAGTGGAGTGAAGACAGTAATTTTATCAGGAAAAACATGGGAGTAGGAATAGTACTTTGATGGAAATAAGGATCCTACTTTCATGGTTGATAAACAGACTAGCAGCGCTCGAGCGGAGTTTTGAAGAATTATGCTAAGACTATCCTCTCGGGTGGGGGTGCTGCTTACGTCAGTTGAAGCCCAGTAGGGCTCAGCGGTATAGTGATGAACGATTTAATTAGCTCAGAGAGTGCCCCCCCTCCCACACACACACCAACACATCTCACCGAAGTACAAACACACGGACTCAAGGTCCAGCAATTGTGAGAGGGTGTGAAAACGGGGTGAGGGGGGGGGGGGGTTGAAGGAGAGTGAGAGCGAGATAAACAAGACCCAATTAGAAGACAACTTCCTCGTGGAGCTGAATGTAAGTGGGGGAGGGAGATTCGGAGTGATAAGGCCGATGGAGGGGGGGGGGAGAGAGGAGGGAGTTTTCGAGGGTGAGCCCCCTTCCTGGTGGCTGCAGGACTGCGGGAGACAGTCCATGAGAGAGCACGTGGGAACTACAACAATGGCCCGCTTGGGCTATCGATCTCCTCCTCCTCCTTCTAAACTCCCATCCACCCGCCCATGTTAACCTTGCACTTGGGGGATCCTCTTCTTTCCTCCTCCCGCCCCCTCCCGCGCTTCTTATCAACACTTGGCTGCGCTTCAGTTAGCTATGCTGCCCAGTTTCCGCCTAAATCGTACCCCCGCCATCTCCCACCCATCCACTCCGCCCTGGATAGCAATTCTGCAGCCAATTCCAGGAACCTCCATCGTCTTTTTGCATAACAGCGCAACACTCAGCTCTTCTAGCGACTTTTTCAAAGAAAATGAAGCTATTGCAATGGCTTCAAATTTTAGTTATGCAATTTTAGGAACTTTTTCTCTTTGGGACTTCTTCTTTCTTTAGACCACTCTAGAACGATTCCAGGATTATCTAGATTTTCCAAGTCAAATTCAGAATTTTGTATTTCAAATTTGAAGAATTTTTTTCAATATTCTGAAAAATTGAAAAACGAGTTTGAAACCCATATATATGTCACTCCAGACGGTATTTTAACCAAGGTACGCTCTAAAAAAAATTCATAAAAATTCAATATGTCAATAACATGAAGAGGAAGGATGACTTTGTTGGCCGGAATTTTGGGATTACGTGTTTTGTTGTTTTTTTTTTTTTGTGTGTATATTGCCATCTTAAACATAGGGGGGGAAAATTCCTATAAAATCACCTTCCGATAAAAAATACCTACCAAAAAATCACCTACCTGGTGACAATTTTTCTTTGAAAATTCGCTCATCAACTCATAGTGCACGTTGGGTCTCTTCTGTGGAGGCCGCAAACTTCTCTATGTGTGGATATGTAAATAACATTTCTGGGCCGGCCCGGAGAGGTACAGCTCTCTTTCAGATTTCAAAGAAAATGAAGCTATTGCAATGGCTTAATTCAAAATTTTCTATTTCAAATGTAAAGAATTGTTTTCAACATTCTGGAAAATTGAAAACAAAAAAACTCATTCAAAATGGGAAATTCTGAATTTAGTTATATTAGTACAGTATAAGTACAGTAGAGCGTCGGAAATCCGAACGTCAAAAATCCGAAACGTCAAAAATCCGAACACCTGAGAAACCATACCTATGTACATTATGTATGTACTCTACATATTTCTTCAAGAAACTAACTACAGTAATGTACATAACAAACATACATTTATGTACTACATAAAAACTGTTGTTTTTATTTCCTGTACTGTATTCCAGTACTGAATTCTTAATAATTATGGGTCTAAGCAGCATTTCTAGGTTATGTTCGCACATCTGAACTACTTATGGTCCCAATTGGTTCGGATTTTCGACGCTCTACTGTAGTTAAGTTTAGTATGTGTATATAGGTATGTGTCATCCCTGACGGTACCTTTCTCAACCAAGGTACGTTCTAAAAAAAATGTCAAATATTCAAAATGTCAATAACATAAAGAGGAAGGATGAGTTTGGTGGCCGGAATTTTTGGAGTACCTACATGTTTTTTTGTTTTTTTTTTTTATATTACCATCTTAAACATAGGAACAAAAAATGGTATATTCGGGTTCACCTTCCTATACAAAATACCTACCAAATCGGTTGAAATTGTTCTTTGAAAATTCGCTCATCAACTCATAGTGTATGACTGGGACTCTTTTGTGGAGGCCGCAAACTTTTCTATGTGTGGATAGGTAAATACCATTCCTGGGCCGGCCCGGAATTTCATAGTGAAATTCAACAATTTCCTAACTAAATTCAATATTGTTGGAAACAGCGTGCGGGTGAGGGGTGAGATATCTATCCAGTATCGACGTGAAGCGCTTTATGACCAATGGAAGATGATACTTTATGTTGTGGACCAAAAAATATCCACTATTAAAGCAAAAATTGACCGTAAAAGGTCACCTTCAACGGGTTATTTTTTGTGGTTTGCTGCTGAACTTGGATAGAGCGTGACCATGAAAATATTTCGTAAACATTTAAGTAATGTACAGGCTGTCCCAGAATCAACTTCCAAATGAATAAGGATATCCTTTAATAAACGTTTATCTCAGAAGATCTCAGATGTTCAACAACGATTTTGAGTGGTCCTAAATCAATGATTCACCACTCCATCGTCTTGTCAGTTCTACAGTTTTCAGGGGAACCATCTAGTATGTATAATTTAGTATTCGTTATACCTAGATAATATTATTCTTTTATATCCAAAAAAATTAGTAGTGGATTGTTCGGTTGGTTTTAAATGACGAAATTTACGAAGATAAAGATAACTCGCACACTGGGCCAAAATGCGATTCTGACTGGAAGAAGTCCACCTTAAGATCGCAACTGACTGTAATCCCCAAAAATTGATGGTGCTCAAGTTCCTGTCGTTCAGGCGATTGACAAGTCCTGCTTCGATTGACTGTAATTTATTGATACACATTTGCGTTTGTTCATCACTAGCTGGTTTATCTCGCACCAATTTGGTTTAGTATGTTTACACCTTTATGATATTTGAAGTAAAGAATCCAGAGTGACTGCACTAGTCGAATGTTTGGTGTCACCTGTCACCACGTCATCAGCTAACAAGCAGGTGTCAGTGCTGACGCTGGGCTCACAAGTCACTTTCCGCGTATGTTGAGAAGTTAGATATAGGTAGAAGGTAGGTTAGTATAGTAGAAGGGAAGGGGGATGAGAGGGGTGGTGTCCGCTATTGAGATTTATTGGAGGGCATGAAAAAACCCGTTGGCAGCCGCTAAATGAATAATAGAAGCAAAGCCGGTTGGCCGAGTTTTTTTTTTTTTCAGAGAGTTTAGTTCAGGGAGAAGAGAGGTGGAAAAAGATACCCCCCCCCCCCCCCCCCCCCCCCCCCCCCCCCCCCCCTATCCTTCAACCACCAACGAAAACCCAGAAATGCCGGTTGTCGGACCGTAAACGCCAACTACACACCGGACCCACGCTCACAAGCGCGCGCTCAGCTGAATAATGGGCGCTCGGCGCTCAACCCCTCTCAAGTCCCACTATGAAGTAAATTATCAACTTCTCGCTCGATCGTGGTTTAATTTTTTGGTTTTCTACGTAACAATTTGCAAGTTTGATCCTGAAGTTGAAGGCAGACGTTCGAGAAGTGTCTCACGATTTTATCCGAGCTGTCGAGAGGTCGTTGGATTTGCATGAGAAATATTTATGTGAGATATTTAATTATAACGGCCCACAGTGGGGCCAAATGGTAATTTTCCGGCAAAATCTTGCTCCACTTAAAATTTATAGGAAATTTTGCTCTGATTCAGAATACACCCCATATACCTAAAATAGCGAATTAACTGCGTAAACTTCAAGAAACCTATAGAAAATTCATGTTTTTGACCATTGGAACCGCACAAAATTATTTGTGTATACAAGAAAAGTTGGAGACCTGAGACTTCTGCGTTAAATGAGACCAAGCCAGGTCACCTACTTAGTAACCATGATTTTGTAAAGTGTTCCATTTCCTTGACTTTCTTAGCCATGAACTCAAAAAACGGAAAACTTGGAAAAATCACCAAAAATCATGGTTACTGTGTTGGTGACCTGAGTTGGTCTCATTCGACGAAGTAGCCTTCAGTCTTCAACTTTTCTCCTACAAAACAAATAACTTTTGGCGGTTCCAATGGTAAAAAACGTGAATTTTCTAGGTTTTTTTTAATGTCTGCGCAGTTAATTCTCGGTTCGGAATCAGCGCAAAATTTCCTATAAATTTGGAGTTTTTACCGGATTGGCCCCACTGTGCCGCCGCATCAGGTATTAGAGTTATACCCTACTTATCTTATATATTCTGTACCCAATCAGCCAGAGATTAGGTTACTAGAACTCATCCATCATACTTGTCTTCATTCAACCAAACTCCATATATAATGACTTGACACACAAAGTATATGTGTTTGAATTTTTACGGCGAGGAAAGTAAATAGTAGATAGTTAGTTGCTAGTTTGAGAAATCTCCAAAAAATATTTCAGCCACTTAGGGGACGTTATTATCTGATTATAAGACTATGGTTACAGTGGATGCGGAATCGGATGAACTCAAGTTCGTCCGAACATGTTCATAATGAGGCGGTTACACTGAACACGTTTTTTGAAGGACGTCGTACACACTGAACACCTTTTTTGAAGGATTGTAGTTGGCCAGAATTTTTGGAGTACGCCAAGTGGTCAAATTTTGAAAAATAAGGGCCAAAAAACGGGGTTTTTTAGGTTTTTGGTGTCAATTACCATCCTAAACATAGGAACATACAGTACATTCGGAATCATCGCCAAATTTCTTGTGAGAATCACCTACTAGATCGGTTGAAATAGTGTTTTGAAAATTCGCTCATCAACTTCATGCTGCATGACCGGAACTTTTCTAGTACATCATTATGGCTTAAGTAACATTTTACCACAAACACACTGAATGGGGGGAAGATTAAGACCACAAAGTACCGACTCCAATTATTTTCGAGTGTACTGCGGCATAACTAGGACTGGGAGAAAAGGGGAAAAGTTCAGTTTTGGATTATTTTGGTAGCTCAACTAGTTCTGACGTGTTCTTGCGTCCAAAATAAACACCCTCATTTAAAACATCTGCTTTGTTTGTTCTGACGAGAGTTTATCGTCAGAACTTTTTTCATTCGAATGGTTCGTACCTTTATATGCAGAAAAAATTGATTAATATTGTTTTCCAGTAATCTATAGTACCAATTATAGTCTAGAGTAGATAGTTAAAAAGATTTTTTGGCTTTCTTTCTGGGATATATAAAATATTTGCGGAAAAAGGTAGAAAACCGTAACTGACTCAAGTATAATATTGCATCAGTGTACGTTCTCCGATTTCGTGGTTCGATCTTTACATTAACAAGATACCTCGACAAACATTTCTAAGGCTTACAAAAAATTAATTGCTGGATCCAGTGGAATTCGGGCAAGAGGAATTCTAGCAGGGTCATCCTTGTTTTATGGGAAGCCATAGTACCAAGCAGGTGAGGCAATCTGATACCCTAAAATAACATGGTTGGAAGAAATTATGGCGTACATGGTGGGAAATATGAGCCTACTACATCGTCGACAATTACAAGAAAAATAAATAGTCGTATAACGAATCCGAACAAATTTAATCATATTACCCAAGGGTTATGAAACACCCCGTCATTGCTACAGCAAGAATTCATGAATATGAGGTGGATGTAGTGCTAGAAGCACCAGCAAGATTCAATCTGACGATAAAGTGATGTTGCCATTCATGGACCAGCAGTCAATGACTTCTTTTTACTCTTTTCATCGCTTGAAAAAGAACGAGAGGACCCGCACAGGAGGTAAAAGGAAAATAAATCTATTCGATCCTGACTATGCAGCAACACAAACTGAGACGCACACCACAACAGGTCAGAAAGCTGCATAGATAGAAGTTCAGAAACTAATGTGAATCAATTACAAGAATTACTACACCAATATGGTCAGGGGTACCTTTATATAAATTTTAGCACTCAAGCCCTTTGTATCGCGTGCCTGTGATTAGCTCCTACTTTGTCCCCAACTCCGCATGAAACAGTTTCTTAGCAGTACTTTATACGCACTAGGTACTCCTGGCACGAAAGGGAATCATAGCCTGATCTTCCTCCTTCCTCGAGAAAGAGAGAAGGAGGCCCAGTTATACACTCTGAGGTTAAGTAAATAGTCCAAGATGAAGCGTCGGCCGACTCCTTTCAGGCAACGGCTAGTGCGGAACCCTGGAGAGTAGGGCCTTTGTTCGTTGCATGAAAGGAATAAGGTTCAATAATCGGGCAACAAACGGAAGGGCTCTGCTGAAGAACCTCGGCCCCACACCAAGGAAAAATAGTCTTATTTCGCACCGGACGGCACAAAAGCTGGAGCTCGAGATTAATTTTAATTGGCGGAAGGAGCCTTTCTGAGGTCAGCAGATCCACGAAACGCGATATTCCCGAGGAACATTGGATGAAAGAAAGCTGCCAAGAGAAGCCTGGCTCTTTTGGCGGCGCTGCTATCAACCCCCTCGCCTCTCCGCTCCCTGCTCAGCATTCTGCGGATGTTCTTCGGTGTTTCTAGATAAAGAGGAGCCGTCTCGAGTTCCTCTGGTGATCATGTCCGTGAAGAACTTGGATGGTATTCTACTGTGCCAGGTACAGACACAGACTAATACAAGTTTCCTCTCTCGTAATTGAGATACAGATTTTAACGCTACCTTGCTACCCATGGCTTCTGTAATCGATTATATGAGGATTAAGGATGCAGTTTCATAGTTGGAGTCCGGGAGCACGCTCACAACTGGGGAAAAACATTAGTGGGTCTCAAAGCTACGAACTCATGAAATACAATCCTTGGTCCACCCAATCGCACGAAGCAACTCGGAATCAAACTCACTGGATGCAGCAACCAAGAGACCAAATTACTAGAAAGAAGCAAATTATTAAGGTTTATTATTTTCTGTAGATCACCGTGCTTTGGTCATTCAAAATCGATTTGCGATTCACAATGGTGTCTTCGTTATATTATTTCTGTTCAACCCTTTGTAAGGAGCGAACGGTTGGTCGTATAATAACACCAAGATTCGACGCACAACTGTTCACCAATAATTGTCCTTTGTGAGGGAGCGGGTGAACTCATAACTTGTCCAGGGAAAACTCATCCTAAAACTACCTCTACTAGATGAAACATGAAAATCCACTTCACACTCTTTTGAAGCTTCCGGTCGGTAAATGCGAAGTTAATGAACCGACTGCCAAGTTGGATTGGCAGTGTAACATATAGTTATCGTTTCTAATAATCATGCGTAGTGATTATCTTGAGGTCAACCCCCAAGTACCTTCGAATTTGAAGGAATTGGGGCAAAACCGGTCGTAGGAAATCGGGGTGTATGAAGAAATCCATTATTGTGAAATGCGATCAAGTTTATAGGGGTTTTTATCTAACGAATTAATCTGCCGAAAAGAATCGGAGTTTTGCCATGCAGGGACAAGGAATTGGCCTAAAGGACAGACATCCGTTCAATCGTTTAATTGTAAAAAATGATTACATGACTGTTACAAGGAGTTCCAGTTGGTATACATGGTGTACCATGTACGAGGTACGCACTATAGTTCACCTACAGACTTTACGAGTAATTTCCAACAAGAAGTGCCTTCTAGTGTTTAGGAGTTAGAAATTGACCGTTTTTTCCTCAATAATGCTACTTCCCCGTAAGCTTGACAACTGCGCAAGAGCCGAACTAGACATAATGAACAAAACGCCTGGAACATTTTCTACTTAGAAATTTATGCAACAAACATATAGTTTTAACGAACTAGTACCTAATGCGAGCGGGTGTGTAAGGCCAGCTGGCTACAAGTTATCAGTTATATTATTACGAGAATTTCATGAGAAATCACGTTTGTGTTTACATGGATAATGAAAATGACTGATTAGTAGATAATGTCGTGTGACATTTATGTGGTTGACATTAGACGTCTAACATCTGGTTTAGAGTAATCCAGACACATACATCTTGGCCATACATACTACGATTCCTCTGTCAACATTTCCCGACTCATGACAATATCTTAATTTCCTCAAAAATTCGCTAACATACTTGCACCATGACCGGCTGAACGGCTCTTTTATTAACTCGTTCGGTACAGTCAACTCGTCTTGGGGCGTCTTGATCCGATAAATTGTCGTCTCGGATAACCTTGGGGAAGTGAGTTTACATTTTCGCTCTCTTAGCGTCTTGTGAGAGGCTTACATAATCTACCACTCCGTCGTCCCAACAATATTTCGGGGCGAGTTTACATAGGAGATTAGGCGACGGGTTAGAGGCAGCTTATTATGGGAACCACACCAACCCAACACTCCCCCCTTCTCGAGGCAGACGAGCGATGCCGATATTTGCCTTCACGAGTCAATGATTCAACCTTCTCCGACATTACGCAGAGTCGATCTACGTTTGACCAGTTTGTCATTCTCTATTCCCCATTTTGTTAACCGATGCTATGTTAGTACAATGTGGATTAATTACGCATGCCCAACGGCACATTCACTCCCGGCAAAGATGAAGGCTTTGAACGTCAGGCGATGGCACACATGGCGCGAACCGAACACCCTCAAACCCTTGATAACTAGCTAAATTTTATTCTCGCTAATTTCCTCGATCCGGGAGTTTTGTTCGAACACACAAGAAACATAGGTACCTACCTAAACACACTCAAATATCCCCGCATTGCAGTCATTTGATACAGGTCTAAGTCCGTAGAGATGCTGGGGTATAGGAGGAGTGGTCGCATTTCGACACGCTGACGAACATCCCTTCGTGTTCGCTCAAACAGCCCCCCAAAGTTGCGGCCTGGTTCTTGTAGAAGTCCGGTGTTTGGTGGGGTTAGGTACCATGAATAATTTTTAGAACCAATCTCGGACCCCTTCGATTTGAGTGGAAAGGTTTAGGAAAACATAAAAAAATGAGAAATGAAATAAAAATGTGTATTTTGAAATGAGTGTAGAGTTTATGTTGTTTTTATATAGGTATATTACGTAGGTACCTGTATAAGAATTTATAAGATTGAAACCAAATTAAACTCACAAACTATCAAAACTAAAGTTGACTTCTGGAGTGCTTGGCTTTGGGTTTGGATCTGAATACTTTTCTGAAGACATACCTATATTTAAACGGTGTTATCCTTTTCATAAAATTCTATGGATGTAATTTGCTTTGACGTTATTAGTTCCTGTACAACAACCCCCTTCATTCTGCTCAAGTAGCCCTCCCTCAAATAACGTATCTTTCGGGAGTTGCCGATGTTCCTGGAAAATTTATGATTTTAAAGATACAGTTAAAACATTAGGTAGTCTTGAAAACCTATTCAAACATCTCTTCCTATTTTCCTTCGGTTATTTATCATGTAAAATCTTCTGGACGGATCCCAAGAATTATCTTGGGAAAACCCCTGCTGGTGGTGGTGGGGGGGTTGATTAATTCCAGTTATCGCAACGCTCGAAAACTACTGTTGACAAAGCGAAGCGCATGTTGACAAAGCAAAACGAATGTTGACAGGCAAAACGACTCTTACAACAAGTGTCAGAGCAACTTAGTTTAAAACACAACCGACAGACCGCTCCAACCCCGTCCTTGCTACTCGATGTTTCGATTGGAAACGGCAAGGTGAATGAGTGAAAATCCGATAGTATATGGCTCAAATTACTTCAATTGAGAGTGAAAGGACGAAATGGGCATCTTTATAATTATTTGAGTGGAAATAATTTTACAGGGGATTTTCGCAAACTACTATGAACTTCGCGTTTCCAAATTGGTTGTAAAATCAATCCCTGGAGATTAATATAAGGGACACACTGTGGACTCCAGTTCTGTTGAAGACAAATAGCGTACACTTCTTCAAATATTTACAGTGGACCTGTGTAGAGCAGAGGTATTTTATATAGCAGAATCCACGGGTCAAAGACTCCAAAGTTACAACTCCATCTAAAAGATTCTTTTAAAAATAGAAATGAGTCTTTTTTATGCACAATGATTGATTACAAAACAACCGCCGTAGACCGGCTTAACGAAAGATGAATGAACTGACGAAAGCAACGGGGAAAGTACGAGAAGAACATTTTAATAAGTTAACGTTATCAATTATGTGTTTTTAAACACAGCAAGCGTAGAGCCCCTTGTCACGGCATGGAGAGAGAGGCTCACTCACGAGTAATTACCACTTGTAAGATTTCATTACGGCGGATAAAAATTAAAACGAGCAGGTGTTTCTCCATTTTCTTAATTATCCGTGTTAGATCGAAAAGGCAGCTCACGTAAACACGTCGGACACGAAAAATGTATCGTGCGTCTCCCACATTAATTCGAACCGTTCAGATTACGACGGATTTTATAAAAGTAATTCCGGCCAGAGTAGGAAAGCTCACACCAGCTGTTAGGATATCGAACGGATCTTTGAAGATTGACACGTGGCCGATCGTAGTGATATATTGTACGATAGTTGTCGCAATTCATAGCAGTGATTGTTGTGGCCATTCATCGAGATAAGAGAGAAATGTCTCGATGAAGCCTCTGCGCCTTTCCTAATAGTATCTTTCTTGAAGCAAAAAGTCTCATTCGTGCAGCATGAGTTGATGAGCGAATTTTCGAAGAATGATTTTAACCGATTTGGTGAGTGATTCCTATAGGAAATTTCACGCTGATTCCTAATATGCCATAAGTATGTTCCTACGTTTAAGATAGTAAGTCACACCAAAAACCTCGAAAAACGTGATTTTTAGCGATTTTTGACTCTAAATTTTCAAAATTTGAACCCTTGGAGTACTCCAAAAATTCTGGCCAACGAACTCATCCTTACTTTTGATATCATTGACATTTTGAATTTTTTCAGATTTTTAACTCGATTCCTCGGTCAGATATCGTCTGGAATGGCACATTTATACGTATATACATATAAACATGTAAAAAGTGTTAAATTTCAGGAATCGTTTTAGAATGGTCTGAAACGGATCCTCATGAAGGCAATTTTCAAACATTTGCAGAAATTTCGCTAAAAAGGGAAATGGGTGTCGAATCCACCACAGTAAAACATCAAACATGCTTGACAACTATCTCGCATCTCCACAAATATTATTCCACCAATTATTCGGAACAATTATAAACCAAATTACCAAGATAGCGGTAGCCCATGCATGAACTGAATGGATACAGAGTATCTAACCCACCTTACTATAATATGTATATCATATTGCCACCTATCAATTCTGTGAACTGGGAAAGGGAGATGATAAACATCCTTAAAGCAAATCCAAAAGAAAATGATACCATGTCAAACCTTTAGCAAAACAGGGAGATATCAACAAAACTGACTGTTACTGAACATCATGATGCGCAGAATGATATGCTGTGTTTTATGCAATGGCATGTTCCTAACACAATTAAACTACTAAACCAGACTCCACATTTTTAATCATTATAATGGTTTAGTCCGCTTTCCGTTTTCGGTGATATGTAGGCACTTTTTGTGGCCCATGAAAATCGTTACCTAATTATCCAGTAAATATATCTTGACACGCGTTTTTCGCGTTTTGCATCGAAACAAGGCATTTATTTTTTTTTTAAACCTCCAAATGGAAGGTGTTAAACTCTGGGTGCATTCAGTACCGAATTTCCTAATCCGAATAAGATGTTACATTTCTTCTTTACGACAATTAGGTACCTTATTTAAAAACCGGTATGAAAACTGAAACTTAATAAATTTAGTTGTTATTTTTACTGAGCAACGAGTGACGCAGGGGGGAGAGAGGGGAGCACTTTTGTAGGAACATATTGTGAGGAGGGAGTATAAGGATCCCCCCTCCTGTAATCATAACTGGTTATTAATATTAACAATAATTATGATTATCGTTTATTATGAATTTCCCGGTAGGGATTCACTGTAGGTACCAATTTCTGAGTTAGGTAGGTACTAAATACGGGAGAAGAAATGTTGTGAGTAGAGAGAACAACTCAGTAGCACAAAGGCCTAAAAATCTAAATGTTTAAAAATTCTAAACTTGAACTTGATTAAATTTAGACAATTCGATAGGTAAACACTTACATTTATTTAAATTAATTACATTGACTCGATAGAGTAGGGATCGTTTAATGTCGTTGTTGTTTGATCGTTTAATATTCGATTTTTGGAAAATGATCAATGAATTGATTATTAAGGGGGAGCCCAAAATGTCCTGAAAATGCCTAAATCTCAGCTACCGAAGGGTTTATAAGAACTCTTACTATAACATTATTACTACTTAGGACCAATAAGTTTGAAAACCGGATAACCTCCCCCTACCCCCTCCCCTAACCATTTTAGCGTTGCACAGTTTTTCCCATTTTTTTCAGCCAATTTTCAACAAATTTTGATGCAGTTGGCGGCATTCTTCCTATTTTATCATTCTCCGGGGGGATGAGGTGCCTTTATGCCAATTTAATTTTTTTGAAGCGATGTGAAAAATTCAAAATTTTGAAATTGAAAAAAATACATAGCTGATCGCCTTGGAGGATAGGAAAACAAGAAGAATGCCGCAAACTGCATCAGAATCGATCTACAATTGGCTGAGAAAAATGGGGAAAAACTGAATTACATGGGTCCTTGGCCCCTCAATGAAGTGAGCCTCGTGTTAGAGACTGGGTTCATTTTACTGCACACTAACACATTTACGTTTTTTCAGAGACACTACACCCACAACAGAACTGCACACAGTACATTTTATCGTATTCAACCCTCACGTACACAATTGTTTATTCCGAAGACAATATTACTAGTTGGACTATATCCACGGCAGAAATGATATTTATTTCAAGACCCCAAGGACGCCTCTGGCTCTTTCCCCTAAATGTGTCCTGATTTGTCCGAGCTCAGAGAGTAATAAAATAAATCTTCAACTCACTTGAGGTAAGTAAACAAAAATAAAAAGTTCCCTTGGCCCCACTGATGACGGATCAATTTACCAAAGTCCTCATTTGCTCATTTTGCATACGTATTGTTCATTGATAAATTTTGGTTCAGAGGACTACGAAGAAAGAGTAATATTTATAGTTGATTTTGAAGGAATAATAAAATAAACGCAAATGGAGGGGATTTATCACGTAAAAATGTCTGGAAATTGGGCGGGTATGATTGTATAGCTAATCGGGCATAGCTTCCCCATATATCATAACATGGACGAACATATCGAGGGTTGCATGGCAGAAGTGACCAAGTCCATTTTTGCCGAAATTGAGTTTTTAATGCTTCATATAAGTTTTATTGATCCTGCTCTACACTAGTATTCTTAACTCCACGAAAAAGTAACTTCAAAGGGCTCAAATGTCCCTCAAAGTACCAGAAACAGTAGTTTTCCATACATTTAGCATTTTCCTGGCAGAAATGACCAAGTCCTTCCTAAGTAGCACTAACTTGGTCATTTCTGCCGGTAATTATCAAACCAGACCACTACGGCGCCTAGCGCACTTGGTCACTTCTGCCAGCCAACTCGGAAATGAGAGGTTCAAAACCTTTGAAACGCTCTGCTGAAAAACTTGTTTCCGTCACTTGGTCACCTCTGCCATGCAACCCTCGATATATGCGATTGGTTAGGCACATTATTTTGTAGTTCACTGAATCAATAATATATTCCATCAATAAGAAATCCATTGAAATCCTGATTGATCATGGAAAAAGTATGGTTGAACGAGAACATTTACGATCGAGGAGTTATTTGTCCATTTGGTACCTACTTATGTTGACTTTTCACGCGCATATCATACAAGTGGTCTGATGCGATGAGTTTCATAAGCCTTTCTTTCCTGAATAATAAGATGGATAAGAAAAGAAGATGGATAGTTCGAAATAAGATGGATAGTTTCTTAGTTATGCCTAGAGAAAGAAAATTGACCACAGACAAATGACCGACAGGTAGGTACAGAAAGAAAAATAACCAAATTCTTTCAGAAAGTTCTAAAACGCAAAATGAGAGTAACCATTTCAATTTTACACGACAAAAAGTTTTTTGTTACCGACTCCCAGCACGAACAAAACAGACAGGAAAGTGAAGAACCATTTTACGCCTGATATAGAATATTTGGTAGGACTTATCGTTACCGTTGCGAAGGTTGTGAAATTTCATTCATCCAGATTGGGATTACGTAACTAAAACGACACAAAAAAACTCCACAAGTTCAAATGAAATCAGTGTGAGAGCCACACAATTCTTCAGAACACTTCTTTTCTTCAAAGGTACTTCAAATGTTGTGGGTATGATTACTAAGTAGTAGTTATAGGTAATATTTATGAACTTTATCGTTCACGGTAGATACAGTATTTGAGAAATTACTGAAATATTTCAGCGGCAAAATCTACCTATCTGTAATTATATTCATTAATCAAAATAATGAAAGCTTGCGTTTCTTTCCGGTTCCTAGCTATTTGAAGCGTAAATATTGATTTGGACACTCGAAAAATTCGAGAGGGAGTTTCGGGGGAGGGCCACCAAATATTTTTGAGCTATTTTTATAGGAAATTAGCTTGGGGATTAGCCTTTAAAGAACTTCGGGCGAGAAAACTCTTCGTTCATGAAAATCAACCGCCAAGTAAAATTCTGAACGTAGCCAACCACATTACTAACAGGGTTATAACAACTTAAATACCTGACAACGTAAACAAATTAGAGGTTCGTAGCAACCAAACAAACGGGTCAATAGGGAAATCCTCGTTCAGGATGAAGGATGACGTCTGGAGAATTCAAACAGTGTATATAAGTCAATCTGGAAGTCGCTGATCATTTTGAGAAAAGACGCACGGAAGTCCGTCCAATCGTTTAGCTTTGCATCGAGAACAAACAATCTAACATACAAACTTTGAGATTTATACAGGGTGGCCCACCTAACACATTACTATTCAATTATTCAATTAGCACATTTGATACATGTTGTTCCACGTTGAATCACTTTTCGATCTGTGCAATAGTATCTTAGGAAACCGCTCAATAACCAGAACGGTACCTACTTGGTATTTGGGAAAGTAATGGGAAAATCGTTACAAATACCCCGAACAACGTGTATCACATGTGGTAATTGAATACCTACCTTGAAAAAATTAGGGTTTTCATATTTTGCGCGTGTTTAAGCACGTTTCTGCGATCACAAAAATTCGAGTGACGGGAGTTGTTGCGCGCCTTGGCTGAATGATTTTCGAATTCTATGCAAAAAATCAGGGGGGTACCATTTAACACTCCCTTCCATCTCCAATAGTGGAGGATAAAATGGGGATGGGCTTGGCGGGCCACCCTGTATAGAAGATTCCATGCTGAGTCAAATAAACGATCAGTGCAGCAGCAAATTTTCTTCAAATCACCTAAATGCGGGACGTGACGAATTGACCTCGTGCTCAGAGTTTCACTAAGTACGATACGAGTCTTATTGACCTCGTCTGCCTAGACTAGGTTTTTCGAGTTTTTTCCCACGAAAACCTATAATTATTTCCTGCAATCCTAATTACATATTTTCTCAGAGTTCATACCTACAACTATGTACAGCAGCCGCAGGCCATGGATTAATTAATTATTTACCATTTTACAGGGCCATCTACAGACTATACATGAAAAATGGAATTAAAGGGCTATTCCTCAGCCGTGTTCCAATTTTTCCACCGTTACCTAGTACAAGAAATAATCTGTGAAAACAGTGCTGCAGTAGGTATTGAGGTTTGATAAACATGTGGTTCGAATCTTCACACTACTTTCCTAACCCGTAGAAACCCACAAAAAAAAATATATATTTTTTCTTGTATTTTAACGCTGATGTTGGCTGCTTGGTGTAGGCACTCTACCAGTATGATTCAAAAATATTATTTTTTAGATAGATAAAAATACAAAAGTTGTATAAGTATTTTTATTATCAAAAAAATTAAATTCACCATAACATTTTATTGGAAGATTTAGTGAATTTTTTATCGTACGAACCACGGGCACAAATTCAAACGGACACAGACTGTTGTTTCTGTAACAGACAGTTGTTTCTATCCCTAATACAATAGTTTTTACGCGCCCCACACTCTAAGCAAATCTACATAAAATTTTAAAAACGCTCCGTCCCTAATGTAACCAGCAGTGCGAGGTCAATACCTACGTCTCGTCCCGCACTTAACGGGCGGGATTTATAGACAAACCTTCAGTGGAGGTCTCCTCGAGCTGAGGATTCCTCGATTCAAGGAACTGATCGACTGGAGTAACGGAGTGGGATTTATAAACCAACCTCAACCTCGACTCGAACTTGAGGATTCTTCGGCCACCCTGTACAGAAGATTCCATGCTGAGTACAATATTAAGGGCGGGATTTATAGACAAACCTTGAGTGGAGGTCTCCTCGGCTGGAGGCCTCCTCAACGTTGAGTTAGATTTATGAATACGGCCGTACGGAAGTCGAGGAGTCCTCGGAGGATTCCTCAAATCTTGCTTTCGAGGAACGATTATAAATACGGATTCGGCTGAAGGAATCCTTGAAGACCATCCCAAGGTCTCCTCAATACTCGAGGACCGTCTATGAATCGCCCTAAATAATGTTCCTATACTTGAGTTTCTCCGGAGTTCCTCCGGCCTCCGGTTTCTCGCTTTTAGCGAATTTTCGAAGAAAATGAAGCTATTGCAA
>JAEMON010000001.1:53530395-53541785 GCA_030264115.1 Lygus lineolaris
TCACCAACTCATGCTGCATGAATGGAACTTTTTCTTTCAAAACCTCTCGAAAAACACGTTTTCAACTTGAATTCCAAGTTCACCCTGACTCAATTATTTAAAAAAATTAAGAATAAATTATACGTTAGAATGAGATTCCCCCCTTTTTCATTAGTCATTAGATTACCCTTCGGGTCATGTAAAAATAATCACTATCACGTACAGGTTCCCAACTCAAAAACTCGATAACATCATCGGCATGCTCAGAATTCATCCTGGTACTGAATACACGTGATAATTCAACATAACATAGACAATTAAGAAAGAACATGGGAGAAATGGGAAAAATAATTCTAAGTCAAAAAACGCGTTGTAGCATGTATCGACGCGAAGATCGAACTAGAACTACGAATTATATAAATCGGACAACGATCGATCGTTGACTGCCAGTTGGCACTAGCCTGAGCAGCAATTTTATAACGATTTATGTAATTTCCTGGATTCATGGAAGGACCCGAGCTTTGACGAGCTTAATTGAGGTGCCAATGGTCGGGGTTCTACTGTATTACCAAATAATTCGTGGGTTCCTTCATCCGTCTCGCTTCTTCGGACGAGGGAATTGGGAGAAAAAACGAATCGATTGAAATATGTTGGCTATATTGGGGCCTCCCCTTGCTGTACCTATCGGGGAAAAAAACTGATAATGGATGTTGTTGATGGTATGAGGTAACACGGACGGTGGAGAGGAGCGGAAGGTTGGAGAGGAATGTTTGAAGAAGAGGTGGTGGTGGGAGGGAGGGGGGGGGGGTAGTGTTTGGAGAGCGAGCAGATTTGCCCAATCGTGCGTGTAGAGTACCTCCCTCTCTCGTTCGCACTCTCACTCTCTCTCACCCGCTACGGCAGGCAGCTACTCCCCCGCACTATCCACGCACTACCCCCAGGCCGTAGCGGATCGATAGAGGAATGGAATAGTAACAGGGGTGAGCCTCGGGGGCACAGCTGGGACGTTGGAAAGGGAGGGGGTGTGAGAGAGAGGGTTGGCCCATTGACCTCCATTTCCCTCTTTCGCAAACCCATCTTATCGGCGTTGAATAATACGACCCCCTCCCACTGTTTTTACCCTCTTTTTGTTGACTACCTACTATGAGCGGCTTCTATCACACTCTCGCTAGTGGATACACCGGAATCCACGTAGCTTCAGTACATAACCTACATCTCACCCTTTTTGTAAAAACCCGAAATAAAGCATTTTACTAGCCAAGGATGCACCGAAGTACTCTTCAAGGGAAGCGTTTGCTGAATTGGACTTCTTCCACCTAGCATACCTTTATTAGGTAGGTACATTACTTTCAACTCATAACTATGCATATGTATAAACAAATAGGTAATCTCCTGAAACTCTGGGAAGTATACAATCTAGAACTATAGAGTCCCAACTTTGGAAAAATATGGTGAACAGTGATGGGCATCGGGAAGAGCCAGTGTGCAGTTTCCCCAGTGTATCGGGAAGTAAAATTGGAGAAACAGAAAAAATGAAACTTTGTAAATGAGGAAAATTTTGAGCTGATAAAGAGAGAAAACTGGTTCCAAACTCTCCTTAAGAATGCACCTTGCTGCAGCAACTTGAAACCGGCCAATCTCACCTGTAGGCACCAGCTCCAAAAATGTCTAACAAGATATTACACCTATCTGAGAATGAGAAAACTGAGATGAAAATCCGAGGGGTTTGAAAAAGAGGCGGTAAGTTGAAGGAACTGAAAAAGAACTTTGATGACGTCACCAACCACAGGAGATATCCAACCTTGAAGTAAGACATGGATACTATCATTGCACAACCTAGATGCCGCGTTCCCTAATGTTGATGTTAGCTTCACAGAAAAGGTTTTCAGCTCGTTTGTAGGCAGCTGATCAATTGTTGTGGACGGGAAATCGTTAAAAAATTATGGTACTTCGAGGGGGTTCGAACGTTATTGTCACTGCGGAATCTGGCGGATTCCACTGTGTGGTCACCGAGTAACCACCTCGTCCATCGAATACCTGATGTCTGTCTCCCATTTCTGCTGAAGGATGAGCTTTCGTTCAGTACACTTCCGAGGGGCTAATGAACTGAAGCCTTACTGGGAAGTGTGAGTTGCTGACGGAGGGGCGGACGCCAGATCAGTAGGCAGTTGTTTTTCGCTCTAAAGTGAGAGAACTTGAGATTTGGAAGGGGCCCGCGTCGCAACCTCTATTAGTCACCCGAAGACACTGCGATTTTAAGAATGTGATCCTGAAAAGCTTCGTAAGCAGAAAGGAGAGTGAAGCGAATTATGAAATTAATTGCAGTCGTGTGCGCCTTTTTTGGGAGTTGGAGGATTGTTTCAATTACCGTGTCCTACCCGACTGTGCCACTTGTTGTGGCCGGGAAATCTTTAAAAAATTAAGGTACTTCGAGGGGGTTCGAACCATATTGAATCTCGTGATGTCTGTCTCCCATTTCTGCTGAAGGATGAGCTTTTGTTCAGTACACAATCAGAAAAGGTTGGAAGTTAGTTGAATTCACACGGGTGAAGTGGCAAAAGAATATAGCGGGAATAATTTAAATTCATAAACTTCACTAAATTCCGTAAAGTTACAGAGACGTCATTTCCGCAGTAGGTATGACTTGATTTTCATTACTTTTCAGTGATTAACTTTCAAGGAAAACCATGCCAAAAGCCAACTGGAAATTTCACGCTATGTGGGAACGCTGAGCCTAAAAAATAATAAAGCAAAACCGGTATCTCTAATTCTTTCAAACTTCCGTCTGGGTAGTCATAGAATAACAAGTTGAGCGTAATCATTGCTCCAGTAAGTACTGTTATTCAACGTTTGTTTATATTCCTCGAGTAAATTTTTGAATTCAATGCTTTGGATTACCGCGAACATTTTCGGTTTATATCTACCTACTACATTTTCCATTTAATAGGTGGTTTTGAATTTAACCGCACTGCAGTAGTTAAAGTTTACAATCTGTTGATTTGCTCCTTCATGCAATCATAAACATGTTTCCAATTTTCTTTCTTATCTGGTTGAAGTTGGTAGATGAAATCGTGAGAAGGACTTCAAGTTCGGATTCAGCACTCTTGAAAACCCCTTAATTTTAATTTTCAGCTCAAAAGTTCATTAGGTTGGCTGTAAAACGGGTGAGAAGATCGCGCGTGACGTCATTTGTTCTGAGGAGCGGACGGTGCCCCCCCAGGCAAGCGCGGGTGGGTGACGTCATCTGTATCGATTTCACGGCATCCATCTCACTTCCAATCATCGAATACCCTACATATAGCATATTTTTGTAAAGCTCGCACTGAAATCTTCCAGTTTATCGAATAAAATTGGAAAGCCGGAATTGCCCATTAGTGTTAATTTATTTTGGAGTAGATAATAATGAAGATACAATATTTTCACATTGAAATAAATCTCTTTCACTTTCAATGAAACCTACATATATCATGTAGGCGCTTGAAATAATGTTTAAGGACGTAGGAATACATGTCCTAACAATGAACAGCATGAAGCTGCTATTAATCATGTTCAAGTCGTGTGTCACATTATCAGATTCATACAAGTACTCATGAATTTCAAACTATTCAGTGGGTTACTGATCGACCGAACCACCCGTATTAATATAAATCCAGCACCAACGAAGGGGGCGGCCACGAGAAGGACGGATTATAAATGACGGAACTCGCGCCATCCCTAAGATACTGAGTCTGAGGTGCTCAAGGGAACGCGCTGAATATTTCAGGGTTTGATGGCGTAGTAAAAGATACGCCCCAGTAGACCGCCATCAGGGTAACTCCTCCCTCGGCGGTGATCCACCTTGGATCGCTCCGATGTTTAATTTACGGTAACGAGAGCCGCATATTAACACGGAACTACTTCAAGTCCTAGTGAGAGTTCCGGGGGTTCCTGAGTGGAAACCGAATCCGAGTGATATCCAGCGAAGCAAGTGAAGGAAACTTTGATGGAACTCGGTTACCCAGGGAATGTCACCTCTCAGAACAATATTCTCTTTCATAGACGCTGATGTAAAATTGACATTAACAATAGCAATTTATATTTTTATTACCAAACACGAAAGCATTCGTGTTCATATTTTCAGGATAAAATTACATATCATTGGGGTTTGGGGGAATACTATTCATAGATACTTCCTAGCCCAGATATTAGATAGCCAGTTTGATTTTAGCAACAAGTGGTACCATATTCAGAATCCAATTAAAGTTTCTTATAAGGAGAGCCCGACAAATAATTATTATTATTACCACCCGATCTATTATAATTTGAATAAACCATGCTCCTCGTGTCAAAATAAACCGGATATGCAACTGAAACCATAACTTCAAGTTTCAGAAAAAATGCACAGGTGTGTATGTGGAGATGCATACCTAACTACGTAACTCTTTCGATTAGCTAGCTTGACCTACATAATTAACGTTTTTATAATACTGCGACCGATAAAACCTCTCCAATTTCGGGGCTCAATTTCTACGTAAGCATCTACCTGCAGCACTTTGAGATTTCAAGATGGATTACTTGGATGTGTCCTGGTGGTGTGAAGAATTGAAGAGGATGAGGAAGGTGGCTGGGAGACTCTTCAATAGGGCTAAAAGGACTGGGGATTGAGGACAGTACCACCAGGCCCTGGCAGCTTACAACGTTGCTATAAAGCATGCAAAGAAGGGAGTTCTGTGACATCAGAGGGTGCTAGACTTCAGAAGATTCTTTAAAAGTATCCCACTAATCCGAGTGGCACTCTGCTGAAGGACAATGGGGGGTACACGGAGAGTAGGGAGTAGACCCTAATGGTACTACTGGATACGCACTTCCCGGGATCCTCATTGCTAACAGAGGCATTTCCACAGGTAGAGGTCCTGGAGGGAGGTCAGTACCTCCAGGGAGAACTGGGAAGTTGTCAAGAAGTGTGTTACGTACAATAGGGTCAAATGGGCCATAGACACATTACAACCCTACAGATCACCAGGTCCGGACGGAATACTACCTGCCTTTTTGCAGCAGGGAGAGGGCTACCTGATCTTACATCTCTGCAGACGTTTAGGGCGAGTATAGCCTTTGGCTATATACCATATTCTTAGAAATCTGTCAAGGTGGTTGAACCATCCCTTGCGGTTGGAGCATCTCTAGAGCCATATGAATAATTACTATTATTACGATTATTTATTTCTGGTTACCGGGTATCCCCTTGCAGGGGAACACCGGTTCCACCTAGTTTGAGCCAGGGTGGGAGGTCTTCCCCCACTCCTGGCCTAACAGTATATAAGCCGCTGCCTTACCAGAATAAAGCATGTTCTACATCACAACCCAATCAGACCTTATTATTTCAACTTTTCCTTGTGATTTCCCTTGTTATATTTCTCTGTTACATGTGCTCACGATATTATTATTATTATTACTATGAACAATTACTTACTTTCCAGCTCCCCTTGCGGTTGGAGCATCTCTAGAGCCATATGAATAATTATGTGCTCAACTGGATGACCATTTTGTTCTATTCTCCCGAAATTTAAATTGCCCTTTGCGTGGTTCGTACGAGAGTCATTGAGCTGGCTCTGCGGGTGCCCTGGCTACAGGGTTTTAGCCTTGTATTCGTAGTGCGGAATACTCGTACGAACTTGTCCTTTTATTTCGTACGGACGATGGCCGATGAATTATCCGTGTTGATTTTTATTCTTTCTCGAGTTCTTCCACAATGATCGACGGTTCGATTTTATCGTTTTGTTTAAAATCGTGCCATTTGTGTACCGTTCGTACTTATTTAATGAAAATGATGAATTTTCTGAATCTTCATTTCTCCCGTTTTTATTCTTTTTGTCTAGTTCCTTGACGTTAGAGAACTCGTAGCGAAAATACGGGGCTTCGCTCGGTGCTTTCTCTGCGGTGTAATTAAATGGGTTTTCGTAGCTCTCGCGGGGGCTCGTGTGGTGGTGTTGTCCTGTTGCCTACGCTCGCGGTCGGGCGCCCGCCAATTTTTCCTTCAGTACATATCCGCGAAGTTGCTGAATTTCTTCTTTCTCTTTTCTCGTCGTATTTTCTCTTGTTTCTTGAGAGTAGGATTTTATGAAGGACTATCTTGATTTTGGTTATAAGTAATAAATAGGCCACAGTGGTATTTATCCCTAAACCGGGCAAGAGTGGGCATAGCAGGGCTAAGGACCTGCGGCAAATCAGTCTTCATTTCAGCTAAGACGCTGGAAAGGCTTGTAGATAGACTCTTGAGGGATGCTTACCTCAGTGAAAAGCGACTGTATCGGGAGCAGTATGCCTATCTAGCAGGGAGGTCCTGTGAGACTGCTCTACACCACTTGGTGGGAAAGATGGAAAAAGTCTTGGAAAACAAGCAGATTGTGCTTGGGGCCTTTCTGGACATTGAGGGCGCCTTTAGCAATACCTCATGTCAATGATCAATGGAAAGGCATGGAGTAAGCGCCACAATGTGTAGGTGGGTACAAACCATGCTGGAACATCCTACTGTGGAAGTTCCACAAACCCGCAATGCCGGGGGTTTGCGTGTTCCGCAATGTTTGAGGGGAGGATTGTGGTGACTACCACTAGGGCTTGTCTGCAGAGAGGAGTTCTATCTCCCCTCGTGTGGGACTTGGTGGTAGATAGCCTAATTCAATCATTGAATGATGGAGGATACTACGAGCCAAGCCAAGTACTCGTACTGCCAAGGGTATGCAGACGACCTGGTCATTCTCAAACAGAGGGAAGGTTTCAAAGCACAGTGCAGGAGCTCTTACAGGTTGCTCTAGGAACTGTGGAACAGTGTGTGGTGAAGAGGCGCTAAGTGTCAACACAAAGAAGACAGTAGTGGTCCCCTTCACCAGGAAACACATTCAACTGAGTTCTTGTTCTCTGAGAATGTTTGGAGATTGTCTAGAGTGTGCGGGGGGAAGCCAGATATCTAAGAATTATACTTTATAGTAAGCTTACCTGGAATAATCTAATATAATCTAATGACTGGTTTCTTAACTAAGGAATTGAGTGTGTGGATGTGGGCGTCATGATTGAAATCAGAATCCAGACCATGGAAGATGAACCAGGCCAACTAAAAATTTCACTATCCTCTCGTCAGTTACTTCGTGTTACTCGGTGGTTCCTCCCATGGTTATTCATGTATACATTTATACACCCTCCAAAAAACTAACAAAAAAAATGAAACATCATCATTTGCAGAGCTCAATCCAATATATTACATATACACCCTACAGTGTTGTGTAAATGTAGTTAACCCTCTGAGCTGTGACGATCGGAATGTATGAAGTTGAGGCCCCTGCATCACAGTATCGGCCTATAAATCACGCGATTAGCCTAGTGGCCCGTGCTTCCCGTACTGCGCGTAATTCATACAACCAAACAATTGGTTAGTTGACGACATGGGTCGTGGAATACCCTATTTAGCTTTTGCCTGTCACTAATAAGCCATTGAGTATGCGTTGGAATAGGTGGCCACACGCGGTTTGGGTCAAAGGACACGCGATTGGGCGGCTGCAGGCCCCAACTTAATTTGGGTTCACGCGTAGAATCAATAGCGACCCAATTCTGGTGATCCAAATTAGAACATTAATTTAAGAACAGATCGATATAGCTCTTGTAATCCGGCCCTAATAATTATTATTTTTGGTGACGATTAATTTTCAAGTCGAAACGCATCCCATCAATCCAAGACAAGATCCAAGATTGTCTTCAGCATGACCGTTATCACGAATTCGTGTCTTTGGATTAACAGTGTTAATTGTTCGATTGAAAAATAATTGTAACTCCTTAACATATTTCCTGTTGTAAACATGGAGCTCGAAGAGGCAATAATATCTACAAGCTAACGAACACATAATGGTGTAGCAGAAAGGAAAGGTCCACGTATAGATTAGACTCATCCAAAATGATTCCCCCACTCACATCAATTATCAGATGACCTCTGGGGCCGTGAAAACACTACGAAAATATGGACAGACAGACAGAGAGACAGAGATAAAATTGAGATGATGGTGTCAATCGTATTCAAAAAGCATGAGACGGAAAACATACGCTTCAATATCAATAAATTATCTCATTTTTCTTTCAATGGCGAGTAAGCGCTAGTGTAAGTCTGAAAATATCCTGGAAGTCAGGAAATTTGTTTAGGGCTGAAGAATGGCCACTCTGTGTTATTAAGTTATTAACCCTCCAAACAACGGAAGGAGACGCTGACGACCCCACGTTCTAGTTTTTCGATTGTCAGATTTTGTATTACTTTTTTTCCTCACTGGAGGATATTCATCCTCCAAATGTCTGCATTGCAATTGAAAACTAGTCATTAAAACATAACAATGAATCTTGTTCCATGATTAACGTGGGCTTGGGACCGGCCCTGCTCGAATTTCGTTGCCGAAAAGTAGGATATTCCATAAAGTTTTCGAGGGTGCTGAATCGACTCTGATGTCATAAGCAGCGATGCCAGACCGAAGAAATCCGAGGAAAATATTGATTTCAAACGTCTTGAAAATAATTGAACTTGCTTTCAATGTACTAATTTATTTCGTTGTATTATTACAACGTAATGAGATGGCTCTCTGTGTGTTGAACTGCAGAGGGCGGGATGAGATCAAAATGCCCTTTACCTTTCGCTGTAACAGGGACTTTTATTATTATTTTGGGACTAGTTCCAATCGGTTCTACCACAAATTTTCTTCAATCAAACCAACAGCTGAAGAGTAATTTAATTGTAAGTTTTAATTGTGAACTTACGACCTGCGTAACTAGATATTATAATTTATAAGTGTGATGTTCTATCATTTCATGAATCGTCAAGGTGCTCCTAATTTGGATGCCCCCCCCCCCCCCCCCCCCCCCCCCCCCCCCCCCACCAAGCCCTTCAAATATATATTATTATGTTTTGAAATGTCTAATCAATCGGAAATATTGAATTTGCATTCCTAAATTACCATCCTACCTCATAAAAACCATGCAACTTCCCCATTATACGTATGTCGGGGTTGAGGGAGGAGAAAAATGCAGGCTTCTTCAGTAGTTCCCTCCGCCTTATCAGGGACATGATTATAATACGTGGGAATAGGCAACTTCGTCAGGTTCACAGCAGAAGAGATGACTAGGTACCTTATTTAACATATTATGTTGCATATTGGATTCCGGTACAAAGCTACGAGTGGGTAAGCGGAAGCAAGTGCAGATTTTGACATTTTTTCGGAGGAAATCACAGAATTTGACATTTTTCAATTTTAAAACTGCCTAAAAAATCTCTACGGGGACCCACTTTGGTATGCGTGTGGGGATAACTAGAGCAATGGTAAACGTTGATTTAGGCTGAGCGCACTTGCCCGCATTCACTGATTGCATTGATTGGATGAAATCAATATTACGAGGTTTTGGATACGAGCGCGCTTGCCTGAAGATGGAGAGGGACTTGAAGTAACTCCAGAAAATCTGGATTTTTGCCCAAAATATTCTCGTTGAATTAAACGTTCAAGTTCCACAAGATTGAGAAATAAATAATAAAAAAGCAGTGCATGTATCAATCGTAAAAGTGAAATTATGTAGAAAAAAATATATATATAATAATAATAATTTTAAAAAACTGGGTACACTTGCCCGCAATCACCCTATTTCAGGTTATTAGGTACATAAATAGCAGTCTTGGTGTGGACATTATATTGTGTGTCTAATGAATTATGTTTACTTTCCTTCATACTGCATTTACAAACCATCCGTCTGGATAGTGAATTCCAACTGCTGTACAGTCGATAAGACAGAAATATTGTTGTTCAATTTCTCCACTTAAGGAGGGAGTTTATATATTCATAAGAAAGTCCACGAATTGTGATGGCGTAATTACTGCCATTATGTTCGTCACTGTTGGTATCCGCCACTCCGATGCCATCAATAGTTCAATGCCGCCGTTATTTCTCTCTTATTTCCTTTTCTGTATTGGTTTTAAGGGTACATCAGTCTTGGGAATACGACCGTACGTCTTGCTCTGAGGGTGGGGTTAGGAAATAAACTCCACAGGTGGAGCAGGTATTTTCGTGTTAAAGTCACATTTGGGCATGAAAGAAGAATACCACAAGCTACGGGGACCCACTGTGGTATGTTTGTGGAGAAAACCAAAGTTAGAACCCATCTATCAAAGACCTAAAACCTCCGGGAACCGAGCTCAGATAGGAATAATCTCCCAGTTGCACAAGGCGTGTCAATTCGATCTCGGCTTCTGTTGAAACCACGAAAAACAACAAAAGTTAGCTTGATTGCAACTGAGAAAAAACTATACCACTCAGGTTATCAAATCGAAAAACATTTTAGCACCCTGCTGTTATAACTATAACATGGGATCATCATTAGGTAGGTACCTATCAATTATGCAGGTTTCTATCTTGTGAACTGGCTCTCTCACTGGCTAATGAAGGCATTTTCATAATGTCATGAGGGATTCTCGAAACCCATGGACACGTATACGGTAACTATGGAGACTCAAAGAGTCCTTAAATATCACCAACTTGTGTGCGGATCACAGAGCTTGTCTGTTTGTACGAGACGACCAAAAGGCACGGCACGGTGGTTATACCTGACCTTCAAGACCGAGCGGTATTGCACGGAGTGATGTATAACCTGGAGCCCCGTGCATGGGTCCAGTACCGAGACGAGACCGTTTTGCCCACATATTCCATAATTTTCAAGGAACTTCCGTGTCTCTCCCATTACCCGCCTTCCAAGAGGTGGGGCTCTGGTCTGAAAACCAACTAGTATGCGGGTATACTCATGGACCTAGAAGGAAAGGATTCATTTAGGTCCATTGGTTTACTCTTTCACGCAGAAAATTGGGAAAATATCTTAATTGTCGTCTGAGATTTGTCTTCTGTACCATACCTCCTCCGGAAATGAAATTATTAAACAAAAATGAATTTTCAAGGTTCAAAAATCGCTCAAAACAATAGAAAAAATCTGTTGAAAGATTGCGGAAAAAATCCAGAAAGTGATTGATTGATCATTCGAAAATGCATTCATTAAGTCACACTTGACTGGTAGTTCTATGGAAAGCTCTGCTTCCCGTTTCTATCCGTTTTCTATGGCTGGAAAGTCATGCAACATGGTGTAATGAGCGAATTTTCAAAAACCATTTCAACTGATTTTTACTTTCCTCAGCCACCTGAAGGTGAATGGAAAGTATCGCTATATTATCAGCAAGAAACCCAATTTCTGAAACACCACCTTTACCTGGTCCTAATCGACATCCGATCAATTTTCTCCACGTTTTGCAAATGTGTATGTAAGTCCGTATATATTTATGTATGTCAATATCTGAGCGGCAAGCAATATCTGAGCTAAAAGCAGTGGCGCATCAGGGTCATGGCCGAGACCGTGTCATGGCGCGGGGTATG
>JAEMON010000001.1:53557361-53570718 GCA_030264115.1 Lygus lineolaris
CCTATAATGTCACACATTCACTCTCCCTTATTCTTCTAATTACTTATTACCCATACTATTGGGATAACTGTATCTACACAAATTGGTTACTCGTCCCTATTTCATGATTGCCAAGAAGAGTTGAAAATCGTTGAAAAAGTACCGAGGAAACCACAACTTCGCACCATATTTAGGCAGCAATGTGAAGGAAGTAATGTGTTATAAAACAAGCACAAGGTATAGCGAAAAACGGGTTTCTAATTTTAAGTCTACACCAATAAATGGATCAGTAAGTACTCTAACTAACATTTTAGTTGCTTGATTATGTCCAGAATGTTGCAAAAATGTGGAAAAACAGATTTTTGTGTACCCATGAAAAGTGATTTTTTTACTATTTTTTATTTATTTACATTGGAGTTTTAGGATAATAGTGCTTGATACGTATTTTTCGATGTCGGATTCATGTTCCGCACACCGAAAAACATGCGAACAAGTATGTTAAATCTGTTTTTAAAAATGTTAATTTTTAGCAAATTTTCATGTGCAAAAAATTTCAAAAACGTATAATAACCAAACATCTAGAGCGAATAGAGGAAAACGGGTTTCAGATTCGGTTTCAGCACACCAAAAAACGTATTGGATCGTAAAAGTAGCTGCCAGTTAGAACCTTTTAAGGTTTTTGCACAAAAACGGCTATTTCCGACCACTGCGCGCCGCATAGAAATGATACTTAAGTCCTTGATGAGGCCGAATTACATGGCGAAACTAGTCGGACAACATAACTTAAGACCGTCAACCCTTACAAATATGTTTACTACTGCACCACTCACCAATATTAAAGACTGAGGTAGTCAAGTGTAGTTCCCCTTTAATGTTAAAATTGAGGAATGTATGTAGTTATAGATCATCGATTTTGGGGTCTGGTTTTATACGTTTAAAATTGCTAAAACATACCTGAAAATATTAAAAAGCTGTTCTTTTTTCAATTACTACGAAATATAATTAGAAGAAATAATAAGTCCCATTCATGCAGCATGAGTTGATGAGCGAATTTTCAAAAACTCATTTTAACCGATTTGGTGGGTGATTCTTATAGGAAAATCCACGTTGATTCCGAATATACCATATGTTCCTATGTTTAAGATGGTAATTTACACAAAAAAAACCCTCGAAAACGCGTTTTTCCGCGATTTTTGACTCTACATTTCAAAATTCGAACCCTTGTAGTACTCCGAGAATTCTGGACAACGAACTCATCCTCTCTTTTGATATTATTGAAATTTTGAAATTTTTTCAGATTTTTAGCTCGATTCCTTGACCAGATGTCGTCTGGAGTGACACATATATAAATATATATACATAAATACACAAATAAGTACATACATAAATAAATACATAAATAAATACATGTATGCACATATAAAAAAGTGTTAAAGTTCACGAATCGTTTTAGAATGGTCTGAAACGGATCTCCATGAAGAAAATTCTGAAAAATTTGCATTATTTAAATTTTGAAGCCATTGCAATAGCTTCATTTTCTTCGAAAATTCGCTAAAAATAGAATTAGTTAGTGTCTCCTCCAATGTTTGATGATTTCATCTATTTTCGTGGCAGCAACATCCTTGTGGAGTTCTATTTTTGAAAAGATGTGTAGGACCTACTACCTTAATTGGTCTAAGGCAGTGGTTCTCAACCTTTCCTCGGTCATGCCCAGACGATCCCCTGTGACTGTCATCACCCTATAGTAGGTTCCTAGCTACCGAGTGCAAATTTTCAAGTTGGATCTTTAACAAATGAATCAAAGAGTCAGGGAGTACAGCAATTCTGATTCATTTTGCAATTACGCTTTCAACAGAAGTCAATAATACGAAAGTGAAAAGACTCAATGTTGGGATTACATGGAAACTCAATTGAAGAAAATGTTAAACTTCGTGATACAGGCTACCTACTACAGGGAAATTCGTTACTGCGACATGCACCGGAATAGCTGGGTATTGAACTCAGCTGTCACTTCGGTGACGTGACGCCTGTCCGTTCCTGTCTGTTAATACCTTCCGATTCTATATAATTGTACAGGTCTAAGGTGTCTTAATTTAGCAGGACTATAAATTGAAAAGTAGTTGGTAGGTACCGTCTTTTCTAATGAGGCACGTCGGTCCACCCCTTGCTGTATACTATAAAACCGCCTCGTCCCTCCTTGCTGCATTGAATTGACTCCACAATGCGTGCAACAGGAATCAGACGTGGCATGCAAACAATATCTTCCCCATTGGATTTAGAGATAACGCGAACTGTCATTCCCTACTTTGACAGTGATTAGACAGAGGTCAACAATGACATCAAAAAGAATGGACAAAGTAGAGGAGTCCTCACCTGTTCGTCGACAGTTCCGGGAAACCGGAATCACGCATCTTCTTCGAAAGCGAGAGACACGTAAACGTGATATAAAAAGATACCTACTGAACAGGAACTAAACGCATTACAAAAACGTCTGCCAAGTTGGTTGGGCAGTATAGCTTCCTCACTTTTGTAACATGGAAGTATAGAATCAGTTAGTGAACATTCCGGCAAAAATGGTACAATAGTTTCGGAGGTAGGAGCAAACCTATGACAACAAATTTCAAGTTTGCGCATGCACTGTAGCCATCACTTATCCAACTGTGGCGAAATTCATAGGTAATTGTATTGGAGTCAGCCCTCAACTAGCCTCCGAAATTGAGCGAAATCCGTCCATTAGGAACTGAGAAATCGTAGTTTCAAGTAATTCACGTTAGCGCATGTGCACACGCTACTAATGGCACGATGGCTATTAAATTAATAGAGACATGAGTAGGGGCTACCTCGGACAATCTCTGAAAATTTCACCAGAATTGGTAGATTAGTTCCGGAGTTATGGCGATGAAACTCATTTCAAAATCGCGCATTCGCAGTAGGTATTACCGATAGGATCGTGTTGAAATTCGGAGGTAATTGTCAACCTCCAACTACCCTCCGAATTTGAGCTAAATCGGTCATTAGGAACAGACGAATCGTAGTTTCAGGAAATTAACGTTTGCCCTACGTTGAGAGGAAGAAAAAAGTAATAAGCGGAGGGGAAATTTCACGCAAAATGGACTCAAACTGATGACCTTTCGATTTAAAGTCGGGCATTATAACCACTACACAACCTGGTTTGATGGGAATTGATAACGTACGATATATTAGTATATGAGGAGTGGCGTTTCGTCTTTCAACCCGGTAACATCGAACAGTGCTCCGCGAAAACCAGTGTGCCGTGATTGTTTTGATAAACAATAATTACATTTTTTTTTTAACAATTACATTTTTATTTGATTACATTATTTACAATCGCCTTTACAACCAAAGCGTACGATGGAAGAATACATCCGAGCAGGCTGTGAGGCTTCCAACGAAAATTAGCAGGAAATAATTACGTTCTGAATTGAGCCTAAAAACAAAATTGGAAAGTCTAAAACCTCCCTATTGATAGCATGGACGAAGAAAATAGTTCAGGCAGTTACAGATCTCACCCTTCAGTTGAATGTATTACACATGTAAAAGTAAAAGAAGGTAAATAAACTCTGGAGTATACAATTGAGGACAACCTGTTATCTGTGTTAGATATAGTATCGTCAAGGGAAGAGCCTAAATCGGAAAACCCATCATTGGCAAGCATTAAAAATGTAGTCATCCCTGAAGAGGAAGGTACAAAAATCAATTTAAAAATCAATTATCTTGGGAAATAAAGGACTTCTTATTTGAACAGGTGAAAAACAATGCTTGAAAGTAATGCTTTACTGGAATCGCCAAAATTTAAAGATTTTGGTTTGAGTGTTTCAAGAACCCAAAAACCTTTTCCAAAACTTGCACTGTACGGGGTACAATCTTCTCTGTCATCGGAAAAATTCAATCAAAGCCTGGTCAAATTAAATGGACTTGATGATACCGAGGTGAAAAAACAGATCCATTTTCTTTTTAAATTCGGAGAGAGGGAACAATTCACAACAAATCGTGTAGTGGAGGTTTCACGTGAAATGCGGAAAAAGCTTCTCGGTCTACGTAAGATCTTCCTGGGGCTTCTTCAAGTGTGATAACTTCGGCCACGTAGAGAATTCTGTCATCAGCCCCACCAAAGTTACAGTCATTGCTCGGGCGATCAGGACTTAAAACAATGCTCGTAAATTTGTGAAACCGCTTGCTGTGTAAACTGTAAGAAGTTTCAACTTCGTCACGATCATGCAGCTAGCGATAGAAACTGCCCTAGCTACTTGAATGCCCTCTCAGGACTCGAGAATAAAACCGATTATGGGATCTTAAGAACTACTACACCAGCAGGACCTCAGCTTTTTGGACCAACCATCCCATCATACCCTTCCTGATTTCGATTTGGATCTGAATACCTACGTCCTCAACGACATACGAGCTTCTTAGTGATTATGTAGGTAAATTTAATCGAGGAGAAAACATTTTAACACTAAACATGAATATACGTATCTTGAGCGAAAATTTATCCGACGTATTGGAGTGGCTAGACGCTGAGATGACAAAACCAGATCTTTTGATTTTCACGGAAGCATTTAGCTCATCATCATGTAACACTATTAATATCCCCGGGTTCACCTCATTCCATACAGATAATCCGAAAAACGGTAGTGATGGGATGGTAATCTATTTCAACGAAAACCTAAACTGTAAACCTCAAATATTGTCTATGACGGGAGCTTCTGGTCTCAGCGTTAGTTTTCAACTTGGTTCAGAAACTTACAATATAATTGGTATCTACAGAACCCCATCGAAAATCCATTCCGATATATCTCTCTTCATCTCCCGCAGCAAAAACCAACTTTGAGAAATATAATCACTCTTTAATCTTGAGCAACATCAACCTGGATTTGTTATGTAATCACGAGACTATTGAGAGTTACACCAACACTTTATTGTCATTGGGGTACATTGACCTCATAAATGAACCTACGCGCGTTCACGGCACGTCAAAAACTGCCATCGATCATATCTTTGTTAAATCGAAAATAAGAGAACTCGTATGTCGAACGGATCGGAAATGGGGTCCACAGAACGAAAACACCTCCTTTGCCGAGCTTTCTTGAAATATATTCACTTCATCAGGGCTCGAAGGTAACCCTAGAGCGTGAACATCACACCACTGTCAAACATCCAAGAAAAACCTAGAATACCGGTAAGCATCACTAGTAAAAGTGAAGAAATTTTAACAAAATTATTGCACAAATGAAGTAAAAAAACATCTGGTGCGAGGCTTCACACTACATTCTTCGCCCGTAAAAACCTGAATAATGGCTATTTTTTGCGGATATTAACGCCGAGTTCGGCCCTTTTGGTTTATTATTTTCAATAATGAACTTTTGGAATCGCTTACAAAAATAACGATTATAACCCCTTTCGAAATGTGTTGTTTTACGTTTCAATCAAGATTCGTGGACTCCGAAAATCGAATTTTGAAAAATCCGTCCGCTCTTCGTACTCCGTCTGCAGCATTTTTCTTAGTTGCCAATGACCAGAATTAATTAAATTTGCAATACAGGCCCCATTTGGGGTATAGTTGTGCCCCGAAGCTTCGCGTTACCGTCAGACTTCTCAGGAAAGAAACTAGCGGATGAAATTTTCGAAACACCCTAGCTCGAAAACTTTCAACGGAAAGGTATAGTTTTTCCATCGATTTCAAGTAGATCACAATTTTCAGCGTGGAATGAGAACATACGGAGCATTAGGACCAATCGTCCGCTCCGTTCAAGTATTGAACCAAAAAAAGAGCAGAAACACGAGGGTGAATGGCAAATCTTTCTCCAGATCCCATTCTAAGATCAGCTGATTAAATGCAATTATTTTCTGTTTTCGCCGAATCGAGGAGGAAGTTTACTCTTACTTACAACTCTCGGATAATAATAATTATAAGTCCTACTCATTGTGGATAAGAAATTATTGTGAGCTTTGGATATCACCTATTTACTATAATTATTGCTGATTACAGGTTAGTAACTCAAAATTGAACTATACAGAAAGAATAATAGTCCTTTGTGTAATGATTTGTAGTGTTTTTCAATAACGAATCTCTGGAAGCTAGAATGGAAAAAAAGAAGTAGAAGCCCCCTACAAGATTGATGTATTACGATTCAAACGCGTAGAACCCAAAATCCTAAAGAATAAACGAATCCATCCGTACGCCATTTATCATAACTTTTCGAAACTAATTGACCAAAATTCACGGAAGGTCTCATTTGGAGTCGAGTTGTGCGTTCCTTCCCTCAGCGTTACTTTCAAAAAAGTCAGGGGTGAAAAGTAGGGAATGCAATTTTCAACACTTACTAGTTCGAAAATTTTAAATAGAATGGTGGGTTGGTATAGTTTTTCAATACCCCGTTTTAAATAGATCACGATTCAACGACCAAACATACAACGAATATATAAGGTACGTACACTACATACATCACGGTATCCTGCTATCGGTTGCTGTCCTGATAGCAATAATAAACTATCTTGAGCCAGTTTATGTTCTCTTGTCTGCAGCACAAATTTATTTTCTGACGAATAGTGACTACTACCACGGTCCCTGAAGAGGCCGAATTAAAAGGCAGTTTCGCCTTCAGGGAGTCGGACGGAATGATTGAAGAAACATGATTGTGAACGACACGAAATTCAAGGTAGGTACCTACTTGCTATAATTTTTCTAGACCACAGATGTACAACGGCGATCTACGAAGAGGAGTAATCCATATGAAAGAATAATAAACCGTTGTGTAATAATTTGGTTACAGCGTATTTTTTAAATAATTGATATTTCAAAGTTGGCTGCACCTAATAATTATTATTGAATTATTGTTCTTATTATGTAGTGATGTACTTGAATGTTATGCGTTTGACTATTGAGTTGTTATGTTATGATTACAATTATCATAAATTATTTTTATTCTGCGAATCGCATGAGTTTTTCGAAAATCGGGCTATATTGGCGCAATACGAGTTCTGGCATTTCTCAAGGAATCGTTACACGGAGTTATAGCATCCCAAATGGGACTCATTTTAACAATATGGAGATTTTTATGGTGCTTTTTTCTATAATACCCAATAGCTGTGTATCGACATCGTGTTTCTCATTTTCCGAAATGGGAGTAATGAGCTGAGGTTGTTGATGAATTGCTTCATTCAAGGTATAATCCATTATGTATCTTCTATTACCGGCTCCAATCATTGTCATAATATATTGCATGCCGTTATGAAATATGCATTATTAGATTCCTAGTATTCGATTCCCGATGAATTCCTAATATATCCTCCAAATGTTGTTCTTCCATACAACAATTTAGCCTCTGATGATTGCACTATTTCCGACAAAAACTGATACTAGCCAATCGTAAGGTTCCAGCGAGTACAGATCTTTGAATGACTAACTAACAGGTAAACACCACCTTCCTCCAGTAGGACAAGTGCTCCAGTGCTCTAGTGAATAAAAATCTCAAATACTGAAAATAGGTACCAGAACTGAAAATAAGGTGGATATAGCGATCGACCGTTGGCCGAAGCGAACTAAACCGTGACTGTCCTTGACCGTTCGCCCTAACCTAGCACTTGGAACCAATATAGATTGTAATATTTATTTAGGAAAATCACCACCTTCAAGCTTGGTTTGAGTAGCATGTCATGGGAGCTCGATTGTTGCTCCAAAAACACTTTGTGGTTGGTTTCGTCAGCTCTTGGTAAGTTGTTTACTTCCATTTCACTCGGACTGAGGCACAGGGTTAGAATAAAGAACGAGTAGCCTACTTCAATCCGAGTTCTTTACTGACGTCTCACGGAGATGTTCCAAACGTCAGTAAATAAGTCGAAATTGAATCTTTTTTTAATTCTAACTATGGGCCGCATCTCGACTAAAATGGAAGTGAAGAAAAACACTGTGGAATTGATTAAAACGTTTTGGAGTTTATCAACTAATTTTCCATCAAAATGAAAGGTACTTACCGATAGAGGTCGGTTCAAATACCTACATGGTTTTTTTTTTTTTTTAGGAGTCTTTTCAAACTAATTCGTTTCAGGGTACCCTGAATTGCACTTTGAAGTTTTAACATTTTTTCAAATTTGTACCTGTTCGTGTTTGCGAATTTCCGAAGAAAATTCAGATTATTGCAATGGCTTAAAAAATTGTATAATGCAAAATGTTAAAACTTTTCTCCATGGAAATCCGTTCCAGACCATTCTAAACCGATTCCTGGATTTTAACATTTGTTATGTGTATATAGATATGTAAACATATACCTAAGTGTCATTCCAGACAATATCTGACCCTGGAATGTATCTAAAAAATAAAAAAAAATTCAAAATGTCAATGATAACAAAAGAAAGGCTGAGTTCGATGGCGAATTTTCGGAGTACTCGAAGGGAACAAATTTTGAAAATTGAGGGTCAAAAAACGTGTTTTTGGTGTGAATTACCATCTTAAACATAGGAACTTATGGTATATTCGGAATCAGCGTAAAATTTCCTATAATAATCACCTATCAGATCGGTAAAATGATTCTTTGGAAATTCGCTCATTAACTCATGCTGCATGAATTTTTATTTTCATGTGTAGTCAATGTTCCGGAATTCGCCGAATATTGAGATCTAGGTTATCATGTGTATGACACATAAGGACTTCTTACATAATGAGGACACATTATTTAAGGAAGCCGAAGATATGGACATATTTCAAGAAGCCGAGAATTTCAGAAATATTTATTATATTTTATTAAACAAGAAATACGTTCTTTCAATGATATTCTTGTTATTAACTTTCTTTCAAGTACCTACCACATAATTGTGAGCTATACTCGTAGGTAACTTGAATGATACTGTGCCTGAATATTAACAGTACCATTGAGACTGTTGCAGGTAAGTGCTACAAATATAATTATCTTTACATACCTGCTACCACAACAGACTCATCAATTTCGCTGGTTTCTTTATTTCATTTTTCGTTTTCCAATGTATTTCTCTGGTTGCTCATTTTACATTTTAATGTTTCTTGAAGGTAAGTCGGAGTCCTTATAATTTCATTACGCTATTTTTACGAACATAATATTAAGTTGGTTTTATGGGGTAAATTTTGATTTCTAACAACCGAAGATAAAGAAGCTCTGTATTAGTACAAGAAGAAGAATGTGCCCTCCAAAGTCAGAATTTCCACTTGCTTTTTGCGTTTCAACGCTTTCTGAAAAATTTTCGTTCCTAGTCTGATTGTCAGTACGTGATGGTCAATTCCTTGTCCTGGCCAAAACTATAAGAATTCACAGTCCGAATCCGATGAAATGTTAAGGGATTGTGTGCTTTAGCCCCTAGACGGTCCCCTCGTAATTTCATCGCCGTCGGACCGTAGTATCAAATGCACATGCGAAATCGAAAATTTCCTGAAACTACGATTTCTCAGTTCCTAATGGTGGTATTTCGCTCAAAATATGAAGGTCGTTGGGGGCTGACTCTGAGACGATTGCCTATGAATGTTGTCATGATTTGATCAGTAATCGCCACTACGCATACGCACTACCTTTTAATTTGTTGTCACAGGCCAAACTCCGGAACTAGTTGACCAATTACACGGTGGCATTTTCAAGGATTGTGCTGGTTAAGCCCTGGACAATCCGATTTCAATTCTACAGCCGTCGGACTAATGGTATCCTGTGCGGATGAGCACACACGTGTTCTGAAACAACGGTTTCCGAGATCTTAGTAGACCGATATTTCTCAACTTTCAGGGTAGTTGAGGGCTGGCTCAAAGAAGATTGCCAATGAGTTCCGTGACAATTACATCAATAATATAGCTGCATCAGTGATATTGCAAGAATCCCCTGTAGTTCGTCTTAGATTAGTTTTTTGTTGCTTTGGCTCTCTATAAGCTCTCTCTACAGGGTGATTCAAGACGGAAGCAAAAAAAAACATTGAGTGAAACTAGACCCAAAATAGGGTAGAATGCCACCATCCGCACCTTTCTATCTCAATCCGTTCCCAAGATATGATTTGTTTAACGTTTTTTTTTTTTTTTTCAGAAAACCACATTTTTTGCCATAAAAACCCACGTTTCTCCACTTTGAAACAATTTCTTTCCACTTTTGACCACATTTTCGGATTCAGCGTTGAATTTTCTTTACACCCAGTGCACATTCATAATCAAAAACGAACTCCTAAGGACCGCAATTGCAGTTCAAGCATTGACAATTTTTAAAGAATTTAAGTTTCTGAAAATACTTGTATGTTAACTGCATTTCCAAAACACGTGCTGGAAGCTGTCCAATTTCAGAAAAACTTGCAAATTTAATCAGCTTTCTAATGGTATGGTTGACTTTGCGATTCCTCATCGAATTCATGGAGTAATTCAAGTTTGAATGCGGAAAAACATCATTTTAACCACGTTATTTTTTGTACTGAAATTCAGTAAGATGACCTCAGACGTACAACGAGGATTACATTTGGCCCTGAAACCCTTAGAATTATCAATCTGAATCATATCACTAAAACGGCGGCCACAAAAAAATTGAGAATCCGTTTGTTAATTTTCCGGTAGGTACTCGTATTTTTGTATTTGCCTGTGGTTTTTCCGCACTGAAACTTGAATTTCTACATGAATTCGATAAGGAATCGCAAAGTCAACCACACCATTAGAAAGCTGATTAAATTTGCAAGTTTTCCTGAGATTTGACAGCTTCCAGCACGTGTTTTGGAAATGCAGTTAACGTACAAGTATTTTCAGAAACTTAATTTTTTTTTCAATTGTCAATCCTTGAACAGCAATTGCGGTCCTTGAGAGTTCGTTTTTGATTATGAATGTGCCTCAAGCGTATAGAAAATTTAACGCTGAATCCGAAAATGTGGTCAAAAGTGGAAAGAAATTGTTTCAAAGTGAAGAAACGTGGGTTTTTATGGCAAAAACGTGGTTTTCTGAAAGAAAAAAACTTTAAAAAAATCATATCTAGGGAACGGATTGAGATAGAAAGGTGCGGTTGGTGGCATTCTACCCTATTTCGGGTCTAGTTTCACCCAATTTGTTTTTTTTTTCGCTTCCGTCCGGAATGATTTTGGAGTTAATTTATTTTTTGATGGAATATTAACCGTTACACGTAAACCATTTTTACGTTTCATTAACAACTAACTACTAGTACACTTAGTCACTGTCATTGGCTCGAATCTACCAATTACTGAATTCTTGGAGAAACTGAATTTATGGAAATTGGAATAATTTTCATCAGTCAATAGAGTTGGCAACAAAATGAAATCGATAACTAGAAGAACTAACTGATCCGAATCATATCGGTAATTTTGCATAGATAGTGTCCCTGTATATATACTGAGAAAACCGTCTAGATAGACGATGTTCAATTGTATATTGGGTCCGGGCTAGAGGTTGAACAACAGTGGACTATAGTGTAATTAATACTCGTATACTGGGTTGCTCCCACGGGACACCCCTCTCCCTATTACCTTTAGGAAGCGAGTTCAGAGAAAAGAACATTTAAAATGGTTAGTCCATATAATTTTTTACTTAGACCTCAAATCCAAAATCGAAATTTCATGAAAATGTTGGAAAAGTTGAAATTTTGACACCAACTTTGTTTCAAATGGGAACCATCTGTTATTACAGAAACTACCAAGTATGACACCTGATTTTAATTCAAGTCACGAAATGCCAAATTTTCATGAAACTTCTGGGATGGTCAATTTTATGACAAATCAAAAAAATAATATCACCACGTTATTGAGTGTGAAGAAATTCGTTAAAATTATGTATCATACTTCATGGTGATGCGATTCAGCTATAGGTACGAGCCAGTGATCAACGTTGAACTCAATCTAGGTTCATCGTTACGGGAATGTTTACATTTGTTTTTCCCCTGAAGAGGGACGGGAGGAACCCCTTGTCACTGAGACCAAGAGAGATCTATTGTGACTAGATGTTTACATTCATACAATGAACTCGGCAGAAGTTTATAAATTTGATATGGTCCAAGACATGTTTCGTAGGTAACGTTATATATTTCTACCCAGAAAAAATCGGCAATCCAAGGAAAATGTGCGTTGCCCTCACGCTCTTGCCGAACATTACCATCACATACGATTACGTGACGTCATTTTCGGCTCCGTGCATTTCACCCAATGCGCCACTTTTTTAACCATTTTTGAATTCAGCTTTCATGTCCGTATGATTGGTAAGTACCGGATCTAGATTGCATAGGCAATCTATGAATTCCAGCATTAGAGCCTAGCGCCATTTGAGATCGTCTCAGACTTAGGGCATTCAAAGTCTCAAGTTTTTCTTCAGCAAACATTTGTATTTTACCTCACGAAATCCAACTTAAATAATCCGTTTTTTAGAAAGGTAGTTCAAGAAGTTTACGTAGCTTGTATAATTACGCGTTTGCCAACTTCCTTCTCTTATTAAAACCAATATTTTGAAGTCGGAATCCCCGAAGAACACCATTATGTTGGATCTGCAAATATTACATGAAATTTGAGTCAAAAGTTGTCACTTTTCGTACTACTTACCTAGGTACGTGAAGAAAAATAAGACGCAAGTAAGACATTGATAAAATCTATTCTGCGTTTCGTCTTAATACGAATTGTTAGAGTTAGTTTCCAATGTGTTCCCTCTTATTTGTTTTGCGTTTCTCTACTTGGAAGAGGGGATTTTTGAAAGCCCTTCGAAAATAGCCCACGACGTAAACATTCCCCATATATATAATACAATTCCCTGATTTTACTACACAAAAAAGTGAGATTCCCTACTGCACGAGTTTTCAAATTATTTAATGTTTTAGATGTTGCTAACATTTATTAAAAAAATTGTGCTTACACATATTAACAAAAATTTTGCTGGGTACGAGAGAATTTCAGGTCACACAAGATTAGCCAACAATGTTAATCTAAAGCTTCCGTTCCGTCTTACATTTTTTCTCATATACATTGGAGTGAAAATGTTTAGTACCCTTCCTAATGAGATAAACACTGTTGTTGTTCCCAAGAGGTTCAAAAAGTGCATCAAGGAGTTCATTTCAGATGAAATTCTTGGAGGTTTAGAGGATAACCCTATATAATTCCTTATCAAAATAAAAATGATTGGGCAATTGATTTATTATTTGATTTGATTTATTACGATTTTTATTTATATTTGATTTGATTTATTATGATTGCGATTTTATTTGATTTATGGTTTGAGTAGGTACCATGTAAAAAGTGTACATGTTACAACTGTATTGTGAAGTAAGTTAAAGCGACTCCGCTCCTCAGCACAAGTTTTCTAACTTGAAGACGGGCGACCGCATTTTGAACATCTATATTAGTTGTACCTAAATGTTTTTATTTCAAATATATGCATTATTAA
>JAEMON010000001.1:53579126-53593425 GCA_030264115.1 Lygus lineolaris
AGGATGAGTTCGTTGGCCAGCATTTTTGGCGTACTCCAAGGGTTCATATTTTGAAAAATTTAGTTTCAAAAACGTGTTTTTTTAAGGTTTTTGGTGTAAATAACTATCTTACATAGGAACATAATACGGTATATTCGGAATCAGCGTGAAATTTCCTGTAAGAATCACCCACCAAAAAAAAAAAATTATTCTTTGAAAATTCGCTCATCAACTCATGCTGCATGAATAGGACTTTCATATTTTGTAAAAGTCAAAAGTAATGAATGTTAAAGGTTAATGTCAAATAGCTATTTCAATGATTAAGAACTATTCTATTCATAAAAGTGCAAACGGGACCAAATATTGGTAAAACGAGACAAATAAGCATCCCGAGTGGATATGTTAAGACAACAGTTCCCTGTAAACGGAACTGTCCCGTTCAAAACGGGTCGTTTGGTCACCTTAGATATATTGTGTCTGTAGGGTGAGCCGCAGTGTTCTTCGTTTTCTGATATTCGAGTTGCTTGGCTTAGGATCACTTTAGAATTAGACGACTCATTTACAATAATTGTTAGATCATCCCGTTTTATTTCTTTTATGAATTGTATGCCTTCGTGAGTTATCTAAGATATAGGTACAAAATAAGTTTTATTGTGATCAACAGGTAGGGGCGAGGATTCGCTGAAGGAAGCGAGACCGCGTAGATAGACTCGAGACCGCTCTCGAGGGAGGTGATTGCGAGACCGTGTAGACAGCCTCGAGACTGCTCTCGCAATCTCCCCCAGCGAGAGCGGTCTCGGCAACTACTCTAGCTCTCTCAGGGCTCTTAGTGTAGGCACAGCCGACACTGCTCTACGCAATTAGTGTCGCTCTAGCTCTCCCCATGTAGACCCACCTTTAAGGTTCAAATTTTGAAAATTTAGAGTCAAAAATTGCTATTAAAAAAAATGTGTTTATTGAGGTTTTTGGTGTGAATTGCCATCCTTACAATAGGAACGTATGATATATTCGGAATCAGAAACCTGTTGTATTTCTTGCTTAGTAGATAGGGACCTATGTACGCATATGATTGCGTTTCACTCTCCTTCCCTATTCTTACAATAGGTAGATACTTTTTGTTTCCCCTTAGAAAAATGCACGAGCTTTCCCCCATAAACTATCCTGCTGTTTAAATTTATATGAGTGAAAAATAAATTCACGGCCAATGGTGTATCTAACGTTCTCCTATTTTATTTTGCAGTACACCGCTAACGGGAAGCCAAAAGTAGTTACCTATTGGATCGCGGAACTCATAGACGAGAATGCAGCCGTAAAAATATCTCATGAACATCAAGACTATGCATGGGCTGACTACGATAAAGCTTTCGAGCTAGTGTCCTACGTAGATGCCCAGTCTTTACTGAATAAATGTAACGATTTGATAAAAGAAGAGCTCCAGAAAAATGCGAAATAGTACCTATTTCTTATTCTAATATTTCTGGTTTTTAAATTTCCTACGTAATATTAAGCAAACAACTACTACCTTTCTTTCAATTAATGTTTTATTTTGAAATTGATTTTGCTCTATAAAGACGTACTTGGTTTATAAATATTATTGATTAATACAAAATTGACCAGTTAAATTCTTTTGCAAACATGTTTATACAGTTAAGTGGGTACTTTCCTGAATGATGGACACCAAACAAAGGAAGAAGTGATTTTTCTACTTCTTGCATATCATAAGTTTATCTGTTATTGCTACGTGTATTTACTATATCAGCTCTCTAAAGTAAAAATATTTTTCGTTAATTTGTGGTTTTTCCTCTCCATCTCTCTCCACCACCCTCATCCCAATAGGTACTAGCTTATACAAAATAATCCCAAATCGTCCGTACAGATTCATGAAATGTCACGCCAATCAAGAAGAGTCCCTGAACAAGCCTTGACAGTTTTTTCTCTCAAAACAATGTTTTCAACTATTTTTGAATTTGTTTGCCAACGCCCTCAAGTTTGCCTGAGTCACTGTGTCAAGTGGGAATTGGGATTGGGGAAGTGGGATTGAATTTTGCGCTGAATGAGACCAACAGCAGAGCTTAACATGTTGTTAAGCGTTTAACATGTTTCATTTACTCACATTTCTCAGCTATTTGAAGAAACAGAAGCCACCAGAACCCAACTGACGTCACACTAAGCAACAACAAAAATCAGGTTTGTGGCAAACCTGATTTTAACATTGGCGACTTTAGGTATGTTCCAGTGGAGCATCACTGGTTGAGTTGAGTGATTTTCGAGAACCCAAAAGGACAGAACTTGGTCGCTGGAACACACTAGCGGGTTACTCTGACAGATAGTGCAAACATAAAAGAATGGGGAACTTGCGTGGTTATTTCTTAATTTGTAATTTGAAAGATGTTAGTGAGGGCTTTCCAAGAAGGTGCTATGAGGGGTGTCTATGCTGAAATAGAGAGATCACAATGTGATCTCGGTGGTGTCAAGACGTCTCCCCTACGCCTTCCCAGAAGGGTCTCGATTTGCCCAAACCCCTACACGTCAAAGGTACGTGTGTCTACAAACGAGTAGTGAATGATATAACGTCTAATTGACGCATGTCTACTATTTAGCAACAAACTAAATACAGTTTTTTCGAGACGTCTACTGTTAGTGAATTTTCGAAGAAAATGAAGCTATTGCAATGGCTTCAAAAATTTTGTAATGAAAATTTTCGAATTTTTTTTTTTCATGGAAATCCATTTCAGACCATTCTAAAATGATTCCTGAAATTTAACCTTTATATATATATATATATATATGTGTGTGTGTGTGTGTGTGTCACTCCAGACGATATCTGCCCGTGGAATCGAGATAAAAAATCCAAAAAAAAATTTAAAATGTCAATAATATCAAAAGTAAGGATGAGTTCGTTGGCCAGAATTTTTGGAGTACTCCAAGGTGTCAAGTTTTGAAAATGTAGAGTCAAAAACCGCTAAAAAAAAAACGCGTTTTTGAGGTTTTTGGTGTGAATTACCATCTTAAACATAGGAACATATGGTAGGAATCGGAACCTATATTCGTAATCAGCGTGAAATTTCCTATAAGAATCACCCACCAAATCGGTTGAAATTATTCTTTGAAAATTCGCCCACCAACTCATGCTGCATGAATGGAACTTTTTTCAGGCTTATTGTCTAATCCACATGAGCATTGTTCAGCTACTTTTCATGGGCTGAAGTGCCATGGTCTATCATGTTTTATTTTTTATACCTAATGGACCCTGTGCCATCCACTTCTGAGGGAGTGTTAATAAAAAATAATAATTTGCAACTTCCTCTCAAGGAAAACAACCTTATTCAGACTGATGGAGAAATTTCGACGTATTTCATTTCAACAAACTGAAGACTGATAATTCCGTTTTTTTGTCCAATGTTCTTTCATTTCAAAATATTGGAGATTGAAGCATTCTTTCTTTTCCTTATTCTATCCTTATGTTTATCTTAATTTCGCGATGATTGAAATGTAGGTACCTTCAATGTTTCAAGAAGGAAGTGGGGAGAATTCACGTCTGTTTATTTCAGAACATATATTTTATAGTTGAAAATATATCTTCAGGAGTGAAAATTAAGTTTTGATTGTGATGTAATAACATTCATGTGATTTAACTGAACTGAATAATCAAAGTTTTTGATGACCAAAAATTGTATAGAAGCAACCTGAAATGTTGAAATACTAAGAAGAATGAATTTATGTTCGTGTTTTGTTTGAAAGAATCAAAAATCTATCACCATTTTGTGTTTAAAACAATTTTTTCTACTTCACACGTCACTTTTACGTAGTCTGCTAATAACTATCTGTCGGGTAAGTCTACTGCTCTAGGGTTAATGAACTTATTCAAAATATGTAGTTTTGATTGTTTAACATACGTACATCCGTTAAGGCATGAATGGGAAGCTTCTCGAACCAAACATCCTGTGGGCCCTTAAAAAACTTTTTCATTGAATTCTGGGCAAAGACTAACATTTTATAATCAACAGTAATATATCCCTAGGTTCGATCCTTCTTTTTTCAAGTACCAATGTACAGGTTAAAACAAGATCTTAGGTACCTGCCTATTTCAGTTAGGGATGAGATGCGTAGTTATTGTTCTTCTTTAAAAAAAGAAGGTATTAATGTTGTCATTGCTCATAGGCGCAGCATAGACGAGCTCATAGACGAGACATCAAGTTGGCGGGTCAGAGAAGAAACGGTTTTTGATGCAAATGGATGAAATAGCATCCATGCACGCGGGTGGCAAAGCGTGACGGATTCCCATTATCTTTATACTGCGTAGCCACCCGCTGCTGTGCTTCATGGATTGTTCATCACATCATGTCGGAAGTAATGAGTACCTATTCCTACAAACCAATTTCTGACCAATGGGTAGGTACATAATTTCATTGGACGCTTTACGAATTTCTCATTACCATTCATTCTGAAAATATCACCTGGAGAACAAAATGTCACACTTAGGTGGACACACCTTTTAGGTTGAAGGAAAACACGGGCATGAAAATTCCTCAATTGTTGATATCAACAATCGTACTATAACATAAGTTCTACACATAATTGAACAATATCTGGTATTGGAATTTTGACATGAGGTTCTGAATAGGTAGCTATTGGCAGGATCCTACGCAGAATACGAACGCGAAATAATGGTTGAAAAGCAAAGAAATTGTTCTGGAATCTAGTGCCCAATGAAGTCAAATACAATCAATATATGACATGATCACTTTATTTTTTATTATACACTGAAGGCAACATTCCAAGTTATTGCAAAAGAAATTATAGTACAAAGTAGTCTTGATGGAAACCGAATTCAGAAATACCTAGGAATGAACAGCTATTTCTTCAAGTTGAATGACCTTTGGTTTGTTACAGCTCAACGAGGGTGAAAAGTAATTTGATATTGATTCAAAATACATAGAGTGGAATATTATGGTCGGAATAACATGCATATAATAATACTATCATACAATTATTAATGTATTTTCCCTCGAGACAAATAATAACTTGTGTGGGTGTAGCTAGTAAATACAATTTATTGTGCTTGGGCCAATTCGTTCAAGCAATAACATATTCACCACTAGGATTGATAGGGTACGTTTTTCTTCCTAAAAGGTGCGAGAGCGAGCACCCAGGTGAAATATCTATGAACACTGAGTGAAATGTTCCATTTCTAAGACATTCCTATGAAAGGGAAGGGTGACATTTTCACACTTTTCCCTCGCCAACTCATTATTGACTTCTCACTTGGTTGCTGATCCCACGCAAGAAGAGCCAACAGCACTACATTCTGGTTGGTGGTATGCAGATTGTAAATTTACAATTTATCTGCTTCAAATGGGGAACAGACATAAAAATATTTTTATTTGATCAACCGTCACAAATTTTCACGAGCTATTCCAGTCGCCGTCGTAACTAGGTTCTTCTTTGGTGTTTATACAATATATCGTGGAGAAATTCCTTTAAATTTAGACAACACGTCCCCATGATTCAGGTTAGCGTTTAATGAGCAAAGGGGTGTTCAGTGGGTCGGAATTTTGCATTTTCGACCTCAAATTTGGATTAAGTTCCCTCGAAAACACTCCACTACCAAATTACACCTCGAAATTTTGTATAATTTCGTCACAAGGTTCTTGCATTACGCCACGGTATAATGGAGCTCTACCCCTCACCCCACAGGCAAGGGTTTATGACGTATGTGTATCTCATCCTCAAGAACCCATTTTTGCCCGATTCCGATTAACAGATAACCATCATATTGGATCTCTTAGGAAAGCTCTCACCGACATATTTCTGTCAGAATTGTTTAAAGAATCGACTGGAGTACCCCATTATCGTGTATAAGAAAAGTAGCTTTTAGTATTTATAATTGTCTTCTCCGATACGTGAGCGGAAATTGATGAAAAAGTTGTTTAGGACAGAACAGGATCACCTGAAGAATTTGATGATTTGCTGAGAATGATATGATGGGCTGAGGCCTCATTGTTAGGGTTAGCATCCTAAGCTGAAACAGCAGACCTCAGCTACTTACTGGGAATAAACCCTCACTGAGTCTTCAAACGAAAAATCACATCAATTTTCTCCGCTTTTTTGAAATACCGATTTTCAATCAAATGCCTCAAAATTATTAAAGGCATTCTTGGTTCCAATTTCACAAACCTTGATAATTGCTAATTTAGTTTGAAAAGTTCACAAGAAGTAGGTACCTCTAACGACAGATTTCTACGACCCAAATAAACTGGGATGAAGTAGAGAGTGATCTAGATAAACTTGAAACTACAGGTAGCTGATAAAAAAATAGCACAATGTCAACAGTCACAGAAGCATCCTCCGCGATAGCACACAAGAAAAAAATGTGTTGGCTTCATACAACTGAAGATGGAAAAATAAGTAAGTAGATACCTAATTTCTAGCATTACATCACATGTTCGAAACTATGAAATAATAATCTATAACATACACTTATAAGTAAGTACTAATTTAGTGGGACAATTTAATCAAGTAAACGCTCCAATTCATAGAATTGATTCAGTTGACGTAGGTAGGTAAGTAGGCACAACGTAACTTCAAAATCATATATAGTTAAACGTAATGTAGGTAATAAATAATGCTGTTAACAATTTCTTGTGAATCTCACAAAAACTTCAAACGACCTAATGAGGAAAACCTGCACCAATCCAAGTTTTAATTAAAGGTGGGGGCTTGCAATCACCCTCCTTGGCAAGGACTATGAGAGTGAACAAAGAGTTTCGCTCGTAGGTGATCAGAGCAAAGTCAATTTCATGAAAAATTCCTATAAATAAAGTTATTAGGCCCAGTCAAAATGATCACCGCTTGGTGCACTCTTTGTTCATTGAAGCAATAATCTTTAACTCAAAATAAATAGTTTGAAGAGATGCTTAATATTTAATTGCAATTCAATTTCACTAATACACAACTGTTCAACCACAAGGAAGTCTCGCAGTCACATTTGAAATCAAATAGTTCGAACCCGTCAAATGTTGATTCACAGTTCACTATGGATATGGCTGTTAGAATTCAGTTGACTGTTTAGATCGCTTGTGTGAACATAAATTCCTTCAGCTGCTTTCCAATGAACTGAACTCATACGGGTAGATCCCACAACTTCAAGCTGTCCGCCAATGGGTGAGCCGTATTTATGTCCACTGACGCTCAAGTACCTGAAAATCGAGTATAATATACAGTACAATGCAATACGCTGGCATTTGCTAAGGAGGACTCGTCTTGGGACTGCTCAGAGGCCTCAAGCAGAGGTGTCCACTTCTACAGGAAAAAAACGAATGCTTACTTCTTTCTGATTCGATTCCTAAAATTCAACGATTATAAGCAAGTGCCTGTGGCGGCTTTGGCATGTGACTGGAGGACAGGCGACAAGTTGCCAAAGAAATATTATTTCTAACAGGGGGTTCGCCAAAGGATGTTAATACATAGGTATTTACAGCAGGTGCCTACCTTTGCTTCACCCATTCCCTGCAGACCTCAAGTGGTTTTATCCCACTCATGGGGGTGGTAATATTACCTCTAGCCTCACCCACTCATTAGCTCATGCTGCATGAATGGTCGTGGTTTTTTACAATTATGAAAACGGTTATTTTGAGGATGGGTAATACTACCTCATCCATGAGGGGAGGAAAATACAGTTTTGTTGCACGTTTGCATATTCAATCTAGCCTCCCTCACGGATGAGGTATTGTTACCTCATTACTTTTCATTGCAATTTTGACTCAAAAGTGGCATCCGCACGGGCGTGTTGCCTGCTAGAAACGTCACGCATGGAATGGGTTAAACTGGACATTCTAAATTACAAAAATGATTTGAGAAAATTGACTCTTCTTTCCTCATTTTGGTTTATTATATCTTTTCATTAATGAACCTTGCAGCTGCGTTTCACACCATGCTCATCTATTGCTTTTGCATGAAAACAGAAAGCCTACTATGCAACTGTCTCTAACTTCCCTGTTATGTTGCTATCCCCTTCAGTTTCAATATACCTACCACAGAATGTAATATGAATTCCAATAGTTGCAATTAGGAAAAGGCTCAAAGAGAATGAATTGGTGCAATATTTTAGTTTAAAACATTTCACTCTTTCAATTTCCTTTCGTTATAACTAGCCTATGTTACAGGCTAGGTAATGCTAACCCTAACAAGCCGCATCTGAGAAGTACCTACAAAACGTAAGCTTATTCTCTTCACACATCTATATCAAAATGTTTCAAGAGACTTCCTTTTATATGGCTAGAAGCTTACTTCCTTCAGATAGACAGCGTAGTACGTAAGTAAATTTCAAGTAGGTAGGCACCTAAGTACTATACTATTTAAAGTCATAAAGATCATTCTTCATCCATCTCAAATTATGCATAAGAGTATTATGTTGAGCAGGTGCTTTTTCAAAACCTGGTGGTGCCATACCAACTTTCACAGCATTTCAAAATTCACGATAACTATACTCAACATGTAAATTTGAGTGGCGCTAACCCACAGTGTCAGTCTGGCACAGTGTCACCCTTCCATGGTGGCATCGCAAATGTTCATGGACATTTTTGAGGTACAAAGAATACGTACCTATACTAATTTCAAGATCCAAAACAGTCATCAACATCCTAAGACACAGTTTCTGACGCCAAGGTACCATTTTCCATCACCTACGGTGACACCAAAAAGCACTGAGCAGGGATGAGAGGCTTCCTACGACAAATCCCCCAACCACCACGTTCACCATATACTATGGACCCGACAGAATCAAGGAGACAAGCCCACACTTATTGGGGTTAACCACCAGACCACACTAGAATAGATGTTCAGAAAATGCATATACATACTCAAGTACCAATCTGAAGGAGTTAAAATTACGAATTTTTTCCAACGGATCAGAGGTCTCCACAGCAGTATTCCGAATGATTTAGTTTGACGAGGTCATGATGTTCAAAAAGGAAAATCGACGGTTTCAGCGAATTTTCGAAGAAAATGGAGCCATTGCAATGGCTTCAACATTTAAATAACACAAATTTTTGGAAATTTTCTTCATGGAAATACGTTTTAGACCATCCTAAAACGATTCCTGAAATTTAACACTTTTTATATGTATATATACATATATTTATATATGTATATAATATGTATATATATGTAAATTTAACACTTTTTATATGTATATATACATATAAATATATGTATATATACATATAAAAAGTGTTAAATTTCAGGAATCGTTTTAGGATGGTCTGAAACGTATTTCCATGAAGAAAATTCCCAAAAATTTGTGTTATTTAAATGTTGAAGCCATTGCAATGGCTTCATTTTCTTCGAAAATTCGCTAAAACCGTCGATTTTCCTTTTTGAACATCATGAACTCGTCAAACTAAATCATTCGGAATACACTCCATTTTTGATGTAGTTTTACCAAAAAATTTTTTTGCATCTACGAGCAGATCACCCTGTATATATTTATATATACTGTGTATTTGACTAGTTCAATATAATATTGAGGAGGTTGATTATTGACCAAGCTAGTCGTATTCAGGATGATTTTATTCAAGCGACGTACGTTTCAGCACTGGATCAGGACCCTAATCAGGTTATTCATTACTCATGAAGAGTCATTTTGTCTTGAGGCACTTTTCACCACAAGTAATGAGGTCGTTCAAGCACCTAAAGCTGTTCAGCCCTAACCATCCCAACCCTATCCTATCCTATAGTAAACGGCTAAAGCCGGGTACGCACTAGTATGAGGCAGCGCATGAGGCGGGCCAAGGGGCGGTATGCGTACAGGTGTAGACTGGCGAGTGGCATGAGCAAAACCTGCCTCGGCCCGGCCCGAGGCGTGCGGCGTAACGATGCACGAACTTCCAGCTTTATGAAAAAAGAAAGATAAATCGTGCGTTGTCTCGAAACCATAAAATCAAACGCAAGAGGCCTCGCCCCCGAATGTCTCGTGCGTTGCCTCGTGCAAGTGTCTACCCAGCTTAAAGCTTAGTCGAGGAGTGGTGGTAAAGTCACCCTTCAGCCCGCTTCCCCCATCTGATTTTTGAGTGAGATCCGCCCTCTGACAGACTCCCCACATTGTCTCCTGCTCCACTCCCTTATTCACTCAAGTGCTTGACCACCTATTAATAACAATTGGAATGATTTGAGCATTTGTCTTCTTCAATTCAATGTCTTATCTACAGTATTGGGTTATTAAACAATAAACTTCCTACTTTTCAGTTACCAATGAGTAAAAAGTATTTTGTTGCATTACCTGTTCGTTCCCATACAAAACCTTCTTGGTATACATTCCATGTTTCAAAAGTGCGTATTGTCATGTATATGTAGATTACCCACCTCACATTCCCATGTTAGGTATCTGAGTACGTGAGTAGGTCACCTACCTGTTCACTTATTTTACAAAAATACAAATTAATCCTGCCCCATTGCAGATGTTCAAGGCTATTTTAGGGTTGAGGTAGGATTAAAGAAAGGGTGACTGACAACAGGAGTACCACGTAACTGGTCAGTGTTCAGTGCCTACAGTACCTCTCTCCAGTGCTGACCATCTGGTGGGAGAACAGAGTTGTACCCACCAGCACCCACTAAGCTTTTACTGTTTACTATAATCCTACCGTAGGATGGTCGAGCAAAAAAAGGACGAGCAGGATAAGAAAGGGAAGACTCGGCGTAACAGGCAGAGCCATTATGCCATTATTATGGCAGACTATGGCCAGATGCCATTATTATAAGGGCTTCCGGGACCCTTACCTACTCTGATATCCTCAAGAAGCTCAGGGAGCAGGTGAAACCTGAGGAAACAGAGACAGTGATCCAGGCAATGAAGAAGACAAGGAAAGGAGATGTTTTGGTGGAAATGGCCAAAGACTGTGCGATATCACCAGAATTCAAGCAGGCAGAGGAAAATGCCGTTGGAGCAGATAATGTAGCCAAGGACCTGACCCCTGTAGCCTCTTTGGCAACGGATGCAGAGGTAAAAGAGGCGCTGGAAAAGATGCTTGGTACACCAAAGAGCAAAATTAAGGTGTTTATGACCAACCCAAATAGCAGGCAGCAGAGACTTGCTATTGTGGAGCTGAGTGTTAAGGATGCAGATAAAATCCTCCAGGTTGGTAAGATTAAGGTTGGATGGGTCAGTTGCCGGGTGAAAACCCGAATTCAAGTGCCACGATGTTTCAAATGCCTGGGTTACGGACACTGGGCAAGCAGCTGCAGAGGGCCAGACCGCAGCAATATCTGGTATAAATGCGGCACTGTCGGACATAAAGCGGCAGCTTGCAACAAGGAAGAGGAAAAATGTGTGCTGTGTACGGAACTAGATGTCTTGGCGAACCACACAGCTGGGAAAAAGGGGTGTACAGCCTATCGGAGAGCTCTAGAGGAGGCAATGAGAAAATCAAGATGACCAGGTTGCTTCAAATAAACCTGGACAGGGGTAGGACAGCGGACTCACTCATGGAGCAGGCAGCTAATGAGAAGAAAGCCGACATCATCCTAGTCCAAGAGCAATACAGGAATAAAATGGGCCCAGAATGGATCAGTGACACAACAGGCACAGCGGCCATCTGGATAGTAAACCCAGAAGTGCTGGTGGAAGCAAGCGGGAGTGGGGAGGGCTATGCCTGGCCCAGGATCCAGGGAATAACCTATCTCAGCTGCTACTTAACGCCGAATGAAACCATTGGTGAGTTCGAGGGAAAGCTCGCTGGAATTGAGGATGAAGTTCGAAATGCAGGAGGAAAGGTGCTTGTGGAAGGAGACTTCAACGCCAGAGCACTGGAATGGGGGATGCAGAACCCTGACGGACGTGGTCGAAGAATAACTGAGATGGCTGCCAGGCTGGGACTAATTGTCGCAAACACAGGTGAAGTGCCAACATTTAGAAGACCAGGAAATCAAGGGACTATCCCAGACATTACTATGGTGTTTGAGTCACTTGCGGCACAGATCAGAGGGTGGCAGGTGCTGGAGGATTATTCAGCCAGCCTACACCAATACATCCAGTATGAGATTGGTGGATGCCATCCCACACAGGCCAGGAGGCCAACAAAGCACTGGACTGTAGGAAGACTTGATAAGGAGCTCTTTGGCACCATGCTTCACATGGGAAAAGGGGTTCTATATGGAATCAAGCAGAGAGCAGCAGGGGGCCCAGTTGCAGCATTACTGGTAACGGCAACAATGGGCCTACTGACCAGGGCTTGTGAGGTGACGATGCCCACAAAAACGGCAATGCGAGACAGACGAGCAGCGTACTGGTGGAACGATGAAATTGCCAGGCTAAGGAAGAGCTGTTTTCGACACTGGAGGCTTGGACGCAGAGGATCTCTGGATTTTGATGTAAAGACAGAGCAGTTCAGATTGGCAAGAAGGGCTTTGAAACAGCCTATTATAAGAAGCAAGACCAAGAAACGGAAGGAGCTTTGCGACGAAGTTGAGAATGACCCGTGGGGGCTCGGGTACAGGGTTGTACTTCAGAAACTCAAGGGAGCTTATACAACGTCAGGGTTGCCTACGGAAGTGAAGAAAAGAATAGTGGAGGAGCTTTTTCCGCCTCACGCCATAGAAGACAGACCAATATTAGACGTTCCATAGGATGAAGTGCCCCTCTTCACCCGAGAGGACCTCTTAAGAGCTGCAAGTAAGATGAAGAATAAGAAAGCTCTAGGCCCCGATGGTATACCAACAGAGATCCTGAAGGTAGTGGCTACAATGCACCCAGAAGTACTACTGGAAATGTACAACACCTGCTTGGTGGAAGGCATTTTCCCAGAGAAATGGAAAATAGCCCGACTGGTGCTGATTGGGAAGGGGAAAGGGGACCCCAACGCTGCAGCGGCGCACAGGCCATTATGCATGCTTAATACAGCGGGGAAGCTCTTTGAGAAGATGATTAAGACGAGAATGTTAACAGCACTAAGCGAGAGCGGAGGACTGTTCCCGAGGCAATTTGGCTTCGTGGCCGGAAAGTCAACAGAGGATGCAGTCAATGAGGTAGTGGCAACAGTGAAAGCAGCGCAATCAGGAGACCGGCGCACATGGGATCTGTGTATGGCTGTAACGCTAGACGTAAGGAACGCCTTTAACTCGGCACGATGGGAAGACATATTGGCGGCCTTGAAGGATCATTTCCAGACACCACCATACTTACTCCGGGCCTTACAGGACTATCTGGCAAATCACTGACCCGGCTGATGGTAAATATCGGAGGCCCCTCTCATGCCATAAGAAAGCTGCTGATGAACACGGCAGAATCAATCATGCTGTATGGAGCTGAGGTCTGGGCTGGAACTTTCCGGTTCCAAAAGTACCGAGGGAGGATGGAGTCTGTCCAGCGACGAGGCGGAATGAGGCCAAAAGGCAATGAAACGGACTGTCCCAAAGTAATATGATCGTAGTTCCGGGGCAGTCTAAAGAAAAACACAGATGATGGGTTTTAGCTGGTAAGAGTCCGGCAGTGTCTGGGGTGTCAGGCCGGCCCCATTCCTGCATGAGCATTTTCCTCCTCTGTCCAAAAAAAAAAAAACCGTAGGATGGTGGAACTGATGTTATTTGGGCTGCCCCAGTTCCAAGTAGCAGTGGTTTATTTGGGGTATTGTAGGTTATTTATTTACTGAGCTGATCCAGTAGGCAGAACAACAACATGATATCCACGCTCCTCCAGACTTGTGACACAGATCCTTCTAGATTAACTTATGTAATATATAGTCAAGAGGGCCGAAGTGGTTTTGTGGTACTGAAGAGCTGGTGCAGTGGGGGGGGGGAACAGACATGTCAGTCTTTCTGAGGAGAGACAGCGTTGTAACCCTTGGCCTTCTTGACTAAAGGGTACACAAGTTAATCAAGAAGGAGCCATGTCACAATTCTGGAAGAGTGTGGATATCTTGTGGTTGTTCTGCCCAACTGATTGGCTTAGTAAGTAAATAATCCACAAAATCCCAAATATAATAATATCTTTTAACCCTGTCCTTTGGTCCTGGACATATACATGGCAGAGCAGTAACAAATTTTTTTGTGAAATACATATATTTAATTGATTCACACCAGACTACTAACTGGGGTGGTTATACCAACGCTTGAATGACCCGTGGATGGAAGAAAGAAACTGCAAAAAAACAATTTTTATACAGTAAAAGCTCTTTTCAATCTTTCAAATGATTTGGAACCTTTCTGAAATATTTCCAATTTTTCTGGAAATATTTTCGACCGTTAGAACTCTGCAGCTGTAACACAGGCCATGTTGTGAAAAAAACAAAAAAAACGTCTGCCAAGTTGGGTATGGCACATAGCTTCC
>JAEMON010000001.1:53607702-53623984 GCA_030264115.1 Lygus lineolaris
AGTGGTCTAGGGTGTCCACACGGTTTGTAGGTGACGAATATAGGACCTATATTCGGACCTATATAGGACGAATATATTTGTAGGTGACCTATATACACCGGACATAGAACACTACTTTTTTATTGTTGGAAGGTTATTAGATGAATAACATGATTTGGTGGAATGAGCCGCGTACAAGGTGCTATCGCAAACTGATTTTATCAGTCAAGCTGAAGCTGACCTAAGCAGCTGGCTCGTGACAGCAATTCATCGAGAAGTAATTTGCCTCCCAGCTGACAGAGTGTCACCCAGGCAGAAGAATACTCTCTCAGACTCTTTGTAAATATCTGTTTTATTTTAATGTAAAGGAGTGTGTGGCCAAAGTCTCGTGCCACAAATTTACGAAGAAACTTGTCAATCTCATCAAATAACTTGCGGTAACTGGCAAGTGTTACCCATAAGGCCCTGCATCATCTCAATCATCAAGAATCTATCAAATTTCATCCAATTGGGAGGAAAGAAGGGAAGTTTCCCACCCAGCCACCCAAGCTCCAAGGGTGAGACCACCAATTCGGACCCTGAATTTCAGGGCCGCACTTTCAGGGCCTGAAAGTACGACGGAAAAGGTCCACCATAACCTTGTTGTTTCTATTAGCCCTCTTCAAGCCGGCCTTTGATCAACGTCATTGTGTTGCAGATCAACCCATGGAAGAAGGACTTCCATGATCAACCGCTGCATCCTGTCTCGTATCATCGACAACCCAGCTCCTCTGTCAAAGTTTATACTTTTGAATCAAATAACTTTGTACAGTTCCTGGTGAACCCTCTCTTCTTTTGTATATAGTCTTTTCATTAGTGTTTAGGATAGGTTATCGCATCCACCGTTGTGGATCCGTTTTGTGTGTTTTAACGAACATCCCGGTGTAACGAATTTTGGTATTGTCCAGCATAACCGCAGTACCACCCATAAGTACAGACTTACTTCATAAATTTCGTCATGAATATTTTTCGTTCTCTGTTCAGCTTCCCGACTCCCGGGGTTTTGGGAAGTTCCGACATATCTCCTAGTCCAGTAAATTCATTAATCAACGATAATAACCCACGTAGTTCAAAATGTCGAAATGAGGGGAAATAAAGTAACTTGAAAACACAGTTCGTGCCATGTATGTGTTTTGGGGGCTCTTCCTGTAAGTAGCAGTTAAGAGCGGGCTACGAATTCAGTAAAAACGAGCTTCTTCCTCCATGACTTTTCTCTGCTATGATCTTCCTATGAGCTTTGTGTTTGTAAAAATGACATGTAACGAGAAGCAGAAGAAACAGGAGGGTATTCGTAGGTTCACTGCTCTACTATTGCTAGGATTTGGATGCTGTCATGATGCTGTGTTGTTTAATACGACATTAGTTTATTCTGCGTATTTAATTATTAATTTATTGGTGGAGGAGTGTCGTATTGATTGAATGAACTAATGTTTAGACTAAAATGCAGGTAAGGAAGTATTTACCTATCACGACCTAGACCAATCACTATTATTTGATTGTAGCGAAGGGTGACTGAGCAGGTTGGGTAGAGAGCAAATTCATGCTTGAATTTTATCAGCCCGTTTTTGATATGGAAACCCTTCTGTTTCTTTAATCTTTTGTAATCAAATAGGTATATATTCAGTGTGTTTTCCATTATCTAAGGTAGGTATCCGTCTTGATGTTCATGTAAGTGATGTAACATGAATAATTTACTTCTTCAGCCGAGCTCTCCTTTCCAATTAACTTACGATATACCTACTTGAACCTAATGCCTTCCGGGAAATGTGCTCTTATCTTTTCAATCATTACTGTAAATTTTCGCTATAGTGAGAGGGTTATTCCCTGTTGGTACTGACAAATAAGTAAACACCAGAACTTCAATCACTACGAAATTATGAAACTCTGGCAGATAATTTATTTTCCCAGATCATTGGGTCTTTGAATGAAGCAGAACAAGAAAATGAAGATTCCAATCGTTATGTTTTTTGTTTTTTTCTTCAGTGTGAGGATGAATGGTCCGAGATGCATCAACGGTTCAAAAAAGAAGGTTTGGACGCTGATTCATTAAAATTGGAAGATCGTCTTCTTCAAGTTTGGCGATGGCTGGTTGATGCAGAAAGTAATCTTCGAAATTCCAGAAGGATGTTGGACAAGCTATACGAACAACAACATGAAGAAATCGAGGTACCTAATTTTAATATTGAAAACTACTATTGGGCCCTGTAAAAAGAAAACGGAGTTGAATAGAAAAAACGTTGTCTATTTCCACGAAAATAATGAGTTACAAAGTTAAATCGATTTCGACGGTTAGGCCATCATCAGTAACAAACAATAACAAAAGTTATTGTTTGTTACTGATGATGACCTAACCGTCGAAATCTATTTAACTTTGTAACTCATTATTTTCGTGGAAATAGAGAACGTTTTTTTCTATTTAACTCCGTTTTCTTTTTATTGAAATGTTTTTCCACAACTTCGTCGCGAGTGATTTAGTTCGTATTGGGCCCTGCTTGGATGGCGGAGTGAGGCGTCCCCACCACCCAACCGAAATAGGCCACTACTAGCCTTTTCACACCACTTTCGGCTCAAACCCTTTAGTCTACCTGGAGCCTTGATCAATTCCTTTGAACACGTCCTGAGTACACATAGACCTCAGCTTAGCTAAAACCCCAGGCAGCGGGAGGAATCGGATGGTGGTTCTGGAGAAACAAGTGGGTTCTACATAATTTTGCATCTTTACCACCGAAGGTAGGAAGCTAAATTGTGCAAGAAGGAAAGAAATTGTACTCCAAAATCAACATTTCCACTTGCTTTTTGTGTTTCAAAGCTTTCTGAACAATTTTGCTTCTGTCTGAGGTTAGTTCAGACCAAACTATACTAAATTATGTGTAAGTAAACGTGAAGTAAATTATCGAATTCTCGAAGAATCATTTCCTATAAGTTTCCTATAGTTTTGGCCAAAAATCTAATGGAAATGTGTAATACCACCTACTCATTTGACGGGTCATTCTCTTAGGAAATTCTGCTCTGGTTCTGAGCATACTATTATATTACGAGTAATTTATAAATGCATATTCCTATATTAACATTTGAATAAAACCATATGTTCCGTGATTTTTTGCTTTGACGTTGACCTCTTTGAATCTTCCAGAATTCTAGCCTATGAATATCAATGAATAATACAGCATGAGTTACTCATGCAACTACTGTAGTTGAGTGAATGAACAAAGATCCATTTCAACAGAGTTCTCTCGATTTTGGACTGACATTTTGTGTACCTGGTGGGACATTTTAATAGGAATGATACCTGATATAAATGAAATTCAATATTCGAAAAAATAATTGGATAAGGAAAACAGACAAGTAGTTTTTTATTGTCAACGCGTTATTTTTATTTAAGTATATACTCGTAGTATAAAGTTTTAAGGGGACCTGGACCGCTGTGTTATTTTGTATCTCACGTCGGTGCACGTTACTCCTCTTCTATTCATCTTAGAGCAACAATTTTTTAAAAACTTATTCTACTACACGTTGCCGACATTTTAGTCGTGGTTCATACTTATACCTCAAAAACTGAATTATTGGCAGCATTTTTCCAAAAAGCCCTTTTTTTACCCCCTTCCGGCATCCACAAAAATACCTATTCCTAATAAACCACTGCAATGATTAACAAAAATAACAACTAAAAGTTAGAGGGAATCCTAACGAACAAATCAGGACCAAAAACGTTGAATTTCATTCATTACTTCTGTAGATAGGTACGTGTTCCGATGTGTCTAAAACATCAGGAGAGCGCCAAAACCAAAAACTTCTCACTTCCCTCCTTGCTCCACTGGCGAAATCTGTTGCCTGGACCCTCGATGGGAAATGTATGGCTTCTTTGTGACAACTTTCTTTAGTGTTTCCAATATTGTGGAAGGTTATAAAAGTAACTTGAGCGCGATGTTGACAAATCTTGTGCGTGTTGTTATCTCTGTCTCCTTGGTTTTGATTACCTAGTTACTTGTTACTTCCTGTAGTTTTTGTCACTAGAAATATCCAGTAACTATGCCTAGAATCGGCCCAGTTTTCAAGACAAGGAAAAATGTTTACACCCCCTAGCTGAAAAAACAACCTCAGCCAAAAGCTCAGGAGAATCCTGATCCCTCAACGCCTTTAAATCTCAAAAGGTTCCTCCTCCCAAGAGCAGATCATCTCAAAAATGATGAGATTTATCTGACTAGGTACAATAAGTTCAAAGCAATGTGATATTGTGTGTGTCAGAAGCTGGAGGACCGATTTGTCGATGAAGAAGCGGATGCGCTATCCTACGACGCTGGAGGTTACTAGGTTTGAAATTGAATGAGTTATTCAACGAGTTGTGTTCTATCCATCCGAATTTAAAATTTCAAACTTGAGAAAGTATATTGAATAATGTATTTTTATGAAACAATTAACACAAAAAATCGAATTTTTTGAAAATTTTTTGGTCCCGGTCCCCTTAAGCGATGACTAGCGGCGTATGTTACAGGATATTACAGTATAATTTATTAAGTTCATATCTGACTCATCTGAGGATTCCGAGAAACTTTCTTCGCTCTCTTCATTTTCCCCAACGTTGATTACAAACTGGTCCACCATAGTTTCCGTCATACCATCTTTTTCCCATAGGGTGCATGGTTCATGACATAACGCTGTTTGGTGGAAGATTAGGTATGATATTTTAATTTAAAATAAAGTTGTGAAATAGAATAAATTCGCATCACATGTGCGAATATGAATTAATTTGCATTCATCATGTTCCATCGTTTCAGGAGATGGAGAATTATGTCGGTAAAATGAAGAAGTTAGCTGAAAAACGGGCTACTGATGTTGAAGCTGAATGCAGTGTGTTGAAACACGAGAAAACTGAACTGCTAGAACTTCTGGATGGTTTTGGCGCCTTGGGAGATTCTATTTATGAAAAGGTATAAATCTCAACCTATTACAACTTATTCTATTGAATAGATTTGCGACTCTCTTCAAAGTAATAGGCTATTTTGCTTCGGCTGATGGCGTAATTTTGTCTAATAAAGAAAATTAGTTATGAAAAAATAAGCTATTCTCATTACTTGCAATGGAGAGCCGATTATTCTGAGTTCATGAAGTATTATGCTGTGTTTTGCAATTAACTTCTCATACTCACTGCACTCTCTTAATTAACTCAAGTATTTTATCCTCAACCAACTAGACTTTTTCTTATTGTACCACTAACAGTACCGTTCTTCACCTTTGTGGAGCTGTCTATCCAACTTCCTCATCCGATCGAAATTGCTGTCATACTCCAATCCATGTTACTGCCGGGTGAATTCAAGTAAAAACAAGTGTTGCTGGAACAAACATACACTTTTATCACGTGCGACTATACATTGTACATTTCAATAAATAAAAATAATTACCCAACTGATATGATACTATCGGAACCGTATTAATTGGAACCATGTGGGGCATCATCTAACCAATTGTTAGTTAAACTAACGTTTTAACTAATAACTAATAGTTACTAATTATTAGTTATAACTAATCTCTACAAAATTAGTTATTAGTTGAAACCCCATAACTAATAACTAATTTAGTTTTAGTTATCGATCTGTGTAACTACCTATAACTAATAACTATTAGTTATTCGAGTAATAACTAACAACTAAACTTGACCAAATTTGCGAATTTTTGATTAATTGTGATTGGTATTCTATCATCTGGGTTTCTTTGCAAGTTTTTGGTTCAACATTTCATTCATAGGTATTAATAATTTCCCAAGAAATTTCTTTTACCTAGATATCTTTTTTTCTTACTCTCGATATGGAAGCCTTTCATTAAAAAAAACTCACTCTACCTACCAAACTGAAAAGGTTTAAAAGCAGACAGGAGGATTTTGCATGACCACGTGATCCAGCATCAAAAAATACCGAAATATCTTGTGTCAAACTTGGGAAGATCGGCATTTTAGCGCATTCCTGATGTTGTGCATCATAGCGCGATCACTAAATGTTTATGAAATTTTGCGTAGAAACAGCATTTTTAATAAAAGGGGGGTTCCTGTTTGAAAGAACAACGTACAATGCGCTTGCGCACGATTGTGTAGTTTAAAAAATTGTGGGTTTTGAATTCCTCGTGGAAAAAATTTAGGGGTTACCATTTGAATTTTTATCTTACCCTTCAAGTAAAGGAATTAGAAAGGGTGGTCCATTCGTTAAGGATCACCCTGTATAAATAAACAAAATGTTTGATTAAGAAAAACTTGATTATTTAACATTTTGCAATAGCTCAATTTTTTCAAAAATTTGCTAGAACGTATTTTAATAAAAATTCGTTATAAAATTATTTGATTCAAAACAATTTGGACTTATTTCAGTATTGCCCAGTCAAATAAGAATTTTCATGTCGATTAATTCAAACAAAGCAGGAAATGATTTTAATTCACTTTAGGCATCCTAAATAAAGATAATTCATGTTTTGCAACTGTTGCAGTTTTTGGCCAAAAAACACTAAAATAGTGCATCGTACAGAAAATTTTACTCTTACCAATATTTAAGAGCATTTAGACGCATGCTCAGTTTTAGACGTATATATCTCGAAAACGGGTACTTCAAACGAAAAATGTCCTGAACGAAAGTTGTAGGGAATCTAATTCTGCTTTCAGAGTACCCAAATTTTTTAAAACTTGCTCATTCATATGCGTATTATACTCACCAAAAACTAAACGTAGTCGAAGTCGTGATTCTTTGCTATGTGGCATTTTCGTAGTCTCATGACATTTCTCCCAAAACTCACTCATTTTGGACCAAAAAATTCAATTTTGATCCAATTTAATCCTAATATGGTAGGTACGAATAAACTAACATTGAAAAAATATGAATTTTAATTTTAGTAGGTATACTTACCTACCTTAAAACGTAGGGTTTGACTTATTCTAGCATTTTGATGCAAATTTATCGTCAAATTTGGTTCTGAAACGGTGATTTGAAAGGACATTTTTTAGGGAAGATCGCACAAACACTGGTCAGGTAGGTACAGGGTCAGACATGACTTATGAAAAAGATCACATGACGGCAATAATGTTCTTGGTGTGGGTTGTCTGGAGGGCATGCCATCAGCAATGGAACGTTAGCCGGATGGATCGCAGGAATGCCGATAGCCGATATGTTTGGAACCAAATTTAGGAATTTCAAGGTGTTTCCTTCACCTTCACAGATCAACATGGAGACACTACAAAGCTTAAAAATGAAGAGGGACAACATTTATGTGGGAAAATTTTATGATTGGTTTCAATCGCATGACCCATTCTCTGGTTGTGATACAAGTATGTGTATTAGTACTGGAGTGTTAGGAGGTGACAACACAGGTGAAGGAAACACCTCAAAATTCCTAACTTTGATTCCAAACATCTGCTGCTATCGGCATTTCTGCAATTCATCAGGCCAACGTTCCATTGCTGCCTGCCCTCCAGACAACCCACACAAGAACATAATATTATTGTGGAATAAAGTGTGGAGTTTGTTAAATGTTCATTGTCAGGTACATATTTCGACGGTACACCGCCGTCTTCCTCAGTCTAATATTAGTACTTGGTGCTCACTCCAAGAACCTTATTTCCCTCATGTGATCTTGTTCGATAGTAATTTGACGATAAATTTGCATCAAAATGCTAGAATACCCAAGTGATTTTGAGGTGTTTAGTCAAACCCTACTCTTTAAGGTGTTTTAGTAGGTATACCTAAACACTAAAATAAAAATTCCTATTTTTAACAAATACATTTATTTGTATATACCACACAAGAATTAAATTGGATCAAAATTGAATTGCATAGTCCAAAATGAGTGCTTTTTCATGAATGTAGTTTCATGAAACTACAAAATGGCTACATATCAAAAAATCATCACTACGACTACTTTTAGTTTTTGGCTTGTATATTACGGACAGGAATGAGAAAACTTTGAAAAATGTGGGTACTCCCACAACTGGGTAATTCCCTACAACTATCATTCTGGATATTTTTCGTTTGAAGTACCCGTTTGTGAGACACAGACGTCTAAAGCTGAGCATAACCAACTTTTCCGACAAAATGGAAAAAATTGCCTGTTTTCGACTGCCTGCTCTGACCAAAGGGGTGAACTATTTGATTTTTAAAGAGGTCATTCGACGCAGTTATTTAATGCACTTAAATATTGGTAGGAGTAGAATTTTCTGTAAGATTCACTATTTCAGTGTTTTTTGGCCAGAAACTGAAAAAAGTGCCAAAATTTCGTGGTTTCAGAAACTATCGCGTATTTCCTGCGTTGTTTGAATTAATCGGAGGCATTGCCCTTTTTTAGTCTAATTTGACTGGACTAGTAGCTTAACTTTGTTCAGAAATTCGCCAAAAAGGAAATGGATCTGTAAAACTTAACTTTTGACATACACGTTAGTTATTATTTGCACAACTAACTACTAAAACAGTTAATTATTAGTGGAGAGTCGTAGCTAATTCAACTGTAACTAATAGTTTTTAGTTGAGTAACTAAAAACCTGAACTAGAGTTCAGTGAGTAACTAAAACTACATTAGTTACATAAATTATTTACGCCAGTTCAACTGATAACTAATGGTTCCAGCTATCATTCGCGCTGAAACCTAACTAATAACTAGTACCTAGTTATTAGTTATACTATTCTTTACCCCACACTGAATTGAAACTTATTATCCATTATCATTATAGGTGCTTTTCTTGGGGGAGGAGAAAGTTAAAGCTGCCGAAGATCTTGAAATCCTCAAAAACCTGAAACTTCCCTCCAATGGTGTCAACTCTGACATACTCACCGAGATGATCAAGGTTAGTGTCTATTTATTGGGTCTATATGGAGTTACCCAGTGCTAATTTTCACGAATACAATTTTGATTGTCAATAATCATGTTTTAAAATAAGATTATAAGGTGAAAAACGAGGATTGTGGTTTAGAAGGTATTTCCTTGTTTTTCCCCGCCTCTGATTGGTGGCTATTAAGCCAGTCTTTGGCAGAGCATGTGCGTGCACACCACATGGTCATAGGTTTAATTCGTGAGATTTCCCCATGTTTTTAAAAAATGTTATACCTCATTTTTCCATTTTGGTTTCTTGTTTCAACTACTGCAATTTCAGTTCCATTGATTCACAGGTTTCCTCAGAGAAAGAATCCCTTAAACGAGAAGTAACCGAGATGAGGGAAAGAATACACCTTCTTGAAAAATCCTCAAGGCAGCTAGAAATTGACAATGATAGATTGTCGTTCAAGGTATGTTGCATCAGCCTGTCATAAGTAGCGTACAGTTTTAATTTTTGTTCTTGAAACAGAATGTTTCAAGATTTGGGGTTATTTTCTTCTAACTTCCATAATATTGTCTCATCTGAAAATATTGAGAGCAAAACGCCATAAACTGCTCACTTTTCCTTGAAAGGCCATTTTCTAAAAAATGTTTGCACACCTAAAACAGCTTTATTGAGCCGCCTGGGATGGAAATCATTTAAGGAAGATCACAGTGGGACTTAATGCCGTTTTAGGCGATAAACTATTTTCTTTCCAACAGAATGTACTTAAGGTCTCCAGAGTTGCCAATTTTATGTTCTCGAAAGCGTAGAACGTTTTCGTAGAAGTTTTTCTGCCTTACTGTGAAGATAGATGATCATCTCTTTATACTCTAGGCAGTCAGGAGGGGAAGCGAGTCCCCCTCTCACCTGAATACTTGAGCAGAACGTGGAAGCTGTCTCATTACATACCTACTACCCCAATCCGTGAAAAGGCTCAAGTTCCACCCAGTTCGAAATGTCAATGTTATTTTCCAAATAGTACTAATTGGAAGGGATCCAGTTACTGTTCTGGAAAATTGAACAGTATGTGGCGCCTGGACCCTAGTTATGTAGGTCGTCCAGACCTTATTACCGTGATTGTAACCACAATATTGTCTTGTCACTAATCATTGAGTGCTCCTAACCATAACATTTTCTTTTCACTAATCATTGAGTGCACCTAAGCACTTTATGTAACCGTTAAGGCTACTTTTCAAAATGATCAATTCATATGCTCAGTGCTGACAGTCTGTTTCTACATTACAAGAATATTCGGGAATACGAGCAATTGGAGTTGAGGCTTTGTTATGTATTGGTTTTATTTGCCACCTATTGGGCTATTTCAGGAACCACAAAGCATTGTGTAACTGTACGTAACACTTGAGTAGAAAACTATCGCAGACCACCAGCATTCGCTAGTACAATCTCATCCCTTGATTCATTTCACAGCTTTTGATTTCTATGCAGTTATACTTTTGCCTTCAATACTCGGGGTGAATGCAGTTTCTTGTACAAAAGGTGTTGTGATCAATATCCTATTTTAGTATGTAGGCTAGGGTTGTGGCATATTTTCACCAGAAATTCAAATGATGATAACACTACTAACAGCGTGTTATCTTTACTGTACTTTCAGAACTTTGCATTCATATTTCAATCAGCCAATTTTGTTCGAATTTCTTTGGAATATATGCTTAGTTCTACTATTTGAAAACATTAAAATGTGAGGCACAGACTTACGCTTGCTTAACCACGTTCTAATTATTGCATAATATATACGCATTATCACACATTGTTAGAAAGGGTTTGTGAGTGGGAAATTATACTAAACAAATATTTAAGTTCCTCTATTCTAATCTATTTAGAACTCAATACTAAATAGATGTTACAACTCAAGCAAACTTTTTATGAGAGAGAGAGAGAGAGAGAGAGAGAGAGAGAGAGAGAGAGAGAGAGAGAGAGAGAGAGACAAAAGAAGTTGATTTGGCTCTAAAAGTTGTTACCTCTACTTTTCATTGAATCTTAGATAGATTAGATTGGTAAACATTTTCATATATTGGCCAATTACAAATTTTGAACCCATTGCACTTGCTCACTTTTCACCAAAGAATCGCTTGTTAGAGTAATTTTATGTACCTATGTAAACTTTCTCATCGCCAACTTTTGGGAAAACAGTCTATTTAGAAATTACCTCTTCCGCAAAATAACATCTGGAAATCTACATTTATGGTTGCGCGAACTTAGTAACATGAAAGTACACTCAATGTGCGGTGAAAGTTCTTCAGTTAGACTGTTTGATTCACCATATTCCAATCATTTGTTGTGACTTTGGTAATGATCTTGGGATAGCTCTCAGAGGCTTTAGCGGAAATAGAAGAAAAAGAGACACAGCTTGTAATGAGTAAGTGCACCATAAATTCAACTTTTTAAAATAAAGCAGTAGCATCGAGGTCTGCTAAGTGGTTGGAAAGTCTTGTTTGGCTCAAATTTCTTAAATTCTTCTTAAGAAAGTCCTTGAAAAACTACCATTCAAATCGAATGAAGGATAATGAACCTGAATAATTCATGCTCTGACACTTTGGTGTCCCTGATGGTAGTGTTTGCAATTATTATTTGGCATGTAATTACGATGAAATCTATTTAGTTCATACTTATCCCAATAAATTCCTAAACGTTATGATTAGTTCGAACTCTCATGTATACTCGTACTTAGGTTTGTGCCAATCAATTGAACACTGGGTTGAAAATGTTCAGTTCATGGGCTTGAGATGGTCTATCGAGTTTTCAAAACTCAGGACCACCCGTTGGTGAGAACTACTGGTTTCCTTATGTTCGAATTTGTGGTAGTTTTAGAAATTTTCATAAGCTCATAGTGGACTCGGCTTCCTAACCTGAAGCTGTTGCAACAGCTTGGGACTGATAAAGTCAGGAACAAAACGCTTGGAACAATGCTTATGTGTGGGCCATTGCAAAACGTTCATGAACTGTGTGCAGTCAGAACAATCGTACAGATTGATACAGTTTAAAGTACATGGGAGTGACCGTATTAGTACTTTCCAACCACTTGCTCTGTAGACTCCAGGCACCTTGCATGTTTTATGATATTCGAAAGAAGAGTTATTAAGAATGTCAATGACTCACTATTTTTTTCAATTCTAAGTACTACTGGTTATTGTTGGTACTATTGGACCTTGTTTCCCATTTATTTGGTGCTTCATACTATCCCAGTATGAGGTGAAACACCCTGGTATGGAATTAAATCTAAAGGGTTACTTCCACTAGTTACAAGAATACTATTGTTTACGTATCTACCTTACTGGAGAATCCATTGTAACTAGCAAGTCACTTCACTGACAGTCACCTTCTCCAGTAAGGTACCTACGTAAATAATTGTACCCTGGTATTGTTACGGGTAAAGACGCATGCATCCATCACATGAATGTGAGGGCCATAATGTGGGTTCAACACGCTTCTGAGCTAATCAATATAAAATTTAGTTTCCTTTTAAGTATTTCAGTGCAAAGACTATATTTGAAGAATGTATAGTAGTTTATGAAGCTTTTATAACCTAAGTAAAGAGGAATATATTTCTTTTTTCATGTGCCGATTCCATTTTGTAATCATTTCGATAAATACCTTAAAAATAGTCCATGTTTAATCCTTAACAATTCCTTTTCATTCGTAAATTATCATACTCAGGTTAATTTTTTATACAGGTGAACGACCAAGCGTCTGGCACTGCGATCACAGAAATAAACAAAGGTTCGTTGGACCAATTTCTTTTATTTGTCCTGTTGTTTTAATCTTTCATTCCTGTGTATCTGCTCTGCTACAGGACTTTCCTCATACCTTCCATTCCCTTTATTTGTTCATGCTCTCATACTTCTTCGTATTTCTTATTCAGTGATCAGTCTAAAGGTTCAGTGGAAGCATGTGAGAACGAGAGTAGAGAGCTCTCATCTAAGGAGCAACTGTCCAACTCACTACATAAAGAATTCTCCCAGAGTTATGGGTAATTTAATCTTCCTTTCAATTCATTTGTTCGAAATTATATGTATGAGAATGCGATTCGTCCTAAACACGAGGGGTGAGTTGACTTTTTTAATAACTCCATTATTATGATAGAATTATCAGTTCTAGTTTTCGGTTACCTATATGAATGACTCAATCAACTTTGGTGGTAGTAGTGTATTTAAAGTATACAATTCCAGTATTGACGTGGGAGGAGACTGGTGCATAATTTCTTCAAGCCCAACTCACTCGCTTGTTAAACAAACGTATTAATCAGAACATTTTGCGTTTGCTGATTTGGGCAGGTGTCGTAGGTTCTGACGTTTATGACGAACATCCATTTGTACGATTATCATCTTTTGTTTCTAGAGCCGATTCTACTCCTCCATCTCTGCTCATGAGTGAGCTTGCCAGCATAGGGTCACCCAAAAAACTGTCGAGCCTCCTTGAATCGTGCAATGAGCTGGCAAGAGTAGAAGAAATTAAAAAACTTCAGGTAAGGAGAGAAGAATACTGTTGTTTGTCAACCAATGTTATCCTCTTTCAAACAAGAACTTGGCAATAGCTCAATCATATTCTTCAATAATATGACAACAAATTTATATTGTGGTAGTATTCCTATTCATTTACATTAGGGACGTAAAACTTCATTTTTAATCCCATTTTGTGATTTTCGCTCAACAGACACACACACACAGACGAGCACATATTCTACGTTGTCTGAAAGCTCCGAGATCTTTCTATTGAAAAAGGAGAATAGCCATATAATTGTCCCATTCAATGAATTAAATTCCATTCATTATTTTATCATTTATTGCTCAAACCATTTTCTTCCAATTTCAGCATGAAAGTGAGAGTCTGAGGTCACAACTAACGCTTCTGGGAGAAAAGTACAATGCTCTGGCTCTTAAGCATATTCACTACAAATCCAAAAGAAGATTTCAAATGGAAGAATTGAGGTATAATAAGGAAACTTCACTTTTAATTTTTAGGTTGTTGGTACTCATTCTTGATTGAAATCCGGGATGATGAATGCAATTGATTCGGGTTTCAGAGAGAGGTTACAAGCTTGTGAGTGTAGAGCTGAGACGTTACAGACTCAACTAAGTGTCCAAAGACAGCGATTAAGAGCTGAAGAAATTTTCCGCAAACAAGTCGAGGCTGACTACCGTCGACTGCAGGAAGATAGAAGGTCTATTGCTGCAAGGTAATTATTGACAGCCAGCCATTCATTTCGAATATAAATGAGCACAATGACAAAAAAATTGGAAGATTGAAGTTAATCTGTTGTCTTAAGGGGTTTCCGCCAGTAGTGTGAAACATTTCTCCAACTTTTCTCAGTCAATAATCGATCAATTTCAAATCTGTTTTCGGCATTCTTTCAACTTTTTAATTCTGCAGGGCAACACACTATCGAAATTTTAAATATTTCACATTTTGTAATCAATTTAAAATTTAGAATTTGAAATTTTGATAGTGCGTTGCCCTGCAGAATTGAAAAATAGAAAGAATGCCGAAAACAGATTTGAAATTGATCAATTATTGGCTGAGAAAAGTTGGAGAAATGTTTTAAAGGTAATATGGTAACGGGAGGGGGGAAGGGGTGGTTAAAAAGAAAACGGAGTTAAATAGAAAAAATGTAGTCTATTTCCACGAAAATAATGAGTTACAAAGTTAAATCGATTTCGAAGGTTAGGCCATCATCAGTAACAAACAATAACTGAAGGTACATCAGAAAGAGCACAGCTTATATTGTCACAACCATGGGTCATGGGGGTCATGGGTTTCCACAACTTCGTCGCGAGTGATTTAGTTCGGAAGGGGTGGTTACTTTTTTTTAAACATATTGACATGAAGTAGTAATAAGGTTTGTAGTGAGTGTTAATACGAACTCTATAATTCCCGAGATTTGCGAATTGTTGATGACAGTTCACACTCTGGCCGGAACACCCTTAATACATAACTATGTACATACTCGTACAACATTGAAACTAATAGCAGAATCTCCTTGCGTCACCCCCCAATAACTTTTGTTCTTCCAAGGTATAACCTAGTATGGTAGAGCTCTGCTACTATACTTAGCTATGTGGGTACTTAATTTCAACTCTACATTGTTTCAGGCTATTGAGTGCAGAATCGTATCAAAGAGAAGAAGCAAGAGAACTGTCCATAGTACAAAGAAAAATGGCTTTATTAGATTCAGCTAACTCTGAATTAGTAGCTCAACTCCTTAAATTGAAGTATAAAACTAATTTGACAAAGAGTACAACGTGTGATAACATGCTGTCTTCCTTATGAAATCTAAATATTTCCTTATCTAATCTAAATATTTGCCGGTAGCCGTTACATCGACTCTTGGCATATTTTCCGATCTTGCTTTCTTTTTATAGTTGTTTGGAATTTTTCCATGTTGACTGGAAAAAGGTAAATGCACTTTTCTACCTACATGAGTTTTCTACACTTTTGATACTTGCAAACAAGTGGCCTTTTAGCCGTATTTAATCTAAAGGTGAAGGAGCTTTGAAATTTATGTTACGATGAAAGCACTGTTTCTAAGAATATGATTTAAGTCCGTAGGTAACACTAACCACATGGTTCTGTCGTCTCAAAGTTGCAGTTTGTCATCGGGATAGCCAATGATCTTGTCATATACTTACTTTTCAAAGGGTAGCCCGCCAGCACTGTCACAAGTAGCTTTTTTTGCCTTGTAATTTACCCTGTGGATATTCTTTAGCGATTTTTGAAGAAAAGTAAGCTTGCTATGTACCTATAAGAAAATTGTGAGTAGCGTTGTCTTCAATATCACCTTCAATTAGGTACCTACCTACTGTTATTTTTTTCTGTATTGGTTGTGTCAATGAGATTATTTTCTAGTTAAATATACAGTTAGATTTTGAGCTTTGGATGTTTACTTCTTGCTCGTTTGTAGGTACCAACTGAAGAAAGTTTTTAAATTTGAGTTGTATTCTCTTCAACTGCAAAAAAGCGAGATAAATAACCTATTAGAGTGTACGGTTGTCTTCGAAATTTCGCCCAATATCAATAAATAGGCAGGTAGGCAACTATACTACATGGCCAAACCATTAAAAATCAGCAGTTGGTAGTACCCAGGTACATCTGATGTACTCGTAGGTGCCAAGGGATTATCGAGTCCACTATCACGATTTCCCCATCCATGCTTGTTCTTTACAACTGTTGTACTTTCCTTAACCTGGAAGTTACACCCTGCAAATTTGACACAATGATTTTTTATTTTCTTTATAGATAATCCTTCAGCATGTAAATCACAGTACCTACTTCTGTGAATCCAGTACCAATTAGGTAATTTTTTATACACTCGTACTCATTGGCCATTCTTACGACAGCAATCATAAAATAAATGGTCTTTCTGCTGTAGGTAACATCAGTGGCGTAGCTAGGCCTTGTGGTACCCGGGGGCAGAGCTTGGCTTTG
>JAEMON010000001.1:53653613-53668121 GCA_030264115.1 Lygus lineolaris
TGTTTTGATATGTTGCTACTCGTTGGAAAATTGGTTTGAACACAACAGACAAGTGGGTTACAGTTTGTTTCAATCTGGTATTTTCGGCTTTTAAATTGCTCAGTTCTGTTTTTATTTGTTGAATTTCGCACGGTAGACGAATGAAGACTTAGCAATGTCCTCAATTGCTCGATCAATGCCATTCCCACGTGCAATAGCGTCTAGCTAACTGCTTCATTTTCGACACACCAATGTGTGTGCTATGGAGTTCACTGAAAATGGCTGGTCTGAGGGCTTTTGGAACGACTACGCGCTGTCCCTTGAAGAGCACTCCGTCATCAAGGGTGTAATTTTGATCAGCTGATTTACCATTGATGAGGTCAATTTTGATTCTGGCCAGCTCTTCAGTTCTGTCAGTCTCTTGAGCAATCGTTTCAGCTGTGACGTGACTTGAAGCAATTTGATTGATTGAGGATGAGCAGATGTCATGGACTTCTTTATTGATCGCTACATCCATTGATACAGCTGTTTCTCGAACAGGTGCTCGCGAGAGACAGACAGCATTTGAATTTTCAGTACCCTTCTTGAATTTCGCCTCATACTCAAATCCTGACAGGAATGATGCATATCGAAGGAGGCGAGCGTTAGTCATTGATGGCAACTTCGATGATTCATGGAAAATTCGACTCAAGGGCTGATTGTCTATAGCGAATTGAAATTTTCGGCCATATAGAAGTGGCTTACAGAAAACACAATAGCCAATGCTTCACGATCTAGCTGACTATAATTCCTTTCTGCTGCCGTGAGCGATCTTGAAGCAAATGCCACCGGTCGTTCATGTCCGTTGATCAGGTGTGACAGCACCCCAGCAATCCCTGTTTAGTTGGGCTTGCGTCACATGTGAGAACTATCGGAAGCGCTGGATCTTACGGCGTTAGAACTCGGTCACTTGAAATCTCAGCCTTCAGTTTTCTGAGGGCAACTTCACATTCAGTGCTCCAGTAGAATTTTGAAGTTTTCTGGAGAAGCTTCCTTAGGGGGTAGGTCATTGTTGAACAAGCAGGTATGAATCTAGAATAATATGTGACCATCCCGAGGAATTGTCGAACTTCGTCTGGATTTGATGGACGTGGCATGTCCATGATAGCCCTGACATTAGCTGGACTTATCAGGATTTGATTGTGTCGAATGGTGTGGCCCAGGTATGTGATTTGGGTTTTGAAGAACTCGCACTTCTGCTACACCATCAACCAACCGTACCTACTACGTCGCACTAGCACCATCCGTGCCATTTTCAGAGAGTTGCCTGATACGTGCATTCTCTTCGATCATCATTTCTCTTTCATGAAATCCTTACATGTACCGTTAAGTTGAGTACCTACTTGGTTTTTAATTTTTAACCCGTTTCCATTTTGTAGTCACCCTTCTGGGTACATTAAGCCTATCCACTCCAAATCAAATTCATCTGTTGTAACTTGAAAGGCACAGTTTATTTCAACCCTCCTTTTCATGCAAATAAAATTTGCAGTTTTTAATTCTCCAAGTTCGATTAATCTATTCACTACCTTCCTACTACAATGATTCAGGTGGTAAGTCTGAAGGCCCCAGGTGGTTCATTTTTAGATCGGAGGCTATAGGCCCCCGAACTCCCCCATAAACCTTTAAACATCAGGTCAGTCGTGAAGCCTACTCTTCCTAGGCGGGAAAATACTCTCATTATTCATCCACGAGTAGGAAGACTTATAGTAGACCAGGCACGATCACCAGGTTTTGGAGTGTAGGCACCTACAAGTAAGGTACCTACCTACCTGTATATTTGAACCCCATAAGGGCGAAATTTATAGACCTAACAAGTTAGAAAAAAGTGACTTGATAATGCTATAAACTGGGTTAATAGATAGGAAAGTAGTATCTACATATTTAGCATTTTCAAATGAGAGTTAGAGTACCTACCTACATAATTAAATTTGATTATATGCCTACCTATATATATAATTGTATTTTCATTTTCATGAATATTGGCATCTGCCATTACGATTCAATTAAATCCAGCGAGATATGGGCAGGAAGTTGTTAAAAATTGGATTTTTGAATTGTGGAATGAGCCAGACTTGAAGCAATATAACATAGCCAACTTTACTACTGAAAGTAAGCATACTCATCCTCACTAGGTAGGTAACTACCTAGTGATTTTATGTGCTGCTGTCTGACAACTGTACCAACGGTTTAGATTGGATTTAGAGTCAATTTATGTTTGCTCCTAGGCTATCTCGATTACGCCAAATCGTGTATTGATGGGATAAGAAGTCAGCTTCCGAATGCCTTAATTGGTGGACCAGCCGGCTTGTTCAAAAACACCACCAATCATAAACTGTGCTGGGGATTCTTAGAAGAGTGTAATTCGTTGCGTAATCGGTAGGTACATACCTACTTACATACTTCGAGTCATCGTTACACCATTATATTATTAGGTAGTCATTAATTTATGTAGAGTATGTGTAACTACCTAAGTCTATTAATCTTCAACCGTTTAATAGATAGAGCTTCCCTACAATCAGAGTTGGGCGGTATTCTGCAACTAAATTTGTTTTCGTATATTGATAAGGTTTTTAACCATTCAACACCCGCATGTTATAGGTACTATGGTTGAAACCGCTTGAGTCTCTAGAATCAAATAGAACCGACGGGGATTAATGACATGTGTAATGGGAGTGAATAACTAATTAGTTTCTAGTTAGTTATTCACTGCAGTACTATAGCTCCCTAGTACAATAGTTCTGTTCCAACTAACGATGGTGTAGGCAATATTCGAATATTTTAGTTACGCAGAACCTTGCACCCTGCAACTTGCGCTGAACTCTTGTCGACAATATGTTGATAAGAGTGGGCAGAAGGTTCTGCGTAGCTAAAATATTCTAATATTACCTGCACCGCATGTGGTTTTGAGTTGTTTGATTGATATCACTCAGTAGAGGAGATCCTCCCGAATCGTTTAATACCAAAACTCATTTTCGAAAAAAATTAACAAGAATGTTTTTTTTTTTTTTTCCGAAGTCTTCAATTCAATTAATCTACCTAAGTATCTAACAACGAGTAATGTATATCAAACTCGATGAGATAAAAATCCTAATCGGTAGGTAAGCCCTAGATTTTCAATAATGTTTTCCTAAACATACCTAATAAAAAATTTAAAAGTTCAGGAAGAAGTAGCTTTTTGACTAGAAGAGAATAATCTATAGAACTTGAAGATTTGAAATGGTTAGTGATGACACTGATGACGTAGGTAGGTAGTGACTACTGTAAGTACGAGTACGAAGTTATTGGATGGGGCCTGTTGGTTAGGGCTGCCTAATTCTTATATATACATATAAGCCGATCCAGCAGGATCTATCTAATCACTGTGCATTTACTGCACAACATCACCACCAGAGTTTTTACTCCTTTTTCGCTGTCTGTTAGCGAGTTTTCGAAAAAATGAAGCTATTGCAATGGATATGGAAGTTGTAGGTGCCTCAGTTTATAATAATGGGTGGGTTGAGGGTGAGGATGGATAGGCGTCCTCGTGTTTCATACGCAGTTGTATTTCTTACTATGCTTGCCAAGCGCTTTCGCTCTTATTGAGCATCATCAGGGCTATTTTCTATTGCCTATATACATGTATATATGAGGTCTTCTATAGAACAGAAGTTCTACCCTGTGTGATTACAGCATCGTGAGATGGCCCTCTTTCTTACCAATTAATACATACATTTATACTTACCAGTGCATATAGATCATGAAAAGTAATGTAGAAAATGAACAATTAGTAGGAGAAGCTAATAACAGACCACCATACGTAGAAGAATTGTATGAGAAATTTAAGAAGAACTGGACATGAAACTAAGCTGGAGGAAAATAGAGGAGAGAAACACACATAATATAAGAACTGTTGGTAAACAAACCCAACCAAGTAAGGGAAATATACATTATCCTGACAAGAATAGAAAAAAGAATAGGTACATACGCATAGAACCTTATGGCCGAGGGAATGACACCCCAAAAACAAAATATGAAGACCTCCTATATACATGCATATAGGCAATAGAAAATAGCCCTGATGATGCTCAATAAGAGCGAAAGCGCTTGGCAAGCATAGTACGAAATACAACTACGTATGAAACACTAGGACGACTATCCATCCTCACCCTCAACCCACCCATATCAAATGGATATGGATGCAACTCGTTAACGTTTTCCAAACGTCCCTCACAGCTTTGAAAAAGCGTATTTTCTTGAATCCACGAGTTTTTCGTCAAGGGAATAAAAGTTCCATTCATGCAGCATGAGTTGGTGAGCGAATTTTCAAAGAATAATTTTAACCGATTTTGTGGGTGATTCTTATAGGAAATTTCACGCTGATTCCGAATATTATGTTCCTATGTTTAAGATGGTATTTCACACCAAAAACCTCAAAAACACGTTTTTTAGCGGTTTTTGACTCTAAATTTTCAAAATTTGACCCCTTGGAGTATGTACTCCTAAAATTCTGGCCAACTAACTTGACCTTTCTTTTGATATTATTGACATTTTAAATTTTTTTGGATTTTTATCTCGATCCCACGGGCGGATATCGTCTGGAATGACACATACATATATAAACATATAAATATATATATAGGTACATATAAAAAAGTGTTAATTTTCAGGAATCGTTTTAGAATGATCTGAAACGGATTTCCATGAAGAAACTTGTCAAAAATTTGCATTCCAAAAATTTTGAAGCCATTGCAATAGCTTCATTTTCTTCGAAAATTCGCTAATAAGTTTACAAATTGCGATTACTTCTTTGTGATTAGTAATCACTAAGTTGAGTAACCTACCTTTCCTTAATTCATTTCAGGTGTAATATTGATTTTATCTCTTTTCACAAGAAAGCCTTTCCTGAAGATTTATTAGCTGAAAGCTTGAAACTTGCACTTTCCATTCAGCGAGAATTTCCTACATTATCGAAGCTTCCATTTTTTAACAGGTACGTAGTAGTGGGTCTACCATCGATATAAGAATAGTAGTAACTAATGTTAATTTCATGGTCTTTAGTAGTAGGTAGTGAAGAATTTTTCAACACAAGATAATTTTCAGATTGGAGTGATACACCTAGGTTGGTATTTGCAGTATCGTAATAGTTAATTAATTCATATTTCTGAATGTGTGCAAACGGGATAGACGAAACGCAGTGTACTTTACAATGGATAATCATGTCATGATTATTCAACAGATCTTTGTTGGAAAAATGATACCTAATGCAAAGTAACCATAACTACCTATCGTATGAAATAAACCTCTAGGGCTTTTTATTGATGAGTGACCTGAAAAGGGCGACTACCTACCCGTTCCCCACAAATTCAGTTTGCCAGTTCTATACAGACTGGATGGATCAACACATCGATGTATAACTACACTGGATCGCTAACAGGGAGCTCCAGAACGGTCGAGTTGCCCACAGTGAGTCCCCCACCACTGGCCATCAAGGGCACCCTGCATCACAAGGGTCTCTAATGGACTGACCACATTCTTCCGGACATTTCAGTTCAGAACTCAGCAGGAAATGTTGTAGCGAAAAAAAATGTTTTGGGTCAATAATTTCCGCGCCGAATAAAAACAAAATTGGCCCTCTGCGTCCAAAATTAGGCTCTCCAGATAGGTAGTTCCGAATTTTCAGACCAGGGAGGATAGAGATATACTCGATGAAAAACCAAATGCGATATGAAATATTACTTATATTGTATTTTTTCTTTATTATATTGTATTTTTTTAATCCTAGGTAATTCACATGTTATAAAATAAAAAGCAATAAGTAAGTACATGCAAACAAATTTTTTTGCGTGAACATTTTCAATTTTGGGAAACTGTGCGTTTCTCAGGAGATGTTTCAGGACAATGTTGTAGGAAATCTCATCGGCTTTCATCTTTGTTAAAAGAATTCTACCCTGCAAATGCACTGTATATAAGCAAAGAAAGCTGAGCACTACACTAGTAGGTAACAACGAAAATAGCTTGAAAATTGAAAGAAAGGCCGGACACCTTCACCTCTCTCATGGTGCAGTTGAACGCTACGCAACCCTTGACCATTATTTTCACATCACACACACGAATTTAACGTATACTGGCAATGAAATGAAGATAAAACTCGCAAATGAATAGCAGTTGGAGCACTGGCCCTATGGCCGTTCATGATGGCCAAGGAAGGGGTTGCTGTAAGGGGGCTGGACCAAAAACGCACCGTAGGTACGGAGCTTAGGCAGGTAGCAATCCAGTGTAGTTATACATCGGTGGATCCACAGTGTCCATTGATGCACAGGGCTGTCGGAGCTAAAATTCGAAACACAAATAACTAGTGTACGTACAGTGATTTTAAAGTGGCCAAAAAAACTGACTAGGGCAATCAAAGCTAGTTTCCTTGCTGTGCAGGATTGGCACATGAAACTGTCTAAGCAATATTTCAAATAGCAGAAGAAGAGAATACGTAGATACGATATTATTTCAATCACTACAGTCAAATTAGAAATACCATTGGTAGTTGTTAAGTAACTACCTATCCGATAGTACGAGCGGGTACCCAAAAATAACAATGATTTCTTTATAACTTTTTCAATATTTTTAAACCAAAATTTGATCACCTTCAAAGTATTCTCCATTGACCAATACACGGACACTTATCCAACTTTTTTTCCATTGTTCAAAGCACATTAAAAATTCACTTGATTGGATGGTCTCTAGGCCATCCAGCGTCCAGCGATTCGTTTCATGTCTCTTTTGGCCTAGGGAACAAAAAAGTCACAGGGAGCCAGATCAGGTAAATAGGGCGAGTTAACAATTGGGAAAATTTCGTTCTTGCTCAAACACTGCTAGGCACGGATTGGGAAACAACTAAATTTGATTGGGAAAAAACTAAATTTGGTTGGGGAAAAAACAAAATTTTATGTGGGAAATGCTATAGAAAGGAGAGGCCAAGGGAGTCAGCCCGAAATGCCCTAAAAACGCCTAAATCATGCACGTGGCATTTTCCTATTTCCTCATTCTCTTTTAAGAAAGGACGTGGACAATTCAAAATTACGGAATTAAAATTATACATACTTAGCTGATCCCCTAGAAAACTGAACAACAAGAAGAATGCCGCAAACCACATCAAATTCGGCTGAGAAATATTGGAAAAACTTAATTACAGCACTCCTTTAGTCCCGTAACAAACTGTAGTTAGGTAACAAGAAATATAATTTAGTATTGAGCACGTGACTTAGAATAATGAACAGAAATAAAATAACAGATTAACATAATATTTGGACATTCGTTGATTCGTTCCATTGCATTGGTCATTTTGGTCAACTGGTAACTCAGAGTGAAGAACAACTTGTGCGATCTTTGTGTGAGAGGAAGAAAACTGAATTCAAAGGTAGAATTGGAGCCGATGTTAATGCTTGACAATAAAACAGGGGCGGCTCCTCAGGGAGAGGGGGGGGGGGGGGGGGGGGGGGGCATGAGCCCCTGTCCTTACCCAGGAAGAAAAGAGGAGAAAATCTACAATCTGTAAGTAATTTGAATTTTCGCACAAGCATTAAACAACCACGTTTATAGTAGGTATCCGTGTACTGTCGTGGGGTGGACTTTTTGAAGTCCCTGATAAATATTGAAACGTTGGCCATGGATCATGGCGTGGATGTAGTAGTAGCAATCATGTTGGCAAATTTCAGAACCCACTTCACTGAGGGATTTTTTTTTTTTGGCAGGATGGCAAATTGCAGAGAAATCAGGGTGTTGCCCAGCCTGCTTTAGGGATTTTGGGGCTGATAAGGGTATTCTACAATACATGCAGGCTGAGGGTGGAGGGCGGAATGGGGCACAACCCCTCAGTGAGCTCAGCCATGGAAAAAATAGTAGGTATAGTATCCTCTTCCGTGATGGAAAAAGCTTCCATGGCTCAGCTCACAAGCTCTGGTGGGAGACGCTTCGTTACTCTGTGATTGCATAGAAGAAGGAGAAGGATGGTCCATGCTTGGTTTCTTGGCAGGGGCGTGGCATGCCTTTTTTTTCGAGTCATCGCAAGTAGGTGCATGTGAGAATGTTTCAGTCGTCCATTGGAAAGTTTTTCTTCGAATTTTTAGGATCAAATTTATGACCCGTGTGGCCATGCCCACGATTAATAGAGAACGAATTTAATACCCAATTTACCCTGAAAATTCAAAATGCTCCAATAATTTCTCCATAAAATTCTTCTTTCATTCAGGATTTATACTCTCCATAAAATGCTTCTTTCATTCAGGTTTTATACGGATCTCGAAAAACTCGCCAATGACTTCCCTTTGTAGGGTACATGGATATGTCTCATTGGTGTTGCGGAAGACACGTCGAAATATCGTCATCTGTGATGCGGAAGCGGGTCAGAGATAGGGGGAGGAGGCATGCCAATCGGAACCGACTATAACCGACATCCGTTACTTTGGTATAGCCCCCCCCCCCCCCCCCCCCCCTCTCACTTCTCCTTAACGGTATCAAGTGGTCTAGCCCAGATGCGCCACCTCCCCTTTCCTAGCCAAAGGGTTGTGGTGCTGAGGGGTTGGGGGCAACTAGAGGGGCCTCTCTCCTACGCACGTTCAACATTTCAGACTCTCCTGCCTCACATCTCGACCTCCACCGCCTCCAAATAAACGCAAAAAAAGGAAAAATAATGTTTTTAATTTTTCGCCACTATTTCCTCTAGTCACCGCCGCATCCAGCGATGGCTGGAGCCCTTTAGCACTGTTTCTTGGCTAGTTGACTCTTCACGGTTCACTCTTTTTTTAGTTCGTTTGTGTGTACTTTAACCTACATCTTTCATTCAAGTAGGTAGATTGGAATTTCATTTCCAAGTAGCTAGGTACGTCTTGAAAGTTGGAAAAAAGTTCCATAATACTCCTGTGGCTTCCATTTATTTTTAATATTTCGAATTCTTTTTTGGCCACTCCTAAATTCAAAAATCATTCATTAGTTCCTCACCTGCTGATCTCAAAAAAATATATATTTATGAAGTTCCCGTTATATATTCAACAAAATATCGTCCTTCTACTTTCAACTTAAAAAGAAGTCAATATAAAACTAGTGGGGGTCCAGGGTACATATAAGTACAGTAACCTTGAGTATATGTGAGGAACCAATAAATAATGGGCAATAAATGTCTGGCTTAGGGTCAACAATAGTTAGGTGTCGGGTCCGTTATCAAAGAGTAATGGCCGAGTGGCGGGAAGCGACCCACCCGAGTGCAAGGATACAGCCCAGGGGAGCTCTTACTCCCGAGCGAGATCCAAGCCCAGTGGTAGGTAGGCTAGTCATAAGATTTGTTTCTTCTACACCAGACCTAACACTTATAATAAACCTCAGCCTTACCTCATCAGGTGCCCTAAAGCCGCCCCCGTTTGACTGGTGCTTCCCTGTTTCAGTGAAGCTGATTTGATGAGTGGTTGGTGGAAGCCACGAGGTTGGAGAGGTGATGTATATTATGCGGCTTCCATCGTCCAAGTCGTGCATCTATTTATACTCAATAATTTACAGAACCTTTTCATGGGTATCAGCAATGACAATGGATTTCTAAATATGAGCCCTTTCTTTTTTGACCAAAGAACATTATTGACAAGGTAAGTAGGTACATAATTATACTACCTACTGGTAGTATAACTTATATATATCAACTCACTTAATTTTCAACCTACCGGAACTCAACATTCAGGATTTGGACTCTTTGGTTTGAGAAGTCATTTGTACTTATTCACGTTACAGCTCAGAAGTATATAACTTATGTTTCTACTAATGGTCCTATCATATTTTATAGGTTCAACATGAGTTTTTCGAATTGTACACAATTTTTCAAAAAGCCAGTTTATGTGGCAACTGCTCTACTTGGGAAACTGGAAAACAATATTGTGAGCATTGGCTCTGAGAGCAACTCAAGGTGGGTGTTAAATAGTTGTCCAAAATCGCCTTGTTTTATTGGATGCACAGTTAAGATGTGATTAATTCTTGCCTGGTAGGTAGGTACACTGGTAAACGTGATCATTTTTGAGTGCTTTTATTAGCGAAGTGCTTCAAAATGTTAGCTATTCAAATATTTGAGAATTTTCTCAGTGGAAGTCCGCTAAAATGATTTCTGAAGTATACCACTTAAACCACACCACCTATCTGATACCTACTATCAAGACTACCAAGACACATTCTCACCTGTCGTGAAATATGCTTCATTACGATACCTACTATCCCTCGCTGTTCAAAATAACTTGTACATAGAGCACATTCATGGATGTAAAAACAGCGTACCTTTATGGGGATATAGAAGAAGAAATTTACCTGAAGAAAATGAACCTGAAATTGAACCTGAAGAAAATAGCAAAGCATGGAGGCTCCATAAGGCGATGTATGGACTCAAGCAGTCGGGTAGAAATCAACATGCGCAGGTTGATCTACAGATGCATTTCTGGTCGCATGGTTTTGTTTATGGAGTTTTCAAGGAAATTCACATCTCGGCTGATCGTTATTTGTTCACAAACGGGATCAATTAAACGATAGCCTTTTGTATCAAGACAATAGTCTACAAAAATCTGTTTTTCTTATTTGACATCCCACTTCCTGCGACGTTCTTCAGGAATGGGGACCATCGACTCACATCCAAAGATTCTGAGGTTTTCAAGGTCGGCCTTCTCTCCATGCCATAATTCGTACGGAGTTTTACCTTGTAAGGCTCGTGCTGGTGACCTGTTGATCAAATAACAAGCGGTCGAAACTGCCTCCGCCCAATATTCTTTACCGAGCCCAGCATCTATGAGCATAGACCTCGCCTTTTCAACTATGGTCCGATTCATTTTTTCAGCCAATCCGTTTTGTGATGGCGAATAACGGACGGTCTTCTGATGACGAATTTCACGTTCTTTGAATAATTAATCCACTTGCTTGTTTACATACTCAGTCCCTCGATCACTGCTCGATCCTGCTTTGACTTTTCTCTCTGTCTGTCGCTCGGTCATAAAATATTGACTACCTCCAATGGAGCTGATTTCCATTTTTCCGACCAAGTCTGTATGGACAAGGTCCAGCAGATTTTTCGACCTGTGTCCTCTATACTTGAAAGGCAATCGGGACTGCTTCCCACTCGAACAAACTTTACAAGAAGTGTTTGTTTTTATGATAAGTAACTTTCAATCCGGTTGAATTTTGCTGCAAAATTTGCATACCCTTGACATTTAGGTGTCCAAGACGTCGGTGGAGGAGTTCATCATTGTCAAAAGCAAAATGACAGACCTGCTTTTGATCATTTTTGGAATTTAAACGATAAACTCCATTTTCGAGATCAGCTGTTGCGAATAAATTTCCAGAGTCATCAAAGATTTTGCCACCCTTGTTATCAAAAACAACTGTGTGTCCTTTCTGTAGGTACAATACTGCTAACAGAAAGTAGGTTTGCTGCGGCCTCTGGAATGAACAAAACGTTATTCACTTCAACCTGAGTAGAAGTGTTGTTAGCTACAACTTCTAAATTCAAATTTCCGCTAGCTTTCGAAATCAGATCGTTATTATCAGCTGCAGTGACTTTGGTGGTTTTTGCATGAGTTGTTATGAAGCTGTTATCACTGTGGGTGATGTGGGTCGAGGCACAACTATCTAAAAACCAGGATTGATCTTTGCTATTTGAACCAATTTCAGAGAAACATGCAACATAAAACGCTTTCTTTGTCGTGGGATCATTTTTGTTGTTACTATCATGTGTTAGGTTCCTGTTCTGTTGATTTTTAGACCTACACTTATTTGCCAAATGCCCCACTTTATTGCAAATATGACAGCGACGTGTTTCTTTGCGTGGTCGTTTTTGAACTAAAAGTGCAGAATCGGAACTAGAAGAGGGCCGAGAGAGTTGAGGTTTAACATCCTGGAGCAATTTAACTGTGATAGAATCCCCCGTTATACACCTACTCGTCCCAGAACTCTCCAGACCCATAATCATAGGACTAAGTCTGTAGTCGTCCGACAGCCCTGCCAATAGCAATGTGCCAACCCATACGTCTGCAACGACGAATTTCATATCGTTCCATTTCTGAGCAGTGGATAGAATTTGGTTGCAATATTCTTCGACCGTTTTGAAATCTTCCAATTAAGTTGTGACTAGGGTACGAAGTAAGCTAACCTTTCTGGTCAAGCCAGAATCCTCAAAGGCATTATTTAGACTATCCCAGGCTTCCTTTGCCGTCTTACTTTTCATAATATGTGTATAATTCATCTTGTCAACACATAAAATTATGCGAGAAAGGGCCTTATCTACCTTTTTGGCGTCCGTTTCCTTGCCTTCCACTGCGTCCCACAAGTCTTCCAACTTCATTGCAGCTTTCATCGCGAATTTCCACGTGTTGTAATTTTCCCTACCTATGAGCTTTTCAACCTGAATGCTATTACCGTGAGACATCGTTGAATTATGGATTCAATTATTAAAAACGAGGATGGGGAGTGATCTCCACCACGTGATAGCCAGGTAACTCCGAAGGTATAGGGAACCGACACTATTTCACTAGGTACTTCCGCACAATTTTAGAAGGGGAAAAACCAACGCACAGACTCGCTCTTACACGCTAAACTCTTCACTGTCGCCCATAACCTCTTGGGAATTGAATAAAGAAGTCCGAACAGTTTAGGTTTGATGAGCTTCATTATAATCAGAGGGAAGACGAGAGCACACGTTGCATAATTAATTAGAAATTACCGAATGAACAAGGTTAGGTCTAGGTAGATGAAGATAGCAACTAGTGACGACATAAGTAGGTAGCGACTTCACGGCGCAGACCCGCACTACAGACAGTTCACCATCTACGTATAGCAATACGTTTGTATATATATATATATATATATATATATATATATATAAGTTAAGTGTTAAATTTCAAGAAGTGTTAAATTTCAGGAATCGTTTTAGAATGGTCTGAAACGGATTTCCATGAAGAAAATTGTCAACAATTTGCATTAAAAAAATTTGAAGCCATTGCATTAGCTTCATTTTCTTCGAAAATTCGCTAAAAAGGGATCAATTAAATATCAAGTTTAAAAAAATGTACCTACTGGCTGCTCGCGGGTACTCCGATCTATCCTTCACAACAAATTATTTATTTACAAGCAAATTCTAAGGCCTGCTTGGACGTATGGCATCCAGCTCTGGGGCTGCACGAAAAAGTCAAACACCAAGATCATACAAACATTTCAGAACAAGGTACTAAAGAGTATTGTCAACGCTCCCTGGTACATACAAAATGATGACCTCCACTGGGATCTTAAGATGGAAACAGTTAGGGAAGTGGGGCAGAAAACACGAGCAGCGGCTTCATGAACACATGAACCCAGAAATTCTTGGCCTACTAGACAACAGCAACGTCTTCCGGCGTCTTGATAGAACGAAACCTCTCGACCTTGTAACGTGATGTGACAAGTCTTATGAGAAAATGATCCTATAGAGTATGTAGTTGCCATTGGGCTATGAACTGAACACAATGTCGAATATATTAGGTATTAAAGTAAACTAACTTGATGAGCCAAGCTAAGTTGTTATGTTTCTAATGAAGAAATTTTGGAAAAAAAAAAATAAAAAAGGGCGATATCGAAAAGAAAAAAAATTGAGGCGATAAGGTGGTGTACTGGGGGAAACCCGTCGTGGCACACAATGCACAACATGCACTGACCTTATGATGGATGTGATGTGTGTAATGCAGATGTGTGAGTCAGCATTAAAAAGCGTGATTACCATCGTAATGTTGAAGTAAAGTTTAACCTTATTTCACATTCCATATTCCCGCATGGGAGAGTTCAATACCAAATCCATTGGGACAACAGATTTGACCTTCTGGATCCTCCCTTCTCCTTCCTTTTGACCTATACTATTTCTTTTTTCAGTACTGATAACTCTTCTGCGTAGATCACTGTTCGATCATGAACAATACCTCCATGTTTTCCTCAGTATTTGAATTAGAATTAACCAAACGACCTTTCACAACCATGTTCGCTTTGGACAACGAGTCTATCCACAATCAGGTCACGAAACTGTGTTCCAAGCGTGTTTGAGTAACTGTTCTCATGAGTTGTACCTACCTACTGCAGTGTCCAAATTCCCGACCCGGGTGTGACCCAAACCATAATTTTCCAGGCTTAACAGAAAAGGAATCCTGATGAAACCACAACTTGAAACGTACGTCAAAGAACAAATTAAGAGGGCGAGGTAAAAAAAAAATAATTTCTTGCAAGATTACAAATGTTCAACTTTTGAAAACAACGAACCGAAATGAAGCAGAAGATGACAGTTTATGTTCCTGATTCGAACAAATTGCGCAACTTAAAATCGTTTTAAGATTAACAATCGTGTTAGTTACGTTCTTTTGAGAGTGAACGGTGGGTTGTATTTACTGTGCGTGTACAATGACCCATCCTGGTGTTCTCTTTCAACTGGAAGCTTGCTTGTGTCGGGTTGTTATTAACACACGACTAATTAAATATAGAAAC
>JAEMON010000001.1:53681966-53697097 GCA_030264115.1 Lygus lineolaris
TGAACTTTTATTGTTTACACTCAACGACCAACCATCAGGTTGATAACTAACGACAAGTAATAATAACCAACAGTACACCACAACGTCCATCTCCTCCACACTGTCACTTGATTTTCAGATCCCACCCGAATGTTTACGCAGCGGATATCCAGTCCATCTCTTTCTTTAGCCGCAATTACACTTGCGGTGTTGGGCCCAACACCGAATACTCGCCCGAATATTCGCCAATGCTCGGAGTTTGCCGAATCTTCACGCCCACCCCGCAGAGACATGCGGTGTTGGCTCTCAACCCCGAGCTTCGACGAATTTTCGGCCAAGCGACGATGAACGCAGTCTCGCAAAAAACCGACTTTTTTATTTACTAAGTATGAGATTTTTTGCGTGTTTTCGACCAAGTTACTAGAATAGCCATAGATAGGTACCTACCTAACGTCGTTAATTTAGTAATTGCGGATACATACGATTTGAGGATACCATTGGAAAGAGCGTTAAATTTTCCTATCTCTCTAGTGCATTATACAAACTTTCAGATTAGATTCAATGGGCAAGATTTTAGACTAAAATGAGAGTTCTCAAATTTTCAAAATCACTAGGATCTTTTTAAACGGCTCTATGTCTCTGATAAAATAGGTGAATTTACGTGCACGTTGCTGGAGAAACTTTCTCAGAATCTTAGCTTTTCAATAGTGTGGTTAGTTTTAATTTTACTGTATAAATTATGGGAGAAATTCAAGCTTGAATGCAAACAAACGTCGGTTTTTTCGAGGAAATCCTGCGTTGGGGTGTTTACGACTTGACCATGGCTAGTAGAGTTTGGTGGGTAGGTACCTATCGTTTTCGACGTAATTTTTCACTCTGAATTTTTCAACTTGCCTCGGGAAGCAAACTACTACTTGCGGGACGAGTATTGGCGAATATCAGGTGTTGGGCCCAACACCGCAAGTGTAACCGCGGCTTTACACTGCTGTAGGCTATGCTTAGTAGGTATAGCATTAACCTAGCTATACCACGGTTCTTGTGGTCACCTTGACTTTTTATGAACGCCATCCAGTTCTTTCAATGTGATAAGAACTTCTTTTGTTTTTATGTCATAGTAGGCATGGGAGTAGTAGTATGTATAACTTAGCAAATGCAGCAAGAGTAGGTAGTAGTTAAGAAGTAAGATTCGGCTAATTTCATCAGACCGTCTCCCAGGCAAAAGTGAGGGAATATGAGAAATATGTTTGATAGCGCATTTTTATTGCGTGAAGGTACTGCAAACAAAATGTGTCATTCAATTATTAATAGGAGTAATTATAGGATGGTTTAATTTTTGCAAATGGGCAAACTCAAACTGGTTAAGTATATCTCAGTGAGGGCTTTGCAAAGTGGTTATGCAGCAGAGTCTGGAATGTAACATATTTTAATATGTAACTACTTTACTACTACTACTTTACTGACACGCTTGTAATCGTGACTGAACTGTTTGTCAATCGATTATTATTATTTGCCCCTTCTAGAACTTACTTCATCTTCGAAAAGTTTCAACACGTAAGTAGTAGCGGTTGTTAGAACGCCAACGGAAATATTGATGCTTGCAAAAGCAACGAATGCAGAGCTGGTAACTTTGAAGAAGAATGTTGCTGGATACATCAAAGGAATATTTGTCCATCTGCGAACAATAAAATGCATGCATAGTCAGTAGTGCGTTTATCGACTACAGGGAATATCGTCGTCACCCACGATCGCGCATACATTTTTTTTTAAAATGGAAACAAATCTAGACTCTATACACAGAGTCTATATTCATTTCATACCCAAGTGCATGTTTTTGGTCGTAGATAGGATAATTTTGAATGGCTATAGGAATAGAAATGGAGTACTTTACAGATTAAATAATATAGGTATAAAACATACAATACCACAGAAATCAGCAGATGTGTCTTTAGTTGACAGGATAAGTCTAATGCAAATATAGGTACCATAAAATACTGGCACGTAAGAACATGAACATGTCGCAAAAGTGATTAAGAATGAAATTGGGATTGAACTCAAAAGAGACGATCATCTTTGTGAAGCTTGCATAAGTACCTACATATACGGTAAAGCTCACAGAAAGAAATTTGGAACAAGAGAGAAGACAACGATTCCAGGTGCGATCGTTTCATGTGATGTAGTTGGACCGTTTGTGCAGTCCATTGGAAGACGCAGATTTGTTTGTTTAAGACCATTACCTACGCGAAATTGCGATGCATTTACTTCATGAAACGTAAATCTGAAGTAGGTACCTACTTAAAAAACTTGAACAATTCATAAATGAAAGTATTATGACATGTAATAAAATTAATCTCAGGTGCTAATGGTGGTGAATTTGATTGTAATGCTGTGAGACATTTATTGATGAAACATGGCATCAGACAGAGACTAACGATGCCATATACACCTGAACAAAACGGTTGTTGTGAACGTTCGTTGAACCAGGAAGAACACTGATGCATGCTCATGGTGATATACCAAAGGGTTTGTGTGCAGAGATTATAAACACTTTTGCTTACATTATAAATAGGACTGGTGTATCAAGTATTGACCTGAAAGATATGGATTTGAAAATTCGTCAATGTCAGCCAAAACTGGAATTCGAAATCTAGACGAATCGAGACGTTATAATGAAATTTTGAGTAGGGACCATGAGAAACATTGGGAAAAATTCCCTAACTCCTATGATAAAAGATAGGAAGGAAAATAGAAGAGGAAAAAGAAAATGAATTCTCAACTTTTGAACCAAACCTCTTGCGAAGCAAAAGTTTTTCAGTAGGTACCCCGGGAGAGGCTTGGTATTGTCGTTGTTAGGAAGAAATTTTCAATAACCAATTTGTATTTCAGGAAAACAAAATGTCATAATTTGGGAGGATATTGAAGTTAACTATGAAATTATTATTATTTATATTTTACCAATACCCCCATCATCACCTGTTGAATGAATACATTTTCTTTCTGAATTCGTAACGAGCAAATCGTCTTTAATATAGTTTGTACATTTTTACAACATTTATATAGTTTCTATAATGGTATATTCGGAATCCGCGCAAAACTCCCTGCAAAAATCACCCACCTAATTGGTTAAAACAGGTTTATTCCAACTGACCGCGCTATTAAAATATTGTGGAGACCTGTACTCCATTGTGGTGTGCTGTACTCGTGGGATCCAGGCTCCACTCATTGTAAGCCAGAAGTGGGAGGATCCCCCCACTTCTGGCCTGATTGTGGGACCTATAAAAAGGCCGACAGGCCTATAATAACTATGCATTCATCACTAAGACTTGTCTTTGCTTTTACCTACCTACCTTGTGCATCATTACCCTGTTGAACCCGACGTCAAGCACCCTCCACTGGCTCCTCATCAAAATAACCCAGCTGGAAAACACCAGAAACTTGCAGAAAACACCTCTCCGTGGAACATCACATCCCCTGGCAGCTCCAAGCAACGACCCAGTCGAAGAACAAGATTTCCTGGACGAGAATCCCCTGACAGCATCAATGAACTCCACGGGCCTGCACAGTGAAGAGGAATCATTTTGGAGCGAGAGCGGCAAGCCATCTGAATCACTCTCCCTCTCAACGCCCACTTCCTGGTTCACCACATCCCACTCTATGCAACAGGAAATTCCCTTGACCCCCTGCGCAGTCTACCCTCACCACAGCTGTTAGGCGGCACCTGCTCAACTGGGGAAACACTGTCACGTGACCCAGCCCTCTTCGCCTCCCAACCATTGCACCCCTTCGCTCCTGCCCATTGCCTGATCGAGCCCCCTCCAAGTCTACGCCCCTTCCAGATGCCCCCACTAGATTCACCGGCTATTAATTGATCCTGCGGAGGTTCACAAATCATTTGACAGCCGACCATAGCAGAGGAAACATCTACTGACATCCCAGAGCAGCCACCACATCTCTAACAACTACGTGCGCCGAAGCACAACAGAAGAGAACGAGCTGGAGATCGTGCTGGAGATCGCGCTGGACATCGAGCGCTTGCGAGCTTCAGAAACATGAGCCGCAGACAACTCCACAGCAGGAAGAGAGCAGCCTCATGGAAATCCGGAGATGGTGGTGACTCGAAGAAACAGGACATCACTTGCTACAAGTGTGGGATCAAAGGTCACCACAGACGAGACTGTGACAACCCCACCAAGTTGTGCTACAACTGTGGGAAATTTGGACATCTCTCCGCAGATTGTCGCAGAAGAGAGTCTATATTCACCAAAAACGCACGAACGAAAACAGGAGCCAAGCATGACAGCACACCCGTAAACCGGAGAAAAACTGACCAGTCAAACTGGCGTAGTAACCCTCAACCATCGACTTCAGGGTTACAACTCAATACCTCTCGTCAAATTCCCTCGACTCCTGCTCAAAACCGGCTGAGCAGACAACGAACTCCGTCACGAAACCGGACTCCTGCCCAGAGCCGCCTGGGCAAGAGGTTGACGAAGAAGGACCAGGAGCCGCCCCACGCTAGGGTGAATTACGCTGCGTCGGACTCTGATAAGTCGTGCTCAGAGGCCTCAGCTCCCGTTGCTGCCATTGCAAGGCAGAGGGAGGAGGCTCCTGCCGCCCTCCACTCCTGGGGGTCACAGATGTCTCTACTAGAGGGTAATCTTCCTCAGTTGAAATTTACAGCAGATAGCGGTGCTACTGAGCATATACCTAGTTAATGATAAAACGGTGTGTACAAATTTAACTGATCTGATAACCCCCATTCGAATTTCTGATTTAGTTAAAAATGTATTCTCTTTGAGAAAACAAGTCTCTAAGGGTCTCGTAATAACAAAATTAGGTAGCAAAAAGATAAAAATTTCAGATCCTGTCACAAATGAAATTTTGAAAACCGGTGCATTTGACCGACAGTTTTGGTGGCTATCGTTTTCCCTACCTATGCTTAAGGCTGACAAGCAAGAGCAAATTCGGATCTTGGACGTCATTGGAGGAAAATCATTGTTGTCAAATTCCGAAAATGACACAATCGATCTTGCAGCTAAACCCAGAGACAATTCTATGACTGCTACCAAACGAAGACGGACTAGGAGTTTAAGTGAGACTCCTGAAACGAAGAAAAATAAACCGGCTGACACTCTACAGTTGAGAAATGATAAAGGACTTAAATGGCATCTTAGACTGAACCATGCTTCAAGAAAATACCTTGAACTTGCGAAGAAGAGTATACCCGAATTAGCTAAAGTCACGTTTGGCCCAGAAATACTAGACTGTGCAGACTGCAAACAAGCGAAAGCCAAACGTAAGCCTTGTTCTGAGACCAGGCATCGTGTGAACGTGCCATTCCAACGCCTACATTCTGATTTAATGGATCCACTCAAACCGGCTGCATATCGATCTCAAGCAAAATATATGGTCACTGTTACTGATGATGCCAGTCGATATGCGTTTCCTTACGAAATTAATAACAAAACGAAGGTAAATTTAGCGTTAGCCTCATGCTTACAGGACATTCGCAAATTACACGGTGAAAACACGAAGGTCACAGAAATACGAACTGACGGTGGACTCGAATATAAAACTAAAGAAATGAAAATTTTAATGGACAAGGAAAATATTATTCTGACTGTCTGTGAGCCCTACACTCCACAAAAATAATGGCACAGCTGAACGTCTCAACTTGGAACTGGAAGAGAAAATCAGAGTCAACTTGATTTCATCAGGTGGCCTATTTCTGGCCTTTTGCGATGCGCCATGTACTACACATTCACAACAGGACTCCCAATAGAACTATAGGATTCAAGACGCCCTACGAAGTCGCGTTAAACCGGTGCCATACAGTAAAGCATATAAGAAGATTTGGATGTGAAGCTTACGTCTTGGATACCCAAAGCACTTCTAAATTCACACCCAAAGCTAACCTTGGATTTTTACTTGAATGTGGTGACTCTGGATATTTTATTTTTCACTTCAAAAATAAAACGATCATACGATCAAAACATGTGGACTTTGTTGAGAGCAGAACCTATGGTGACTATATTAAAAAGTCTGTTGTTCCATGTGAAGTGTTCCCCGTTCCAGAATTCTCATTAGAGGAATCATGTGAGGTGCCCACAACTGGTCGCGGTGATTCGAGCTCATCCAGGACGACCTCTCAAGGGGGAGAAATGACGACCAGACCTATCTCAACTCAAGGGGGAGTCAAGGAGGATGACGCACCTGTTAACCCAGAGCAATTACCCCATAAACCTGTGTTGATTTATGAGGATGACAACTTAGAATTCTTTGAAGAATTAACTGACACGGAGAAACTAGCCTGCTTCATGGATAACACCTTAGTCGAATTAAGTGTAGACCCCATTACCTACTCACAAGCGATACAGGCAACTGATGCAAAGGATTGGATAGATGCAATTAATACGGAGCACTAGAAAAATGCAAAACTTGGGAAATCATTCCAAGAAACACAGCACCTAAAGGAGTCAAAATCATGAAGACTCGGTTTGTACACAAAAAGAAGATAGAAGCAGATGGTCAAATCAGATATCGAAGCAGACTGGTAGTTAAAGGATTTGCTGACAGTAATCATTATGAGCTGTCTGAAATATATGCTCCTGTTGCCAGATTACCTAATGTTAAATTCCTACTGATCCTTGCAGCCAAATTCGACTTAGAACTGGTTCAATATGATGTCAAGACAGCCTTTTTGAACGAATATTTAGATAAACAGGTCTAAATTGAAATTCCAGATGGATATGAAAAATATTTAAAAGCAGGAATTGAACTCAAAACAACAACGTCTCTAAGATTTACTGAGCGCCATATAGATTTTAAAGTTACTCCCAGAAGATGGTTTGTAAGAATTAAAGAAGCATTGAAGAAGATGAATTGTCAACCTTATCCATTTCAACCTTGCCTGCTCATCTGGAAATGTGGAAATCAAATTGCTGTTCTATTATTTTAAAAATCTTGCATAAACAAAATCTATTCTGGAAGGAGAATTCTCAATAAAGATTTGGGAGAGCCCAAGAAATCCTTGGGATTGGAAATTGTAAGAAACCAGACTATTGGAGAAACAAAACACTATTGAGAGAAACAAAACTATTGGCCTCCTCAAGCCGAAACCACATAGATGCCATGTTGAAGAAGTTCGACCCTACAGTGAGAAAACAGCCTCAACCCCTATGATGGCTGAAAAAGATGCAGAAAAAGGAAATGCGGAACAATAATAATAATAATAATAATAATAAATCTTTATCACATATAAGACATATTTTGTCCCACCTAGCGTGTAACAATCAAAATAAATGAAAAATAACGAATTAATACATTACAAAGGGAGAAATACAATTAAAAGGGAAATAGGAGGAAATAGAGTAAAAATTGAAATTGAAATATTAAAATTATAAGGGGAAATATGAGTAAAAATAAGAGGAGTTAGACCGTGTATAGGAAACAATTTTCTACAGACAAGCTGTTGGATCATTGCTGTATCTACTAGGAGGAGTTAGACCCTGTATATCTTTTGCAATCTACATGTTAAGTAGGAGCTATTTTAACTACACAATAAATTATTTATGTGCAGTAATACGGATTATGAGACAATATCTAAGGGGAACCACAGATCTCGTTTTTTTTATTCTTCTGATAAAGGGAGTTTTGTAGACTGTTGTGTAAATGCGTTATTAGGAGTTTCTGCCAAGAGAGAATACTCAACTAATTATCTCATATGTTTTTTTCTAATCGATCATCAGAATTATATAGCTCTTTCCTCTTCTGAAAGTGAATCTGTAACAATGAGTACATACGTTCTGTAGAGACTTACCAAACTACGTGCTCAGTAATTGTGGGTATTAGCACCTTCAGTGCTACAGCCTAGACTGAGACAATCAGATCACTATGACGACGGGCGCTTAAGTGCCCCTCTGCACTCAATGCATTAAATTAACACCCACAATTTATCAGGAATTTGACACGAATTCATTAGGTCTAGGCACCTAACGATGTATTAGCACTAATCCTCGATTTGTGTTCTGATTTAATTTTCAAACCGGATGCCACAACCTATGCGACAGACCTTATCCATGAAGGTCAGGTTGGGGGGGAGGGAGAGCAACCTTCCCCTCACAGAAGAACGAAGACTTCATGTGTGCCAAGGATGGCACCACTGAGACAGTAGTACCAGGGACTTCCGCTGGATGTAGCCACGCTACCATCGCGCTCCTCTGCGAAGTGGTCCTCCCTCTCTTCCCAGATCTCTCGACGACGACGGATCCTTTTTCTACATAGCTATTGCTAGCTCACTGATTAATTTCATAGGCACAATAACCTACAATGTATTATTGTTTATCCCCTCAACATCCTCTACATAGTTGCCAATCTCAACAAAATTGTCTGTAGGTATTTTATTTTCATAAGGTCGAAACTTTTCGATATACAGACTTTTTAACAGTTTCCTGCCCTGTATTTTTGTTTGGCTTCAACATTGGAAGTTGTCTCTCGATGTCTTTGAATATACGGACTTTTTTTCATCAATATCCTACCTGCCAGGCTGGACAGAAAGAGTCTGCGCCTGCAACGGGACGGTAAACTAAACCAGCGTGGCGAGAGGCTTTAGGAAGTTTTGGACACAAAACCGCTGGGGTGAGGGCGCTTTATTTTTATGCCAACTTCCTTGGCTGTTTGCAACCAATATAACCTCCTCGTCTGTCACGAGTTTTCAGCAGAACGAATCCGATTCGTCAAGATTGCTCTTTGGTTTTGGTGTCAAGTGTCCTGTTTTGGATGGTAAACTAATGAAGCTGCGATGATGTGGTGTTGTTGTGGTTAAAGTGTGAACCGAGTGCATTGTCAGTGTATGAAAAATAAATCTCTCCAAGCAGTTCATCTCAGAGTCTTTGTTGGATTTGTCTTCGGATTCGGATATCTTAACTGAAGGAACCCACTATGAATCCTTGCGCTAGCCCAGAAATGCGATCCGACGAGAAGGACGGGAGGTGGATCAGTCAGGTATGTATTTTATTTAGGTGCTCGAATGCCTATGCGCCGAAATTTAGGTGCCGAATACGGTGCTTTAGGTGTGCTCGAATTACATAATTCGGAATTACAGAATACGGAACAAATGAGGTGGACCTCCTCATATTATCTATATCAATAGTTTTGATTGAAACTCAAGAATCATCTTTCTTAGAGTAAGTTCATCAGTAGTTGGTCCGTAATTTGGTGTCAAGTACTAGGTAGATACCTACACATAATATTTTCCTATCTAGCACCCGAACTATTTTTCGTGCTTCTTTAATCTAAATGTGGATTGATTCAGGCGAAACGTTTTGGAGTTGTTCGTCCTTCAAGGTTCGTCTAGTTGTTTTCACGGTTTAACGAAACAGTTCTAGCAGCGTGAAGGGCATTGAGAGTGTTCGAAATTGGCAATAATAAAGTATCGAATAGAATAATAATTTACCTACATCTATTTCGTGCAGCTGGGGGTTCGTTTAGGAAATCTTATTCGCCGTTCCATGTAGGAAGTGGAAGAGCCGGTAGGCCGGTTGAGGGGTGAATTTTTCCGGTTCAGGATGAAGGATGAAAGATCAGGTTTGCTCCAAGCGCGGTGGCCTCGGGTTGGGTTAGGTACCTACATTTAAAAATCGGCGTAAAATCCACTGCACGCATAAACATTTTGGTCACAAAACCCTGTTCCAAGAGGTTTTAGGTGTGGGTTCAGTTACATATGTATCTACTGATAAGAATAGAATCCTTTCCTCAAGTCCCAAGCGCATCCTGAAAGCAACCAAAACCCTAAGCCGTGAGCCCTAACTATTTCAACCCTGCCGAGGTGTGGGGTTGGGTTGACTTGACCCACAGGAGGGTCTGGAGCGAGGTGGAAGTGGTGCATCTTTCACTGCTACCTAGCGAGCAATGTCTCAATTAGCCACGAGGTATGCAACGCTGCCTGTGACCACTGTAGAAACTTTATCACCCGCACAATAGGTAGGTACCTAATACGTCATCATCAATCGTTTTCAATAAGTTAGTAGGCACTAGGTAGTTTTTTTTAAAGAATTATTTGGACATAACTCATTCAATATCGTTGTAGTAGTGCATTATAGTAGTTGCCTTAGATCCATTCCCTATTGATGAGCAAATTTGGTGGATTATAACAACGTTCAGAATGAAAAAAAAAAAAACATTAGGGTCTAATTTTTGTTGAGGAATATTAATTTATCCCTCAAAGAATTACGTACGGAATAACGCAAGGAAAAAATAAATGTACGTACCCACCTATTTAAGTGGATACCTAATGCATGGAAATAAATATATCTATAAATAGTTTTTATATAAACACATAATTATTTCAAAGGAACATTATAAATCACTGGTTGACATTTATTGTCAACAGTTGACAGTTTTTATTGTTTTTATAACTCATAATCAATTATTTCACAGGAATATTATTTATAAATCACTATTTGACAATGCATAATACTATTCATGTTGTAGTAGAAAAAATTTAAAGTTCAAAGTAATTTGTTTCGGAAATGTTCGTGCAGTGTGGACAAGGCACAGGTGTCATCGAAATTATTACCATGACAAACACAATTAAAGTCAATTAGGTAACACAGAATGTACCAAGAGATCACTAAAACTATTCTGATCACGAATCTAGAAGCCTTATCATTATCATCCTCTAAGAAAAGGTTATCATCATCAAAGAAGGCAGCGCTACCTCGTGACCACAGAGCGCAAGTAACTGAAGAAGTAGGTCATCGAGTTTGAGACATTGCTCGCTAGGTAGCACTAAAAGATGCACCACTTCCACCTTACTCCAGACTCTCCTCTTATTCAATTTCGCCTGCTATCGCAATCGTATCAACTACGTCTCTTCATGGCTGGGATCGGGAGGCCGTAGGCAAGAATAGAGTCCTCCATGGATGGAAAAGCACACACGTACAGGCACATGCCTACTTTCACGCTAAAGCTATATGCTTGGAGGGTATTGAACGCTCCATTGTTATACCAAATTTTACCTTTCAAAGTAAAATGCCGAGCAGCTAGGTAATATTTCCCCTCCCCTATCATGTCTTGGTAGAAATATTATTATTGAACCAGCCTGTACCTACTTTTTAAGACAGAAGATCTCATTCAACTCCCACTTTCTGTAGAACTCTGAACAAGAAAGTACCTAGTAGGTACGAATCTGCAGAAGCTAAAGCAGGAATCTACAGAAGAAACTAAAACAACTACGGAAGTCTCAGTCTCAGATTGTCGAATGAGGTACATATTTCGGTTTACATTATGAGGTAGGTTCCCAAACGGCCTTCACTGTGTGGTAGATATTCATAAATGATTCACAAAAAAGTGGGTCTCTCTAATTATTACACCTTCGGGTGGCAAACTGGAAGAGTGCAGAATATAACCTGAGGATTCATCCCATTACAATGGGTATCCCTGCCCTATTGAAATCGCCAGCAAGTAGACAGAAAAAGTAAGGTATTCATGGGTGATCCTCTCAAGTTCCACCCAGTAGTTCTCAAGTATCAAGAAGACTCAAGTTCTCAAAGTATATAACTTGAACAGTAGTCCGGAATATATGCACTACCAACTTGCAATCCGGTAATATGACAAACACGTGTTGAACATTGTCATAATGAGGTACCCAGCCGAAGGATTGAAGTCTAGCTGACACTGCAACCATAACACCCCCGCCAGTCGCCTTTGAGGAGTTAGCTGAAGATCTGTCATTCCAATAATTGGTATAATCAGACAGACCAAGCTCGCCTTATTGCAAATCCCGTCGAATCCAGGTCTCCGTGAAAAACAACAAATCATAATTGGAAACAAGGGCTAGAGAACGAAGAGCAGAAACTTTGGTATTAATACCACGGACACTCTGATAGAACCCGGTCATCATTAATCGTTTTTTGAAGCCGTACCAGATGAAGCATTGATGGGATTGGTCATTGGAACAATCTTGGGTACTCCCATGACGTACTTGAGACCTTGTTGTACGTGGTCGACCAAAGAGGGCTACTGAGCGAGCCGCGCGAGCAAGCAAGCGACCAGCTGATTTCAAACTAGGTAAACCAAACGATGTGTCCTACGTTCCACTTTCGAAAACAAATGTACCTACCTTATATTTAAAAAAAACTCAAAAGACTCGTTCTGCTGGGAATTACCCTAGCCCCCTGCGCCTTCCCAGGCGCCCAGCCCCACCCCAACCCTCAGGGCCCACATAGCATTGGGCAGTAATTGATGGGGTTTGAGTGGTCCAATTTTAAATTTGGAAAAACCATTTTAATCAGGATAGACCCCTCTACACAGTTACTAATTGGGATTTTCGAAAAAAATGTTCCAAATTTTAATTTAAGTGATGCAAATATTGAAATTTTGAACACCAGAACCAATTTCGGAAAATTCTGTGTCAACTCTGAATACGATGCATTTGAGTGTGGTGACTTTTAGATCTAGAACTTGGGCTATTTCCCCTTAACCTGCATGAAGCTATTCACTGTTAACAAGATATTCTTATCTAATTCTCCTCTTTCGGCGTAAATTCCAAACGATGACTACTCATCTTTCGTGAGTGTGTTGCCCTTTTCACCGACTGAAATGTGATCAGCTGATTACTTTATAACATCCAAGAACGGCTTTAGTAAGGGATAGCTGGTTGTAATTATTTTTATGTGAGGTATGTACTTCACTTCCAAAAATCCAAATAATCCAATTGTCACATGACAATGTCTGCTCCCACATGAAGTGTTCTGTCCTGATAAATAGTGTTTACTAGTCATGGGAACTCGAATAACATAGTAAATGAGTTTTTTCAATTTTCGTTTCTAATGCGCGATTGTGTCATAAATTTGAAAACAAAATCAAATTTACCTACGTCTGGTAAGTAACCTAGATTGATCCCTGCCTCCTTGATTGGCACTACCTCTACAATGTCATTTTTCCTGACAATGACGATGCTGATTCACATTGATAGTTTACAGTGCATCTCCATGATATGATATTATTATACGATAGCTATGACATAACACAATTTCGTGATAATCATTGCTTCCTCTTGTTTCTCCCTACCCAGTATACAGCTGGTCATTGTGCATGATACGAAGGAAAAAAGACATGGCAAATATTTCTGGGAGTGTCAGCACGAACAGCTCTAAATTTGGCCGACAGTGCACCTGAGAAGTGACCCCCTTCATGGCGCGGATTGCAGCTTTTTGTTTCGCAAAAACTTCCAACCAGTATAGGAAACCCTAGTTTATATCTCAGACGAGATTCAAACAGGGGTTAGTAGACGCTGAGCAATTCGAGAGTGACACCACTGTTGGTAGATGCCTCAATAAAATGTATCAAATTCATTTATTAAATACATGCCATTGCTGTATAATATTTTATATAAAATACCAGAGAGTGATTTCACAACAGCTTGTCTAGGTACCAAGTAATGGTTTGTTTCCATCCACCCGCAGACCTAGCAGTGTTACAGACAATGGACCACTGCCTCTTGCTCTGAATTTCAGGACTTGGGTCTTATCTCCGCTAAGGACCAGTCAGTTGGCTGTGCATCACTGCCATACTGGTCCTGACAGACAGGCCCAATGCGCTGAGGAGGCAAGTGGGGACACAATTTGAGCGCTCATTGGTAATAATGAAAAATAAAGGGCCCAAAATGGTGCCTTGTTGAATGTCAGCCTGTAGCACCCTAAAGACTAAAAACCCCACCAAAAGAAATACATTGTGTCCACCCATAAAGGAACTTCCTGAAGAACTTGACAGCTGGCTGGTCAAAACCATACCACCCCAATTACTGGTAATAAACAATTGAATCCCTAAACAGTAGGTGGTACATTTAGTGAGACCTGGTTGGTGAAAAATTAGAATTTCTCGTTTACAACGAAAGAGGAATCACATGTAGTGTTATATTAAATACAGTAATCCTGTTAATCTTTTCCTGGTCACATTTTCTCTATAACTAGATTCTTCATTCCTCCGATTACATTGATTGTACTCAATTCTGTGTGACTTTATCCCCATGAACCCACGATTCTGGTTGGTGATATTTTTGTTCTCGATTATATATCCAAGTTAGTGGAATCACGCAATCTCACTTTTGTTAAATGGTGTTTCAGCATAAACATAACCTCTCTGAAACCAAAGAAAGAGAGCCTGACGTTTTACTCATTGGTGACTCGATCATTCACCATCTCCAGTTGAGACCAGTTTGGGCTGAATTGTATGAGCCTCTCCACTGTCTCAACTTTGGCATTTCGGGCGACAAAACTCAAAATGTACTCTGGAGAATACAAAATGGGGAATTGGATAATATTCGACCAAAGGTAACTTACTTCTGTTGTTTCAGCTATCCATATTTTTTTTTTTATGGTGACTATATGAAAAAGGACTACGATAAGGTATCAATGAATAAACAACTTCAGTTTATCCGTTTGCTGAATCCGAAGAAAAACCCTTTACCACCTAACTATTGCTTCCGAGTCTACCAAGGTAGCGGAAGCATTGTTTTCACTTTTTAAAAGTGAAAAATTGTTTGCCTCCAAAATCAAAATTTCAACTCGCGCTTTACGTTTTAGACCTTCCTGAACAATTTTGGTTTCGTGTCTTTCGGTCTGTCTGTCTGTGTGTCCAGGAATCCTTGCCACACGCATAACTTCCACCATTTCCATCCGATTTTTATGAAATTTTCAGGGATTACGTGGGTTAGGCCCTAGATGGTCCCCTTTGAGATGTATCATCACCAGCCGACCAACGGTAGCCTCTGCGCATGCGTAAACGTGAAATCCTCGAAACATCAATTTCTCGCGACCTAATAGTCCGATTTCGCTCAAATTTGGAGGATAGTTGAAGATCGACGGTTTGATGGTACCCTACGAGTTTCATCAATATCGGATCAGCGGTATCAACTGCGCATGCGAAAAACTTGAAATCCTTGCAACACGTATAACTTTAACACTTCATCCAATTTTGATGAAATTTTCAGGGATCACGCGGGCTAGGCCCAAGATGGTCCTCTATGAAATTCATCACCGGCCGACCAACGGTAGCCTCTGCGCACGCGTAAACGTGAAATCCTCGAAAAATCAACTTCCCGGGACCTAATTGTCCGATTTCGCTCAAACTTGGTGGGTATTTGAAGATCAAAG
>JAEMON010000001.1:53700064-53710400 GCA_030264115.1 Lygus lineolaris
AGCGCCGAGTTTTTTTGGTGCAAAGTCCCGCCTTTATGTTTTCAATTTATCGGCAGCTGATGGAGATGGAGCGTTTTGACTTTTGAGGAGTTGTTGGTAACATCCCAATCTACGTCTCCAATGTGGAATTGAGGAGAAATGTAGTCTAGATAACTACAATTTAACAAGAACTGAAACGCATGGGGATTTACCCCCGCCTACCTTACCTGTTAGGTACCTATCTGGTAGGCACTTGGGAAAGTCCACGAATTTTTTTGACAGAACGTCCTAGAGTCAGCGTCCTCAAGGATTCTGGAAAACCCAAATTTGTGCCTAAATATCAATAATTCAATATAGGTTCGAGTTTGAATCAAACTTGAATGTTAGAGAGTCAAGGTTTCTAAATTCCCCCCTAACAGTAGAATAAAATGGCCGAAATGTAAACAATTTAAAATAAGTAGGTAGGTGTCTAAGTAAAACCGAGGAAATAAGTATCCAAGTAAATATGAAAAAGTAAATGGGGAACTTGCATGTATAGTAGTTTTGCATTTCTATTCGTACCTTAAAATCTGATTCAGCACCCTTCAAAACCTCCTAGTGCCCATTTTCAGCTTGAAATTACTTTTGGTTTAACCACAAAACAGGTTGAAAGGGAGTGCGTGACGTCAGTTAGGTGAAAATTACAAGACCCATTTTCGGTAAGTTCCAATCATCGGATACCCATCATGTAGCACCTTTTTAGAGAGCCCTCTCTAAGATCTTTAAAAAAAAAAAAAAAAATAAAAAAAATAACCATACAAGTTCCCAATTCCTTGTTTTTACTGTAGGTACTTATTTGGTAAACCCCTAACGTTTTCATACTAGTCAAAATCAATATGCCTACCTTTCAGTCGTCAGTATCTGTGAATACATACCTTTAAATTTAAATTGTCTAGTTATTACTGTTCCCGACAAAAGAAGTTCGTTGAGTTTTTAAATATGTTGATTTCAACACTGAGATTGTGAGAAAATTGGGCAATGCTGATTTTTTAATACCTATGAGGCCTATGAGGTAAGACGATACCTCCTTTGAAAAATACCTCGACTTGGGATTGGGTCCCATCATAATACGATTACAATGGTAATTTGTTATTGCACCACGTTCCTCTTCACTTTCATCCTTCCTTTGCTGGGACGCCAGTGTGATTTGGGCTTTACTCCTATTAGGGTTGCTATTACTTAGCAAATAGTTATTGACTAGATTCAACACCTCTCTCGTACACCTCAATTCATGAGATTTTCAGGTACAATCATTGTCCTGTAATTTGGTATTGAAAACACCCACCTTATCTTACAAATGTTGAAAGTACTCTTGTATGAATATTCTAATATAATCTGCGAATGCGATGTCGTAGTGTACGTTTTTTGTCTTCTTGTGAAAAAAACTGAAACTTGCCAAACCCTAACGCATCGATCATGACGCGTTTTGTTTTCCATATATCGAATAGAAAACTAAAAATCGAGCTATTTCTTTGAAAGAAACGTCTGTCAAGCTCATTCCTTTCGAGTTGAAACTAATTATGACCATTGAGAATCCACTAAATATGCTAGTCAGCCTCCGAACTCACTCTTTATCAAATAACTTTAACACATTTTAGCGAATTTTCGAAGAAAATGAAGCTATTGCAATTGCTTCAAAATTTTTGTAATGCGAATTTTTGTAAATTATCTTCATGGAAATCCGTTTCAGACCATTCTAAAACGATTCCTGAAAATTAACACTTATATATTTATATGTATATACATATGTGTCATTCCAGACGATATCTGCCAGAGGGATCGATCACAAAAAATTTTAAAATGTCAATAATATCAAAAGTATGGATGAGTTCGTTGGCCAGAATTGTTGGAGTACTCCAAGGGGTCAAATTTTGAAAATTTAGTTTCAAAAATCGCTAAAAAAGTGTTTTTTGAGGTTTTTGGCGTGAGATACCATCCTAAACATAGAAACATATGGTATATTCGGAATCAGCCTGAAATTTCCTATAAGAATCACCCACAAAATCGGTTAAAATTATTCTTTGAAAATTCGCTCACCAAGTCATGTTTGACATTCAAGACTGTTTTAAGGACAGATTATTGTTTTGAAGAACGCAGATGTACACAGTATAGAAGTTCTGTCGTGAAGTTATGAGTCTAAACAGCACATTGCCTGGGTGTTTCGTTGCAAGTTTGATCCGTTACATTGGTTCGAATTCCTTGTAAATGATTCCTTTATGACCAAAGAAAACGAAAAAAATCGATTTTATATGTGATTTGCTCATTGGACCCTTGCATTTCCTATGTGAAACCATTCCATTTTTGTTGTCTGCAGGTTGTCGTTGTGCATGTTGGAACCAACAATGTTGATGACTCTGCTGAAAACGTTGCTGATGGGATTGCAGGAATTGTGAAAGAGATAAGAACACGACTGCCTGAGGCATATATCATAGTTGTGGTAAGTTGTTTTTCAATTACGTACTCGGTACTTACTGAAATTGTACTTTCGAACGAGGATCTGCCTCCTAGTCTTCTTTGAAATTGAATTTCTAGTTTCCCTTTCTTGTGAATCCAGGGTAGTAACACAGTCAATGGCTGTCGTTGTAGCCCAACTGTATTTCAGTGGTATATGACGTTACTAAACTGCACAAAATCTTAATAACTAGCAATCAGTAGCCGGATTAAACTCAACACAGTCCATCACGTTTTTCCATTAATGGGGAACGCCTGTGGTTATTCCAGGGAATCTGTGAAATTAATTATTTATTGAAATGGAAAAATAGCAAAAATGGGTTGCAATGGCCCTGCAATTTGGTAGCCGCATTGTTGAAAATTGCCTTTTTTTTTTTTTATCCATTTTGTACTGTTCTAAGGGAACCCTACAGTTGAAACACGGTTAAAATAAACCATTGAGTCAAAATGCCTACAATAGGGGTATTCATGGTCTGAATCGATCGTCGAATATCGAATCTGATATTCGATATTCGAAACTCGAGGGTATCATGAGGCTCCTACATTTTTCCCCGTCGAATGGTCGAAAATCGAAGTGCGCGTAGCACTCCTTGCGGCATCTGGCAAAAGCCAAATCAGGATATCAGTGTTATCACCTACCTCTGCACGGCTTCCGCTAGGATCGCTGCTGCATTTCAATATTTGACGTCAAATACCTGATTTATCATGCCATCGTCGTAAATTGAACCGGAGCTGGGGGCGCATGCACATTAGCTCACTTCGAAAGTCCCAATTCGACGATTCAACAATTCAATGTCGAATATCCTGGACCATGAATACCCCTAATATCAAAAGAAAGGATGAGTCAATACGCAGAAAATTGTGGTGCAATCTCAGGGGCCAACGTTTACATTTTAAAGGTCAAAGATCATTGAGATGTGTTCTCTTCAAAGTTTTTTTGGGAAAACCACGTTTAACAGCTTTAAAGAAACTTAAGCGTTATATTTAGAATCAGCGCAAAATGAAGGGGGTTCAAGGGCGGTGAATCCGATTTTGTCGTTAACAAAAGTACAATATTTAGCACACAATATACATATTTATATTCTCTATTTACCATTTGGTTTTAACGGAAGTATATTCTAGCACGGATAGCAACTCTAGAATCAACTTGTTCATTGTAAGTGGGACCTAGGGGACAGAGGTGTAGCATCCATGTGGCCTTCTTCAGGCTCTGTTTCCAACCCAATTCAAACGAGAATTTTTCATTGTATTCCGGATAAAAGTGGTAGAAGCGGGTCAGTAGTTCCTTATTGTGTCACTAAGTAAAAGATTCTATGAAACATGGCGGAGTGCTGGTTAGTTGTGTGTTGTGTGGCCAGCATTTCTCTGGTCATTTGGTTTTCTTACCAATTTTTTATACGCTTTTAATCATCAGATGGGCGAAATACAGCACCTCTATATAAATCTTAATCTTTGTAGATCTTTGCATCTCATTTTTTGCTTCCTCACAACCAAAGGAACATTTTTGTGAAAAAAATTACGTGCAAGAAACTAAAAAAAAGTTGTTGTCCTCCAACATCAAAAATTTCACTTGCTTTTAGCAAATTTAAGAATAAAATGAAGCCATTGCAATGGCTTCAAAATTGAAATAATGGAAATGTTTGAAAATTGTCTTCATGGAAATCCATTTCGGACCATTCTAAAATGATTTCCAGATTCTAATATTGTTCTTAGGATTATTATACATAAATATGCCTATGCTACTGCGCATGTGCAAACTTTAAATTTGTGGTCATATGGATAACTCCAGAACTATTCTTCCTATTTCGCTGAAACGTTCACTGACTGATTCTATATGCCCATGTTACAAAAGAGAGGAAGCTATACTGTCCTTCCAACTTGGAATTTGTTATTTCTAACTATGTTGATAATTTTCTTCTCTAGGAGTTGTTGCCACGCGGCCAGTACCCAAACCCATTGAGGGACAAGAACCACCAAGTTAATAAACTGTTAAAACTGAAGCTGACCGGCGTTCCCAAAGTAGAAACGGTGAACGGAGATTCAGGATTGGTGCTACCAGATGGTACTATATCCCGTCATGACATGCCTGATTTTTTGCATCTCAGTGATGCAGGCTACAGGAAAGCTTTTGAGGGTGTCCACGATTTGCTTCAACAGCTACTCTATGAAAATGAAGAGGATCTTGAGTTCACGATTTCAGAATAATGGTAGTTTTGAGATTATAGGATAGGGAATGTTGGGGTATAAAGATCTTGAGCGTAAGCTGCCTAAATCTGAATCTGTGATATGATAATTTCATAAGTATAGTTCTATTTTTGAATTCATTCTTTTTTACTGATGTGAAATGAAACGCGATGCTCCGAGTGACTAATTACTTCACAGCACGTTTGTTAGTTTCACATATGTTCAATAATTGATTGTCTGATACTGTGCATTCCAGAATACTACACCTATACAAATTGTTTGCGCTACTTCTTTGAGTATTAGTCTATTAGGTACCTAGTTCGTTTGCTTTACAATATTACTTCTACTTATTTTAGATTGCATGGATAATTCCTTACTGCTTTAGTTTCAATAGTGTTTGAATACCTTTGTAATAATAATAGTTTAAACCTGCTGACCTTTTTCGTTTAATTACTTATATTATGCTTTGTCCCACCATTCTAGAATTAATTACCTTATAAGCTGTAGAAAAGCCAAAGTAGCCCTCGTTGTAGTTGGGGTTGTTTTTCAGTGATTCAATTTTGTTCTCAAATCATTGAGTGAATAAATAATTATTAATCTGTTTCTATTTCTTGCGGTGGAAAATGCTACCCATAGTTATGTCATACTTGGGTGGAGTTTGGGTGGACTACTTCCTGTGTGAAGTTGCGTGTTGAAATCAATCTAGTTATTAGTGATAGGTATTCCAGTAATATAAAAACATTGATTTTCTGTAAATTGATCATTATTTTGCAATTTTTATGAGACCCCCAAGTGAATATACTAGTTTTTAAGGGGTTTTTTCATCTTGTAAATGTTCTCCTTTTCTGTGAACTTTGATGCAGTTGTTTGTGTGAAACTTAAACAATACGTCAATCAATATTCATCTATGTCCTGATTTCCTTGATTTCAAACGGTCTTGTTTTTTCCCTTATTTTGTATTCCCATAATAATGCACTGAACCTGTTCAATTCGTAAACTACATTTTTCTGTAATCGCGGCTAAAGTAACACAGTTACCTTTGTCCGCTGCCAAAGTCATCTCATCCACCTATATAGTATAGTAAGCCTAAAGCAGTTTTCTATTGTAGTTTGTCAACTGATTGATTGATGAGAAATCAAGAACAATTTTATTGATTAGTAAAAGCCCTGAACTGAATCGTTTATCTAGGTTATTGTGGTGTGTTTGGTACCTTCACAAGGTAGAAGGTATTTCTAAAGTCTGTTCTTATCACGATCATCTAGTTGAGATGAATAATTCGCTTTTGACAGACTTCATTAAAGAGAACGGGTGGTTAATACAGTTTCATAATGTAATGTCATATTTTTGTATAAAAATTGATTAGGTTAGAATTGTAGGTACCTAAATGTTGGTAACAGTAGGTCGGTACATCAAAACTTTTCATGCCCTAAACAGGAATACAAAAATCAAACAACAATTTACTGCAGGAACAATTTTTCTTCGTATGTTAGTTCTGAACTTCCTTGAATCGAAAACAACAATCAAAGAGTCATTGGGCTGTTTAACTCTATTTCACAGCACATACCTATGTAATTGAATTGATCAGAGACCTTACCTGCAAGGATGGAACTAAGGGGAGTTTTATGTTTCGTCCCTGAGACAGTGACATCATTACCTACGTTTCGTCCCTGTTCACTTCTCTCTGAAGTAACGATTCGTCCCTGCGTGAGGAACTCAAATTCAAAACTGTAATAAGAACAAATACCCCCAAATCCTGTTCTTACTATACCTGAAGCTTGTCACATAATTTATAATTTTTTTTTAGTTCTAGAAAATTGTTGCAGTACCTGATAAATTCGGGAGATGGGCGATTAAATCTTGTCATTTTACATAGAATCCCAAATTTTGAGGTGTGGCACAAAGAATTGCTGCGCCCGTAGGCTGTTGGTATGATGAGCCAATAACAGTATGGGATCTTCACGATTAGTAGGTATGTTTAGGAACATCTTAGATGTATTAATTGTGGTGGAGCATGTATTATTCGTCAAATTAAGCCCCACTTCATTCTTTGTATTTGGAAACCACAGGATCCTCTTCAGTGGCCACTCTATGGCTGTCAAACTGGTTTTGTTGTTGTTTGGTCAGAGATTTTCATTATTTAACACCATTACTTTAGATACCTGCGGACTTATTAGCATTGGATGCCATTGTATGGTATGTTGCATTAGTAGAAAATCAATGGAAAGGAATAAATAGGTGAAGGTGGTGAGGTCTGGTTTGGGAGGCGAGGTACCTTGATGAACAAAAACGCACCCAGTTATCAGAAGTTACACCAGATAATATTTTTTACTTTTCGCTTATGGGGACGAAACGACACAGTCTGGACATGGGGACGAATCGTAAAACACGCTTAGGACATTTCGCTTGGCGGGACAAAACGTAAGACCTCGACGCCCAAACTGAGGAGAGTTGAGTCTGAAAAAACTTTCAATTTGCATGATCATCAGTTTTTTTCTCCCAAATCTATCCTAAAAATAAGTTGGCCTTTTCCTCATTTCATGGAAATTTAAATAATCGTCATCTAAATACATCGATACACATATGGTCTTGGTTTTCCTGTAGTTTATAGTAGGTATATAATACACACATTGTAATATTATGTAAAGTGGATGGAAATTAATCTCACTGAAATTGTGAAACGAATAGGGAAAAAGATATTGCAAATCTACTACATAGACTTGAAGTACCGACTGTTGCTGTTTTTGTGGCTTCTTCATTGAATTAGAATGATTTTATTAAATGGTCATGTGAGATAAGTATCCCTTGTCGAGGATTCTATGACTGATGGTTTCTTGGAATTTAGTGTGGAGTGTTCAGTCAAGATTTGTTTTAAATTTTCTTACCCATTTCTTCATTGTTCATTTACCTACTGAGTGTTTATTGATGAATACGATGATATGAATGTCGGAATTTAACAATTAATAATTCAACAAGACTTATTTAACAAGAGATCAGGCTCATCCGTTTTTTGTACAATAGCGTTATAAGAATGTCTGGTGTCTTCCATGTGATTGTTCCACATTTTTGTGTGGTTCTGTTGTTACAATCCATTCACTACTAATGGAGTCCCTGTTGAACACATTCGAGTTCAAGAGTATACCTAATCAGTAACAAGCTTCCAGAGAATTTAGAGATTGTAAGTTATTTTACTAGTGGTAGTTTAGGATTGACCACCCACTTTGCAAAACAGTAGACATGTCAACTCTACCTAGTTAAACTGAGTTTCAAAATAAAGTTGGTGTGCTCGTTATTTAGTGAGATATTCCTGATTCTGTGCCAAGTGCGTTTTAGATACCTACCTAGGTCGATGATGATTATTGCTGGGTTTATTCAAATAATTGTGGTTTTTCGACATTCGACATTGAGTAACGAATAACTCAAAATATTACCTGAGTAACTGCAGACAGGGAACCAAAATTATTCTGAGAACTTCGAGATGCGAAATTCAAATGGAACCCTCAATTTTTTGGGGGCAAAGTATTTTGCCACTTAGGTAGAGTACAAAAATTTCGTCCGTTATTCGTTACCTTTGAATATATGAAGAATAATTGTTTGTTACCTACTTTACAACTTCAAGAAACCATGTTCATTTTCCATGAACTAACAATATTGTAGTACTTACTTACATTGTTGGTAAGTTCTTCTGTATAAGATGTTTTGTGCTGTGTTTAAAATACAGGTAACCAACCTACCTACATAATGTTGGTCTTCTTATATCTTTAATACATTCTGAAATACTTATGCTACACAGATAGGCTCTAATATTATGCCAAGAGTTCAATATTTTGACCAATTTAGGGAAATTTCAGTGACTATCAACTCTAGCATTAAAAGGTTACCCATAAGAAAATCCTTATTACCTATACAAAATTATCCAACTCCTGTGAAAGTTCCTCTGAGACCAAATCTGGTTCATTGAATCCCAAATGAAACCCCAGGTGGTATGCCTAGGTATGTCGTCATAGTTCATTATCGTAGTTTTGTGTAATTTAGTCAAAACTTCGTTTGAAATACTGGAAGTACCGTCATAAATTATGAATATAAATACCCTGTAGATTTTCTCTTCTCTTTTTTCCCTCTAGACTCTTAGTTGTATCCCAATTTGTACAGCCATAACGTTAATTTATCTTGATTTTCCAATGCTGATGGCTGAGCCTAAACATTTTACTACATTTTTCGTACATCTAATTGATGTTATTGAAGTGACTACGAAGGTGATACTTCTGCCTAAGTGAATAATAGGCAACGTAGAGGTAAGCCGTACGTAATGGCTCTTCCTGAATTTACTCCAAGATACGATGCAACAGTAGTACGTATCACATACCTATGTATTTGTTTGATGTGAAATTATTGTTTACTGTCTTCTGTCACATGATGGAAGTTCCTAAACAAAATATGAAAAGCTGTAAATTTGATGATGAAAAATGCATGGGTATGTAATGCAGGGGTGAAGGATCAGGCCTGATGCCTCTTTGCTTCATTTAACTGATATCCCATCACTAAGGATTTCTCTGGTTCTTCAAAAGAATGTCGATCAATACACAGTAGTGAACAACCGGTTGGGTGTTAGCTGTAATGGTGGTCACTTCCCCAATGACATCTTGTAATCAGTAGGATAATGATTAGATATTGATTACAGGGGTAGCTAATTATAAATAGTTATTTACCATTGATTTTAACACTACTGTTGATCAACTTAATCTGCATACCTTATTAGATCAACTCAAATTAATGTCTACTCCAACTTGATGTAAGATTCCTGTATGCCGACTTACAAGTGATGAATATCTTTGGTTGTTGTTTTTTTTTCTAGTCAAAAGTATCAGAATTTTCCATTAGATATAGAATTGCCAGTATGTACTATGAGATTAAAATTAACCTGTCACATATTCTCTATCTAACAAAAAGGTCTAACTAATGAAATAGCTAATGGAGGCTGGCAAGAATAAATAAAAATAGTGCCTCGATTATTGCTTGCCCGGCTTTCAAATTTTGCTCTGTGATGCAAATCTTGGATTGTTGACCCTAAAAATTGATATGATCATTATTGTACACGTATAGAACGTAACGGTTAATGGCTTGGAACATTAATTCTACCATTTCCTCGGAAGCTCAATACTTGAATCGTATAAAAATAAGTGGTGGGTTTTTATAAATAATATATTACGTACATAATTCGAATTTTAATAACATACTACTCTTAATTTAGGTGCGTCGATCATTATTCTTATTACAGAAGAGCTTCTTTATTTTCCTAGTACAGACCCTTTCGTGTCTTGCACTGATTGGAATGGAATTATTTTTTAACTAATTGCTCCTAAATTTCTTGAATTCGTACTCTCTCGTTAAATAATGATCTCACTGTGGGAATTTTAATTTGCTTGTTATTCTGGTTTTCATTTTCATCCCACGTCCTGTTTATGTTATTTTATAAGTTCAATTAATGTACCTATGAGGAGAGTAAGCATTTTACTGTGATTTCAGTTATTAAAATGTCATATCTCGATACATATTACTTCTTATTCCTTTGCTACCTATTATTTGGTGGAGTATTATTATGGGAGTGGAGACCAGAACACTATAACAAAACTGGTGCCGTACGAAAGTGCCAGAGGGGGTCAAGAATCGTACGAAAGCGCCACCC
>JAEMON010000001.1:53721564-53765096 GCA_030264115.1 Lygus lineolaris
AATAATAATTTTGAAAAAAAAAAAAAACAGCTCACATAGATAGTGACGAAACTAACTTACCTCCTCTAAGGTAGCCTTTGGTGTACTGTGACTGGAGATACTTCTGGTCAATGACTTGGTGGTTGGAGGCGTTGGAGGAGTAAAACTCGGGCGAGTTGGACTCGAGGTACGAGGGCGGAGCGTGGGGGTTGTCCAGCGTCTGGTAGTCGGACTGCTCGTGGGGCGTGGGGGCGGCAGGCGGGTAGCCCCCGCCTTCGTCTCCGCCTCCAGAACCCTCCCCCAATTGGCTGTATCCATCTGAAACATCCACAATCCCCGATTTGAGCTCTTCTGTCCATATTTTTGCGCTGTTCATTGAGGGCAAACGAGAGGCGAAGTTAACGGTGTAGTAATAAGGTAGGTGACTAAAATTCTCAAAATATCTCTCAAAATCAAAGCTTTTCAGGAGATTATCCTAAAAGTTTCGCTCAGTTACCTCTCCCGAACTTCTCCTCAGTTTCTTGTTAACTCAAATTTCCTTTCGCATCACGATTGATCGATGAACGTAGATGCCAAAATACCATAGCAGAAATCATCATTTTTGATCATCCGGAATTGTTCATAAGGCGTTTTATTAAACAGAAGTTCGAGGAAAAACGCCTCTAGGAGTTCTAAAATTAAACAAATCGGAAGAATCGGCCTTCTAAATACTACTAATAGATAAATACAATTTTCATTTCTGCTGCTAACACAGTCTGAGGCCCATAGGACGACAACACGAAGCTGATAACAAAAAAACTTACTAATACGTTTTTCAAGATTCTAATCGTCAAGTTTCTAACCAAACTCCACGGTTAGGTAAGTAAGTAAGGTGAGTAATGCCCATTCTTCGATTCTCAACTGATTTATGCTGTACTAGAGACCTTACTACGGCTCCTAAGATATGAAATGTCGGAGGATACAGGGAGGAACTACAGAACTTAATGCTTGACCAAACTTTGTGCCTTGGCATGTTGATGAGATCTCATTTTGAGTTTCACAACGACTAGCGGCCCAGAAACGACCACATCAGATAGAACCACAGTACATACATATAGGTAGGTACTATAGAAACAAGCGCTCCTTTCTTAGACCGAATCATCATGACCAATCGAACATTATGGAGCCAACCATACAGCAAACCAACCATCAGCGAGATATGGCCAGATGGAGATTAAAACAAGCGTCATACGTACCTAAATAGATTTAAAAAATCGTATACTGAAGTGAATTAAGTGTATCTAGTAGAGTTAGAGGGCGAAAAATCGTATGACTCACTTTGTTTGATGTGGTACAGAGGAGGTGGTGGAGGCGCTGGGGACCTCAGGAGGAACGGCGCCTGTGTGGACGGGGGTGGAGGGCTCTCATCTTTGACGCCTTCACCACAGAGTGGACTTCTTAACTGGTTGTAACCACCTGAAACATAACAAAAGGCAGCAAGATAAGTCGCAATATAATGTAAAAGTAACGTATTTCACAATATCAGCAGCAGAGGAAGGAAACCAAGATTGATTTGTGCAATAATAAATCAAGAAGAGAACTTCTGCCGACTGGGAAAGTGATGTGATTACGATTTTCCACGGATTACTGAGTCTTAATATGACGGCAGTACATCTTATGTACGTACATCTTATTCCAAAATGAAATAGGGAGAACTTGCTGTTAATCATTCAACTGATACATCTTGGAACCAGAACGTCCATACAGTATAACAACGATTTCTTTGAATTCACCTCATACACCGCTGTATAGAGTTCTTCTCACCGAGGAGTAGGCCGTGTTTGTTGGACGACCTCATCAGGAAGAGATTAGGTAATGGTTTAAGGGTGACGGAGGGTTTGATGCAGAAAACTGATAATTGATCCCAAAACGTGGTATGAGAAAGCGGTAGATGTATTTTGGATACATTGCAGAAGAAATACCTACGTCCTCGACATCAGTTCATTGAAGAGTTTTCAATCTCTGAATTCTATCCGTGTCAAGCTGAAACTAAACGATTTCACACCCGATCTCTTCACATGACACCTTTATAGGTATGACTGTTTTGAACCAAAATCTTAGGCGGTAGTCCCACTCGGTCGAAACTAGAGAGAACTTTTGGAAATCCAAGTGCAAATTGTGAGTTGGGCCTTCTTTGGGCTGATATTACCATTATAAGTTGTTGATTAAATAGTCCGACTGTTACTAAAACGAGAAAATTAGGACGACAAAAGTACAAAATTACTAGATATTGACATTTGGTCTTACTTAATGGGAGAAATCACAATTTAATTAAAAATGGATTTAAACTCTGAAAGTTAAACAATTTGTTGGCCTTTTATTAACGATAACTAACCCATTGTTTTGACATCTGTCGGTGTAATTTTGTATTCTTACGATAGTTTTCGATATCGTCAGGACATTCATACACGATCGTCGTTACATACATACACGAAAAATCGATAAAAACTATTGGGGTTAAGTTCTGAAACAAATTTGTAAGATGGAATAATACATTTAGAGAATTTTCGAAGAGCTATTGCAATGACTTCAATGTTTTGGTTTGCAATATTTTGAAAAATTTTGTGCCCATGGGAAATCCTTTTCGGACCATTATAAAACGATTCCTGGAGTTTTTGGAGTACTCTAAGGGGGCAAATTTTGGAAATTAAGGGTAAAAAAACGTTTTTTCGAGGTTTTTGGTGTAAATTATAATCCTAAACATAGGAACGAACATATTTATGGTATATTCTAAATCAAGTCAAGTTTAGTATCCTATAAGAATAACCTACCAAATATAAAATAAAAAATCGCTAAAAATCGGTTTATGATTCTTTGAAAATTTGCATGCATGACTGGAACTTTTTTGGTCCATTGCAATAGCTTACCTATCTATCCAAGAAGTTACTGGTTACAGAATAGGTTACTGGTTATATTTATGGAAAGAACGGTTAAGATTCCTCGAGAGAATCACTGGTTAGAAAACACGGTTTTCCTATGTACAGCGTCAATGTACCTAGTTATGTACCCGATAACTGCATAGACTTTTCGGTTGCGAAAATACTTTAATTCATATAAGAGTTCGCAGAATTAGGAAGCGTGGAGGACTATAGAAGTCTAATGATGGACGAGGACTCCGTCTCACGTGGATGCACAGAAACACCTATATAATCACATAAAATGGGCACCGACACAAAAATTTAGTGAAGAAGACACTTAATTTCTGTGATCAAAATCCCGATGTTACCGTGAGCAGAATATTTTACAAGCAAGATCAGCTCGTGGTTCTTTCGAGGGCAGGATCGGTCCTCCCTCAATGGGAAGATGTTGAGTTTTCACTGACAAGTGGAGGTAAAACACCTGATCGAAAAAAGGTCAAGGAGGTTTTTTTCAATCTCCTCCTAATTTCAGCTCGCTCTTTTTGCCAGGGTGAAGAAATTTCAAAACTCCATTCAAATACTCCGAAATAGTGAAGTACAAATTTGAAAATTAAGGATATTTTGGAGACATAAAATACCTTATTTACATGTTTAGGAGGTGAAATGCCAAATTTCCAACGTGAAACGCCTGGATTAATATCTTGATTAGTCGAAGAAAAAAACGAAATCTACAATGGACATTGCCAGCAGGTGCTTCACCTCCAAACCGGCTTAAAATTGAATTTCCGCTGAATTGAATTTTTGAAGGTTCTTCACCGAAAACGTGTTCTTCCACCTGACCGGATAGCATTTTGGTATTATTTCGTATGATTCAAGTTTTTGGTTTGTCATTTCATTAATGAAAGTTAGCAATCAAGTAGCTTGAACATTGTAAATTATTGTCACCCGTCACATTTTACGTTCGATGTACCATAATACCGACGAATTAAACCATATCACGTCCAAGATTTCCGCAGAACCCGAAAATCGAAAAAAAGAGTTAGTTCCAGAAAACGATTGAACTTGAATTGACGAATTTGGCATGTAGGTCCCATTTTATATTAGGACTAAAGGTGAAACCGAGTTCGACAGTAGATAATGTATGAGAGGAAAAATAGGGGCCACAATTATCAAAATGCCCTATCTCAGATCAAACATTAGCAAATCCTAAGTCTCGATTCTTCATTCATAACGGAAGGAGAGGCAGACCAAAGTGAGTTATTGATGAATTATACGGCGCAGGTACTAGGCTATGACAAAATTAAACGACGCGCTAACGCGTATCCAACAAGTTGCGCGCACACAACGACTAACAAAGTTGGTTTATTACTTTTTGTCACAACCCGTCAAATCATCCTGGTTGAATATGTACAATTGTTGAAATAATGTTCATTCAAGTTAGCAAAAGAGATGCGAATCATTTTTTGACGATGTCATGGCTTATTTTTACTTTCAACACTAGAATTTGAAAGCTTTTGTGTTCCTGATAGACCTTTAACCAATCGAATATTAATGATTTAGATGAAGATTCAAAAGTAAATAAACGTCTAACAACAAATTTTACTGAACCCCTATAGTACCCGTACCGTTATCATTTAGTTACGTATTAGTAGTCCTTACCTGTTCTAATTCGAGGACAAGGGAGGCATTGTACCAAATTTGGATAAATCATACAATTTATTATTTGATTTAACCAAAATCAGGCAAATCTAATTATTGAAATCGGGGCGGAAATGGTCCCTGAAAGATCAAAATTGCTGTAAATTATTACACAGTGGTTAATTTTATACGTATCTGCAAAGATCACATTCTTCCCATTGGTCAGATACGTGGTTATAATGAACTATCTATTACCACAATACGCTTCGCGGTTATTGAGATCAATTAAGTTAAACATTAAATGTTTAACAACACGTTTCTTTAGTGCTATTACCTATCTAATGATTACCTACCTCACCGCTTTATCACCTCCCTCTGTTACTTACCTATAGAGACAAAAAAACGAAACAGGGGACTTCTGAATCGATCTAAGGGTTTGGGGGGGCTCAATATCAACACTTAATACACAATGAGTAAGCGTGGGATTGATCAGTAGGTATATTAATGCAATAAAAATGAAGTTATACTACTGCATTATTTGATAAACTTCGCACCCTGCTCTCAAACTGACCCATTCCTCGTCGAATCTGTCGATTGTTCTCTACTTCATGAAGAATTAAAACCGGAAACAGTGTCCCAAAGAGGATCACAAAATGTTGTTGGTTTTTGTTGATTTGAGTTCAGCCTTTATGCGCAACCGTCTAAGTAGGTAACGTGTAACAGCACCAAACCCGATCTGAGTGGTTCAACAACCACAATTATGTTGTTATTCGCCGATAGGAACCTTGTAGGAGAAACCACGACTCGAACAGTGTCACTGTCGATGAGTTTTCATGAGGTTTTTGGTGGGGTGTATTCATTGGTTTGGAGGGAAACTTCAGCTAAGAGACATCAGACCTGTTCGGTAACACCTGTTACGTTCCAACGTATTTAGAGCGGCTCTTCTCTTTTAGTAGTTTATCACTCTCGCGCAACCAGCCTAACGAAATTTGGTAACATCTATCCACGTAATTTTATCTCGGGAATCCCACATATAACAATTTGTTCCTGTTCAATCGCCTGAACTTCATGGCTAGATTACCACAATATGAAAAAAAATATATATATCTACCTAACATAAAATAATAAAAAAGTAAGGTATCATTTGTCGTTGTTAATTGAGAAGATATGAAAATCAGAAAAGAACTGAGGAGAAAAAGGTCGAATTCATACCATGAAAACACCGTTCTTCTCACTTTTAAAAGATTAACCAACAAAGAAGAATTTGATTTGTGGTAAATTAAGAAAATCAGGGGTTTTCTAAGTAGGCTCTCCCAAGTTTTCCAGGATGTTTTGTCCATATTATGGGAAAGTTAATTTCTACTAAATGTATGAACCGAGTATCTATGGATTTTTCATGGTCCTTAATTCTGGATTGGTTCCAGAGAGGTTCATAATTGAAAAAAAAAATAAAATAAAATAAACCAAAATAGTGCTTACCACCTAAATTTTGATACAGGACTTGATCATGACGAAAACATAAAATTGAAGTAGAGTCTTCAATAAACTGGTATATTCATTGTTTTTGAGGTGCTCACCCACTTTCCTCTAAGTTTGAGTTAACGGTGCATTGAGCCTAGTCTCACTATTCATTTATTGTTTAATAGGTACTGTAGTTTGCATATGAAGGACCCACATCCTTCCATCTACCTGTGAACTATTTGTTCCATGTGTAAATAATCAAGCTTTCCATGATTGGTTTACGTAGGTGCCTGTACTTATAATAATTATTAATTATAATTATTGTCACTTTGTATTTTTGTTGCCACTAACCAAGAGATGGAACACATTAACTCTCCTAATAGGTACCTATTTCAATTACACACTGGTATTTCTGTAGATTTTATGTAGGTATTTGAAGACGTTATATGAACTCGAAGACTTTAAATTTACTTTGAGTTAATTAACTTAAAAAATTAGATTTTGAAAAAAAAAAAATAAAAAGTTAAACATTTGAGAACATTAAATAAAATAATAATTAGGTAGTGGTTTGTTATTTTACTGTAGAAAACTTGGATGTAGAAATATGAAATTCATTATATTTATATTATTGTAGAACTTCATATTTCCACATCCAAGTTTTCCACAGTGATATAACACAGTGATTATTTCATTTAAACACTTCAAGTTCATATACCTAATGCCTTCAAATACCTACATAAAATGAACAGAAATACTCCAGTGTATGAGAGAGACATTATAACGTAGGCGGAAAATGACTGATATACCCTGTTATACACTTTTTAAATATCTACGTAAAATAGCTTGATGGAGTAGGTACCTACGTTTCTGTACTCTCGTAGCTCACCTACGGCCTAAAAAACCTTCATTCTTCGCCTCCTCTCCTACTCAAATGTCCCATCCGGCTCGTCCCCCATTGTAACCCCCCCTTGCCATCGACTTCCTGTGCCGAGCTATTCGATCGCATCCTTCGCCGATCCCACAAAAGACCCGTTTGCGACAGAATCGGGAAAAGAAAACGAGGGCAGACCACGTCTGGAAACGGTCCTCTCTTTCAGAGTGGCTGAGATAGATCCAACATTACTAATGTGTTATTTTCTATTAGAAGTAGATCAATGAAGAGAATACAATAATCGAATCCAGTGGGTCTATTCACACTCCACAGAAAATTTACACGCGCAGAAAATCATATGGGTATTTATAGTTTGGCCAGAAAGAGGATGCAAACATTGTGGGTGTGGATTATTTCAGCAAAGCTAATGTTGTTATGATGAGGCCCGTTTCGAATAATCGGATACCCCTTATAATACCAAGGTGGATTAGGCCAGTAAGCTACTTAACCCTTCAAGGACGAAAATCAAATTTAAAGAAAATCTATAGAAAATAGAAGTACTACTACACTACCGAAAATCTATGGTAAAATCTACAGAAAAGTTGAAAATCTATAGTATAGTGTATTTTCCTTCCCTATGGTTATCAACAATAGCCCAAAAATAATGGTTACCTTTTATCTATAGATTCAAGAAGATACCTAAAATCCGCTGTGACCATACGAATAGAACAGAACTCTATAAATCTGATATGGGGAAAAATCACTTTCATTCGTGATAAGTCAATGAAAATTATACTCTTGAGCTCCAATTAGGTACCTATGGGTTATTGTTAGAAAATATGATAATGATATTCATTGATTTCATTACTAGTTATTGAGTATTGGGGGTTATATTAGATAGGGTTGAAGTTGAAAAAAAACTTGATTTATTGTTTACTGCCTGCAATGTCGAGGATGAACTTAGTAATGTCTTCAGGCAATCTGTACTCTATCCTAGTCAAACCGAGGTTGAGCAATATACTTAGTTTCTACTAAGTATATTGCAAAAAATAAGTCGGGTCTGCAGTTAGAACGGACATTTATTGCATTAAGTCATGGCTGAACTTTTCATCCTTCCCCTCCTTTTTTGTTGTAATTCCAATTTTCAAACGTCTCTTAAGAATCAGGAACGTCCATTTAAACTGAAAGATTTCAGTGAGAGCTTTCCAAAAAGGTGCTATATATGGGGTATCCGACCCTGCACACCCCTGCCTGGGGGGCACCCTCTGCCCCTCAGAACAGATGACGTCACGCGCGACCTTCTCACCCGTTTTACAGCCAACCTAATGAACATTTTGAGGTGCAAATCAGAATTCAGGGGTTTTCAAGGGTGCTGAATCCGAATTTGAAGTCGCAAATACAAAATTCCGACACACCGGAATTCACCATTCGTACATAGGTACGTATCTTACTAACGTACTATCGATGTCTTTTTCATTTACACGTCTCATTGACGTCATGTCAGCGACAGTAGACGAGAAGTGACACAAGTAAAGAAGCCTAAGGCCATGGCCTAAGAACGGAAATGGACCTGGCATTCACTCCTTTCCCCGTCCATCGGTCTCCAAATTCAAGAAAATTCTCGACCTGATAATCTGGTGATGGTCGTCGTCACATATTTTTTATGGTTTTTACTTGGTAGAATTTTTTATGGTTTTTACTTGGTAGAATAAGCAATGGCAACTAAGACTGATTGAACTGACATACATTTCAAAGCAAAATTCTGTTCCGTGGGTTTTAGAAAATTATTTTTTCTGTAGCGTTAAAGTTTAGAAGTTATCTTGTGTTGATGGATGGTCTTTACCAAAGTTTGTACTATTGGGGGTGTTTACTAAACGAGTTCCTTAATTTTGGAGTTGGTCTGTTAAGAATATTTTGAGTTCATCTAACGTACTACTGTGATACCGCCGTACTATATGATTTTAAAATTGCAACTATTTTACTGTTATTAATACAAGTATACATACTTTTAAGTCTAGTTTTCTACGGTTTATTCGGCAAATTTACCGCCACCCAGTAGAATATTTGTTGTCGCATATTAAGCTTTTTAATTGTATCTTCCAAACATATTTTAGGTTCATGAAACACCTTTTTTAGCGACATAAAAATCCGAACCAAAATAATGACGAATAGAGGCCATCCTCATAGTCTCATGCATAGTATATGCATGGGATGGGTTGTGTGAATTCTGGAATATGTATCTAGCGCGCTGCATTACGGGGTATCACATCCTAGTTATTTATTTTGTTACGGGCGGACGGTCACCGGAGATACGAACACCTCGTCGCTCGACTCTCACAATTATCGCGACTCGCGGATAGCGCGGGCGAGGCGAAGCAAGAAAAGCGGTAGTGAACCGAAGCAGTGGGAACCTCAACGTCAAAAGGCCAAGTTCATCATCCTTTTCCTCGGCGGGGCGGAAAAGAAAGGACACCGCCTCATGTATTTGTATCGACCCACTGCGCATGCGCCGAACGCTCCAATCACAGCTCGCCCTCCTCTCCGCTCACCCGCACGCCCGACTCGGCAAATATCCAAGTTTCAGGCATTTTTCATCCCGTATTCTCTGAGAAGACTCACAGTAGCCTTGAATAATTTGTAAGGTGAAAGTTCCGCCGTTCAAGAAATTATTGAGCAAAGTTAAAAAAAACAAAAAACGAATCATATTCTTCCATTCATTTTGTTCAGTTTCAATATATGTATGACCCATTAAATTTAAAATTTGACCCGTGATATGCACCGACATAAGCTGGCCTCAGAACATTGTTACTTTTGAATATTATTGATATTTTGACCTTTAAACAGGGCGACCCAACTCAAGAGCCGAGAAACTTCAGGGATCGTTTCCACAACTGATAACCAACAACACATTTCCAAGAGAAATTTGTTGTTGAACCCTACCTAGTTTTCGGGAGTATTTTCACTTTCAAGGTTTTTTCGTGTTTTCGACTTTATATCTCTAAAATGGCCATAAATCCTTTAGTTTACAGTCTAAAGTAAGGACAGTTGGTAATATCGTTACATTACCTATCCCCCTGGTACAATTTTAGGTAAAGAATTTTTTCACGGTAGATTCCGGTGACGAAAATTTAGGCTGGAAAGAGAGTTTTTCTATTATTTATTCAAGCCTCAACTCGACCTTGGCTGGAGAAGTAATTGCATACCTAGTTTTCCCCCGTAATTTTTCAGGCTGAATCGAATGGAGACGCTCCCGAAGTTCAACAAAGTTGCACTTTAATGCGCTATTTTTCTGGAAAATTCAATTGTATATCAGTAAAAATTAATCGGGAGTGCCACCATTTGATTGTCAAGTACAGGCTCGTCGCACAGTGCTTCGAGTATATGGTCGGAGTGGACAACATTTCAATTTCTACGGATTCTTACAGGAAATTTTGCGCTGATAAGGAATATACCTACAATATTAAGTGTCCCTGGGTACCCCTTTATGGTTTTCAACCCAAAAACACACTTTTTTCAACGGTGTTTCGATGTTTTTGAGGATTTCATTGAGAGGGAAAAACTCAGGCGTTCTAGTCATGCCGCATGAGGGATGAATCTAAAAAAATTTTTTTTTTTTTCCATGATCAAATCTCGAGATGCACGATCGGATGCATCCCACTCCCTCTTGAGTGATAAGGAGGTCAATTGAAATTTGTTTCATGGGATGGAGAATTTCTTTATTTTCATGCAAATGAGGTTTTCTTCAACAAAATTTAGAATGTCATCGTAATCCTTCTTTGAAACTCATTTTTCTCATATATACACCTCATAAAGATTTCTGAGTTCTCTGCCGAACAATTAAAAAAGGCCTTATATTTTCGATTCGGGATGGACCAACGAAATTGAAATAATGAAATCACAGGAACACTTTTAGGATTTTGGAGAAAATGCTTTTCGAAGTTTTCAACCCGTGTTTTTCTAAGCAAATTAGATAATCTGCTTATTCGAGGTTTAAAAATGTAAAAACTTGAATTGTAAGGGCTCGAATTTCATCACATATGTGTGTATAAACCTTCCCCAGGCTCGGCCATCATTGTCTGTTGTCGTTTGTCCAACAGGAAGGAGAAACAACACACTACTGACATTCGACTGTTCCTTTGTCACCCCTATCATACTCTTGTTTGTAGTTACCAACATGATTAGTTGACAAAATCCGGGTTAACCAATGTTGTTTTTCTCACCTCTAGACCTCTCTGAACACGCCCACATAGTTAATATCCGTCAATTAAGTAGTAGATTTTTAAATTTTTGTCCATTGCTCGAAGCACAGTGCGTCGTACACACTCGACACTCGATTCCCTCGAAGGAACCCATGTTTTCTTTTCATTCAAACTTACTCCCTTAAACATACTCTCTTCATTCCCACATTAAAATAATAAATAACCACCCCGTTGGTTGAGACTTGGGAATAGTTTTTCCCATAACTTGCGCGGTCAATCACTCATTCATTGAGGAGCGTAGAGTCTCTTGAAAACAATTTTGATTTTTCAGCCTAATTTTTCATCACCTGAAACTACTGTAAAATTTGTTTAAATGCACTAGATAGGAAATTTAACGCTCTTTCCACCGGTGTTCTTATTTTAGACTGTAAAGTAGAAGAGTTATGGCAATTTTAGTTGTTTATAGTCGAAAATACCGAGGTTAAAACTAGGGTCACAACAACAAATTTCCAAGAGTTTTGTTGGGGATTCGTTTTAGACTCGATCCCCGAAATTTCGTGGTTCTTGGATCACCATGTATACCGTTTTTATTATCAGATACCGTCGTGTATGAAGCATTCCTAAGTCAAATGAAATCTTTTCTATAGGACATTTTAACTTAGAAGGTTTCATTTATCATGGAAAAGGTTTCATTTGATTAGGAAATGCTATATTCTGCACGCATACAAGAGTCAATATATATATATATATATGCATAAGCGTTTTCAGAATAAGTAGACATTCTGAATAACTAGATACTTACTCTACAATAGGTACCCATTGTGAAAAATTTCAACATTATGCATTGATTGAACAGCAATGATTTTGGTATCCATTTGAAAAACGTTACTCACTCGAAAGTCGTAACTTACTCGAAAGACAATGTTAAGCGCTTCTTTTTCAGCTAGGGGTAGGTAAAAGACAGGACGTGTGTATTTACAAACGCATTTTTTTCTAATGAATTGAATATATGACTACATTATTTTTGAAAATTGTTTTAATTGAAATAACAGTCGACAATAAATCGAATGTGAAAAGTAACGTGCAAAATTTGTAAATGTGCTATGGCCTCCAGATAGATGGTAACCAAGTCCCCGAGGAATAACCTATTCAGAATTTGACTCAGAAAATAAAAAAAACTTGTGTCTTGGCAAACATTGGGAAGCTCAAATCACCACGAAAAATGGTTTGACCAACTTAAATCTGTTACATCTTAATCAATAGACAGCCCGCATATCACCAACCTACAACCAGAAATATTGTAGGGGTGATGATGGTTTGGGGATTTCTAAAACGTACAGTTTTTTTTAATATACGAAGAGGAAGAAAAGGCACAAAATCGAACAAATTGTTACGGGCGAGTGAAACAATGAACAGTTTAATAGGGGCCACTAACGTAATAGAGCTGTATGACCTAGTGCACAGGACCGCATAGATCTAAAGAGGAGAAAACAGAGGGATCTAAGGAAAAAAAAAGTATTATCATTGATCTTACTCTGGGAGAAGGTCATTACGGATAGAGAGAACTGAATCGCATGTACCACAAGACAGTCAAATGTTGACACCGGTCCTCAAATTCACTTTCACTGTTGCAATATCGGCCACGATGGCAGGGGTGATGTTGCACACTAAGGGATTCAAATGCGTGTCAGAAAACAATGGGTCCAAATTGAAAACTGATTCCACGTCCTATTTTCCTCGTCCATGCTCCATTCAATAATTCCGTGAACAATCAATATATCGTTCCAAATGAAGTTGCTCAAGAGCGAATCAGTGAAAGTGTGTTATCGCCTTCGTGATTATCATATTCAGATATTAACATCGAGTTAAACTGGTGCAAGGTCTCACTCTATATTCGTATACATATATCATGAAAACTGCTACCTAATCTGTAAGTTAAAAGATCTTCAATAGCACACTTTTTTCCTTATATCTGATACGTACAAGCAAGTTCACACTAGATACAAATTAAAACTCCTACCTTTCATGCCTAGGTGCTAACTAGAATGGCTGCAACAACCGCAAAAGTGAGGAATTTAGGGGTATATTTTTTTTCAATTCACCTTATCTTTATCAACCCTTATCTTGTCGAACCACCATATTTTACAATTATTTTTGCTCCAAGAGCCTTCTGACCCTAATTGTTTGGATTATATATTTACATGTTTCATTCTTCGTCCTGTAGTAGGTTCCTATCTACTTGTCGACCTTTTTTTCTTAAGCCCGTCCGTTTCGTCTGATTGCCGGGATGAAACTTCGCTTATTTTTGACCGACTTAAAAAAAGGAGGAACGTCTCCTAATCCGTTGTGTCGTGGGAGAACGTTTTTCAAATTTTATCTTACATAGATAATCTTACAAGTTCAAAGCACATTTTAGCCGAAGGATGTTTTAAGGAATGAATGAGTGGGTTACGATTAGGGGATATCGAATCAACCCTACAAAATAATAATGCCGATTCATAGTTTAGGATATCAAAGGCGGTGTTGATCCAACAGGAAACAGTGCAACGTTCGACCAACCAATCATTATAAAGCAGCGGAAACGGATGCCGACCCCCAACTTCACGACTGGGAAAGTTCACCCAACTCGAAAGTTTTTGTGGAAGTCGTTCGACTTTTTGAGATTTTACACGATTAAAAACAAGAAACGAAATGAAGAGATACGTTAAGAGACGTCCGGATGAAAATAAGGATAGTCAATAATAAAAGGGTTAATAATATGTAGTAAGGAGAAGCAAAGGAGCGCAGGTGGCTCCGTGAATAAGAACAGGTGCTTGAAGCAGATGAGAGGCCGGGGCACGTGCTCTGACCACCTGTAGAGTCTACATTTACGTTACCAACCTTCCTGGACAACCTGACAGTCCGCCAAAAATAGTCGGTTTAAGGCCTGTTCAATTTACCTAAACTTCGAACGGCGTCGAAACGAAATGCAACAAACTTGATCGTTTTTTACAACACAATAATCATCATAAAGATCGCACAAAATCGAATGATCGCCCAATTAGACATGCTTTGTTAATCAAAAGTATCCTATCACACTTCAGTTTTAAATCGGTACCGTTTGATTGACAAAATATGCGTGCAGTAACAAAGTAACTTCAAGAATATTGCAACTTTTTAGCGGAAGGTCCAAACACATGCAACTCGTTCAGGTTTCGTCCCCGCCATATTTTACCTTCACATTCGAAGAGTATTCATGGATTTTTACAGCCGTTGAGCCACAGATGTGAACGAAGTAAGCATGGATTATTTGGAAGAATAGAAGCGAAAAACCACGATATTATACGAAGATTTGTATAAATAATTCAGGAAGAAGTAATCATGATGCATTTGAATGGAGAGATACAGAAACTGATATTGCAGTATTGAGTGTCTCTATGGCTTATGGGTTCACGTTTGTGTTGGTAGAGATGTCGGTATTGAAATTCGATACTGCCGCAAGTGGAACAGTAAGTGGTATCTATACGTGGTGGTATACGTTTAGAACGAGGAAATTTGGATAAAATCACAGAAATCATGCAAGTTATTTATTAAATAAATTGATTTAGTACTTACCTAGTAACAGGATAGTACTTCCCTAACACGGGCTGATTTGTGTAGTTGTTTGCAAAGGTTGTGAGTAAGACATAGATGGTGAGATGTTGACTATGATTCGAGTTAACGTCTGAGCGTCAATTAGAGGGTGAGAAGTCTTTACGAACTGTTATGATGAAGTGACCGGGTAGGAAAATATCAAGACTAACCCAATCATCAAGTTGGTTAGCTTGATAGGCAATGTAGCTAATGCTCAAGACACAATAGGTGAACACTACTATTGTTGGTTGGTACATGAGTGAAAATCGATTGAAATATCGAGAGGTCGGGTACAATGTAATGGTAGATGATCAAAAATATGGTTTTATAGTATGTCAAATTCAGTTTTTCGGGAGACGTGGATACGACTAAAAATATGTTGTTGATGAAGCAGTGTGGTAAGATGTGTATTTGTGCAAGTATGAGTACTTAATGAGTAGGAGCATACCATAATTATTATTCCCATGTGCACATGGATACAAGAATGTAACTGATATGCAACTGATATGTAACTAATATGCAACAGGTTGACTCAGCTGCTGGACCGGCAAGGGGGGGGGGGGGGGGGGGGGGGGGGTAGGTAAACAAAAGAAACTAATTTTTAACACAACACAACTAGTTGAATCGACTGATGTGATGTAAAAATCGAAGAGAAAGGAAGAAACGTGTTGCTGAAGGAAGAACTGCTCAACTCACCGGCGAGGTAGTTCTGATCCGGGTCGGAGATGAGAAAGGAATTGTTGGGGCAGTCGGCATAGAAGGCCTCCTGAGCGGAGTTGACCAGTTCCAGAACTTGAAGCACCATAGTCATAGCATAGCCCGGCACGAGGTTTGGCGTGACACTGAAGTGCTAGGAGGCCCCACCGCCAGGAGGAGTCAGCAGGAGCTCTCGTCCTGGTGGGGGTCGAGGGTGACGGGGTGGGAAACCTCGGGTGCCAGCCGCCAGGCCCCCGGATCTACCTTCCCTATAGTCCCTGCTTGCCGCTACCCTTCCTCCAGTCAAAGCCGCCCTTGATAAATTATAGTCAAAAGTACTCTGAGGGTAGTTTTCCTATGCTCCCTGCAGCCGCAAACCCTTCATACAGTCACGGCTACTCATCATATAAATACATCTACCCTTACAACCACTTCTTTAGGATCTATCATCCGTCACTAGAAAACAAAATCCAACAATAACAAAACTTGAATTCAATTTATAATTGTGAACGAATTTTTCTGTAAAATACTAACATTTTTAAAATCCGTGACGAGTATGCAGCGCTTGAAGCAACTGACACAAGATCGGATAGAGATACTGTCGAGATAAAAACTGACGTGCCCAGTTACAACGAAGACTATTTCGGGTTTTATTGAGTTGATCAAAAATAACGACAACAATTTACTGAAAAATTGGAAGAGTTCTCCCATACGTGTAACTTTAAATCGAATTTTTCATCAGGTACTTGAACATTTATCTTGGGCAATTTCGGGGATTACTCGCACGAAGTAGAAGCTCGCAAACAACGATACCAACATCCATTTCTTGTGTACTACCCATTAGTCCACTTCTTCAAGATTCAGGAAAAATGCATTATCGAATTCTAACATAGTAATGGTAAACCAGCAGAACACTGCAATGCCGAATTCTGCTGCAAAAATTTATAAAATTCGGATGAGTCTAATTAAATCCGAATAAGATTTAGCTGGCAGTACAATGATGGTTGAAATCCTTGAGTAAATTATATTCCGCTCAAATATATATACGATTCGATATACAGAAGTGGTCGGTTCCATTTATGTCAGTCTGTATACCTACATCGGTGGTATATGACCACCTTGAGAGCCGGCCATCGTTAGGTCTTGGCTAATGGATGTTTTCAAACACTAAACGCACGTTATGCTATCAAGAGGGTTTCCCTAATATTGGCAAAGACGTTTGGATTCTAGGTCGCAAGTGAAGCCGAGCGTGGGCTCGGCGAGCGATGTATGTCAAAATAACCAAGTGTGAACCAAGTATAATAATTAGAGTCATGCTACATGGTCAGGTGAGCAGTGCTGTAATCCTGGACCACATACCTCACCGATGGCCTTGGGATATGTAACGCCATGTCAAGCTACACTGGACAGGCAGCTCGTAATTTCAAGTGCAAGAATCACAGTTCTTGCTCAAACTCAGATGAATTAAATGACCCTTCGCAGAAGTCAGCATTTCATAACGGAGAACTGGACGGAGTAGGTATCACATGGTCAAAAGGATTGCCAGAGTTCAATACTTTGCGTATTGAGTAATACGTGGTACCCATTGTGTGTGGAGGTCTATCTTGATTGATGCAAAGGAGTGCAAATAGATATCTTTATTAAAGTTTTCAAGTAACTGTATTGATAAAATAGGTTTTGAAGGGATCTGTTAAAGAAGGCATTGAAATGACTAAAGGCATTGAATGTGCTACCTTGATTTGACAACATGCCAACTGCATTAAATTGAGGCTTTTTACTATTTAGAATAAATGACCCTTTAATACTCTTCAATTAATTTATATTCGGTAATATTTTGGTTGGTATTGAGGGAGAAAATGCGGTCCCATGAGGTGACAACGCTAGACAATAATTGAAGATCAGGAACACCCCATAAAATTGGTTTGACAATATTGTAAGAAGTGCAGTCACTCCCTTTTATCATCAATTTTCAAAACAATAATGAATGTCTGGAACAAACCAAACTTAAATGTTCGAAAATCGAGTAAATACGTGGAGGAATCACGGTGACCAGGGCAATCCCAGCTAAAAGTGCCTACATAAATATTCAGAACCCCCACGATAATGAGCTAATTTTCATTCTATGAGAAAACGTCATGACTGATTGAAACTTCGATCGCGTTGATCCCGATTAGTCCGTTGAATCAAGAAGAACATCGTCGTTGGACCTGAATCGTCGCCGTTGGAATACTACCAGCGGGAAACGACTGAAAGAACAGTGGTTTTCGGGGTCGCTGGAGATGCGGAGTTTGTCAGTTTTGGATGTGTAAGTCGAGCGATCGGTGAAGGGAACTGTTTCGGTTTAATAACTATCGTCGGTGGACAGCCACTATTGTATCTATAGAATATTTATGTGGTCAGAGCCCGTGACGGGCGGACCATTGTTTCGTTCAAGGCCCAAAACAGGGCAATTCCCTCCAACCCACTCAACCAGCAACGCTCGCTCCATAACCCTCCGTCCACCTTATTCACTCCTCAAATACACTTCTCTCTAGTAACTCTACATCTGCTCTACATTCTCTTCTTCCAATTTCATCTCTAACTCAATCTCCTGAATTCCCGCAAGTTTTGAACTCCAACTTTCTTAATCACAAAAAACCTAAACTTGTATATAGAATGATTTTCTTAGCCAATCCTCAATTTTGTGGTTCACCGACCGCTTCCGCACCTCATTTTAATATCTGTGCACCTGGCATTATTTTCGACCGTGGGAAATGCTTTCGCCAAGTTGATGGGCTGTATAGCTTTCCCTTATCACGGGCGGTGCCATCTGGAAAACCTAATATTGGATTTGCGGTATTACCATATCGGCGGGGAAATGGTTCAGTCTACGAGGAGTGTAATATAAGACATTTTGTGGTGTAAAGAACTTTAAAGTTTGGGAAATGAGATGTTTTCAAGGTAAATTCTTCATACTATTAGGACGTACGTTTTGAAGCGAAAAAACAGGAAATGAAGTGGACAAATCGGGACATGTCCGAGAGACTCACTGTTCACGTGTTTAAAAAACGCAATGTGTAACATAGTCATCGAAAGGGGGTGGAGTGTTTCAAGTTTCGGTCAAACTAAAGATCTCAATCCTCACATCTCTGCCCAGCAGACGACTGCCAGTCCATGGTTTTTGTGGCTAAGACGTGTTCAAGAGAAAAGTGTATCCTCCACACCTTATAATATACTGAAATTTGTTTAAAACCAACACCAACAACACCTCACTATTACACTTGGGTCTGAGGCAAGGTAATCAAATAATGTATATTTTAAACTTGTAGCTCACTACCGTCCGACTAGGTGCTGAAGATATAAATTATTGTGAATAGAGATTATTCAAACTCCGATTCCGTAAGAAAGAGGTAAAAAGAATACAATTAAAACTCAGTTGATTCGATCAGTCTTAACTGTATAATTGGTTTCAGCGAAGCATCGGCCATTCCCAGCTGGTACAATGGTTTTTTTCTCCAGAATAAGTCCGTTTGCATCTACCACCAATTATGTAAGACAACATGAAGAATACCTACTGAAGAGCTTATTAGTCATATCAATGCCCAGCTTCAGTTGACAACAAGCAATACGTCATCATAGACTGTATTGCGGTTTGTAAGAATCCTAATCGTCTGAAGACCAGAGACCTTAGAATGCTCTATCCTTCTACATCAAATCTATAAACCATGTATAGATCCTATTTAATGAAGAATTAGTATCCCCATCAATCATGTAGACTTGAGGCTCCTGGAAACATTGAACTGTGCTGGACAAGACCGATGTACAATACTCGTAAGTCAAAAGTTCACTGAGGATTCAAGCTTTCTACCTAAACGAGTGAGATGTCAGTCAATACAACTTCAGATAGCTTCAGTTCCCGAAGTTTAGTTTTTTTGTATTACCTACTCTTTTCCATTCAATGACATGAGTAAAGTTTATATTTACAACTCATTGAATAATATCTTTGGATGCAAGCAAGAAACAAATTGTAATTCAATTGAGAATAAAGAAGATGAATTCAGATTCTAAAAACTAATAAATCATGCAAATTCCATTTATGTAGCTCTCTTCATGAAAACAGTTGAGACAATGGGATTTTTACTGCGGGAAATGAGGGCGTTGCTCCCCTGTAAAAGAAAGAAGCGACGCGACCCCATCAGACTGGACATGCAAAAGTGCGCGATAAACGGCCGGTGTCGAGCACAATAAACCAGAAGGCAATTATTCAAAGCCTCTGATTTAAAACTCATGTTAGGTGGACTCGAAATGTTGGGCAGGTAATAGCGGAAGTGCAGGACGGGCCAGGGTTTCCGGCTGCCCTGGTAGGTACGTAGCAGTTCTCTCTCTCTCTCTCCCCCCCCCCCCCCCCCCCCCCCCCTCTCGTTATCTGCCAAAGCTCTGCTCTAGCCAACAGCCATCAATCGGGCATGTCCAGTAGGGGTTTACACTGGGTAGGGGTATTTTGGGTATAAATGCTCAAGTCCGGCTAAGATTTTATTTGATTGTCATGGAAAATTCACACTATGTGGTAGGACTCAGACACTACTTTCAAGTTTTAGTGGGATCCTAACTCAGAAACTCAGGTTCATGGGAGTCAAGTCACCTGTAATATAACAGTAACTTGGAACAAAGTGAACAGGAGGCCTTTGATGAGTGTTCTCGCAAATCAGGTTTATATTTATCAGGTTCTTCTGCCAGATATTACGAGGTACCATCGAGAGACAAGGTATAAAACTCGAGTAACCTACCATTAATGGATGAATAAATGAATGAAATGAATTTATTCTAGAAACAACAAAAATTAATATGTTACTCACATTGAGAACTATTGCCTGGAGGTAGGCGGAGCCCGTGTTACCAAGCAAGAGCTGTGTTACTATTGCAGAAGAATAATTGCTGCAGACAAGACTCGCCTAGTCGAGCTACGATTGGACTGGATCACTTTATATAGTATAGGCACTGGTTTTACATTTCGAGGCTGACTATCATCAGAACTAGCATTCAATTTTGATGACACACCACTAAAAAACAGCGACAACCAACTCATCAGGAGTTAAGGGATGGCGGAGTGGCCATGCGAAGTAACGTGCGGTCAGCCTTGTTGAGTTTGGGAGAGCGGTCGTGCGTTTGGATCCCAGCGTCCCCCTCGACTCTCCTGGGAGGAAAGCCGATCACGTCCGGACCGATGGACGTAAATCGTCAGCGTGGAATGGTCCCAAAATTTATTTACCTCATCAGGTATTTTGTTAGCTAAGTACCTACTATTTTACTTTCCTCAGTCCACCAGAAAGGTGAAAGGAAAGTATTGCAATCAGCAGAAAATCCAATTTCTGAAAAACCACCTCAGAATGGTTATAATCGACATCTGATTCATTTTCTCCAAGTTTTGGGAAAGTGTTTGTATGTATGTCTATATGTGTGTAAATTATTTAAAAAAATTCTGATTTCGAGGATTGGTTTCTACATGTATGACGGAGAAGAAGAATTTGAGCCCTCCAGGTCTATTATTAGGGAGAGAAAATATTCATAATAGGTCGTTTTTAGCACATTTTTTAGCTTCTCTCACAAACTACTCTAACGATGTTGGTGAAATTCACAGGACGTACTGTTCTTTGAAGTAAAAAACAAGCTCCAATATCCTGAGGGCCGGCATCAGCCGTGGCTATTTGTATAGCATCAGCTACGAATAGCCATTTTTATGAATTTTAACGCTGATGCCGGAAGGAACTCAGGATATTTTTGTGGAGATGATGAGTATCGGGTATCGCTTGATTTCACGTGGGAGAATAGTAAGTCCGGTGAATCTTATCAAAATCGTTGGAGCAGTTTGCTAGAAAAGTTCAGAAATGTGCTAAAAACGACGTAGTTTAGGTTTCTACGGGGGTGAAAGTAGTGTGAAGCCTCGCACCAGATGTTTATTTATAGGCTCAGTTGATCAAATTTTCCCACAGGATTTAATCGAAACATATAAGAAATATAAGAGGCACCAAATTATTGGATGAACAAAGGACGAAGACAAGAATCATTCCCAACAGAGGAGCCTGTAGAGTCCTTATTCTCTTCATAAAACTCTGCAAAGGATTCCAATGAACGCCGATCACGGATTACTTTGGGAGTTCATACCTGAGTTACAAGTTTGAAATTTAAATTCACTGTCCAGCAGTATTGGGCAGATGCCATTATGAAACTATCCAAATTACTTTAAAGTTACTAATTTTGTTGTTGTTTACTAATAAGGCTGTAACCACTTAACACCCATGTTATAAGAAACTTTTAAAACCGCCTAACTCTCTAGAATCTAATAGAGCCAACGGAAATTATTGCCATGAATAGTTGGAGTGAATGACTAAGGTAACTATTTAATTAGTACTAACTAAACATTAATTTCAAGTCCATAACTAGTTAGTTTCTATCTATTTATTCACTCCAATCACAAATGTCGTCAATTCCCGTTGGTTTTATTGGATTCTATAGAGACTCAGGCGGTATTACTAGTTAGTTTCTATCTATTTATTCACTCCAATCACAAATGTCGTCAATTCCCGTTGGCTTTTATTGGATTCTATAGAGACTCAGGCGGTTTCAACAGTATAGTATAACACGGGTGTTACGTAGTTACCGCCTTATAATATACAAAAACAAAACTAGTTTCAGAATGGCGTTTGCTCAACACAGCTGCCCCAGCAGTAGATTACGATGTACTATCGGACTATAGGTGATCAGTATTAGTGTTTCATCCAACCTATCAACTATACGTCACCAAATATGGTCGTTAAGGCTCGTTAAAACTCCTTTTTTTCGTGAGATGAGTCGAATGATCTTCCCCGCCATTGATCTTTTCAATGGGCCTACTCTGTGGTAAGATACGTTATAAAGCTGCAACATGCCAACAAGCGCAAGCTTGCAGCACAACTCACCAATTAGAAGTTTCATCAACACATCCACTTAGCAGAGGGCTAAAAAGCTGGAAGAAAATAGATATGTTTCTCCCACTATCTCTTCAACGAAATTATACCAATCAACCATATAAATATTTCCTCATGCATTTTATAGGAAGATGCAGACTACTACGCATATTTGCATAGTATAAACTCTCTTTGACCATGTTGTTTACTAGTTAAATGGCCTTCGACAAATATAAAAATATTTTTAACTTGATAATGAACAAAATTTCATGACCCGATTAAATCAAATTGGTATTTTCATTCATATTGATTTCATACTCCTCAAGCAATATGATAGCTGGTTATCTTATTATTAAATAAATTACTGTCCGCAAACTAATGAATAATTCCAAAAATGGAGACAAATTTCAGAAAACCATTTTTATTCATCCAAAGTATAAGTAAGTAAGCCGAGCTTTAGAATGAATAATAACGTTTTAGGCATCCAAATATAGCATTTCCAAACTTAATTGGACATTTTCCAAACCAAATTGTACATTATTCAAATCTAATTGGACATTTTCCAGAACGAATTTGACATTTTCCAAATCAAATTGGACATTAAATGTTTTTGTAATTTTTTTTGTTATAGTACAGTCAGTAAAGGGGTCGAGCTTGAATTAATTCCAGGAAAAGTTTTTCCTAGGATTGTTAGGCATGACCTGATGAGTGAGAAACTAGGTTTCCCAATTCAAAACCCGGGGGGTGAACTTTTGGTAGCCAAGAAAAAAAAAAAAAAACCGCGGCATTTTCGGACTTGTTTCAGTGTTTTGCTTGTCCGCATCCTACAAAACGAGTTGTCGAGAAGTAAATTGAAGAGCAATTAATTTCGCGTCGATTAGAAACACAAAGTCCGAAATTGGTTCAATGGACCAATTTTTACGGTCGCGGACCTACTTTTTCCAACTTTTATAAAACGTCCACTACGCCCGTTTTGAAATGTGTATTACCTGCACTAAAGAGGACCCATGAAATCGCTATCTCCTCCCTAAAAGTTGTAGAGCATCAACTGGAGAGTTCAAAAAGCACCAAAATTTTCCGATTAGACCAATTTGGACGTGTTTAAATACTACTTTTTTGAAATATGCATATCAGCCCTCGAATCACCTCTGATTAGAATAAAAAGTCCAAAATTGGTCCGGTGCTCCAATTGGACCAATTTGCCCAATGCTCCAATGTTCATGGATGACCAAAGTACGACTTCATTTTTCAGTGTCCAATTTGGTTAGGAAAAAGTCCAATTTGGTTTGGAAAATATCCAATTTGATTTGGAAAATGTCCAATTTGGTTTGGCAAATGTCCAATTAGGTCTGGAAATGCTATATAACATATTAAGGTACATAATTTTCTTTTCGTGCGATGGTCTATGTAAGATTAGATTGGTTCTTAAGATCGAAATAAGAGGATGTGCATGGCAACGTTTTTATGTGAGATCAATAAAAAGTTAAACCAATTCTACATCCGCATATATAAATACCTGAATCCTTGATGTAGAGGTGAGCATGAAATAAAAACAAATTTGATAATCATATTCATTCTCTATACATCAATCACTTGTTGGTGAATACCTATTTGTGATAATGGGCAATTCCGGCTAATCCATTTTATTCGTTCAACTGATATATTTCAATGAGAGCTTTCCAAAAAGGTGCTGTATGTGAGGTACCCGATGATCGAAAGTGAGCGAAAACGAGCGACGTAATCAAGATAGATGACGTCACCCACCCCGAAACCGCCTGGGGGCACCCTCCACCCCTCAGAACAGATGACGTCACGCGCGATCTTCTCCCCGTTTTACAGCCAAATTAATTTACATTTTGAGCTGAAAATTAGATCTAGGGGGTTTCAAGGGTGCTGAATCCAAATTTGAAGTCGAAAGTGCAAAATTTCGACACACCGGAATTCCCCATTGTAAGGTAAGCGGCCCAGACAAATTAAGTATCTCAATAAGTACAAGAACGTAAGATGAATCCACGTGAAAAAATGGATTGCAGTTCATATACGAAGAGGTTTGACTCGAACTGCTACAATACGAATAAAACCTCTTTTACAATAAAATAGGTATATCAAGTTCAACTGATGGTAAAGTTTGTGGTGTGGTTGTTGGTGGTGGTTTTTGGTAAAGCTCTCCTATGTAGAATGGTGCCAATCTTATGTATTCGAATGCCAAAATATGTCTTTGAAGAATATATAAGATTTGATTCTAAATAGAAAAGCTGGAGATTACAACCACTAGGCCTGCGGTTCAATAATTTATCGGTAGGAGAAACTTCGGATTCATGAGCTCAATTCAAGTTGTTTTCGAGTTTCAGCTATCAACCCGTCTCAAAAAGGTTCATGGTCCCAACTCAGTTGGAACAGCTTTCTGGGAAGTGACAAGTTAACCGAAAATTAAATTCGGGACCTGGAAACTTAATTCCGGAAATGAAAAGTCTAGTGATAGGAACGTACCTAAGGCTACAAAAACTATGATCCTTCGGCACTTCAAAATACGAGTAGGTAAACGAGAAGCGGCATAAGCGCCTCTTACGTTGACGTCAGCTAGAAAAATAGATTTTTCCCGAATAATTCGATCTAAGAAACAAAACGACGCCGAAGTGGTTTACAGATATCCATCGGTTCAGACAATCTCGAGCGACTTAGGGGTTCTCACGGTAGTTATCATGTAAATTACCTTCAAGGCCCGTCGAGTTCAACTTTCCAGGACCTTCTCGCCAACGGCTGTGCAGGTGGCAGAAGAAGACGCTACTTATTCGTCCACTCTTTACTAACTTCGACGCAAACGGAGCCAATGCGGACAGAAAATTACTTTTATTTCGGGAGTTTCAGAACTTCAAGGGACACAAACATGGAATCGAAACTCGGATGCGAAGAACGAGTTTTTCCAAGTTTTCATAGTAACGGGCAAGTCATCATAGAAAAGTAGTTTTTGAAAGTAGTACTTTATTCTGGAGTGTTTGCTTATCACTGGCGCAGTGATAGGAAACAAACCAGAAAGATTTTGTATGATATCCTACCACTCTGGCCTCGTCAGTGATCTACAGACAAACAAACGGAAAGATCGTCGATAATTCTATAAATCCATGGAGGAAATTATTGCAGAAATATTGAGACACTGTCATGCGTATAATTCAATTTGAATTCAGATTGTTGAATTAACTTACACCAACGGACTTGACTTACAAATACGAAGAAAGGAATTAATTAACGCGGCAATGAATTCCTGATATGTACAACAGAAAGCCGAGAAAACTAGGGAGAGCCTAAAACGCTGATTTGTTCAATTTGGGTAATTTAGTATATTGGCTAGTAACGATGTCAGTGATCATTCAGTTGTTGACATGTTATCTATGGAATTTGATGCTTTGTATCGTGCAGTATTCATATCATTTTTGTTTGCAATTTTCAATGTAAGTGTAAGATACTACCTCTGGTAAGAGATTATATGGGATAGATGAGATGAGGTGCGATGAGATATGTAGTAAAATAAAGATAAGATGCATAAAAAAAAGAAAGATAAGAGACGTAGGTACTGCCTAGTGATGATGGCTAACGTATAGCTGCGTTTATATCTTGCTTATTGGATTCCATTCGTTCATAGATGGTGGTAGGAGGGAAGCAGCAGAGTTTTCAAAAAATGATTAATGTATGCTTTAATGAGAAAACGAATTAGAAAAGCCTCCCTAAGTGGGAAATCGGTATTGCGCCGTGAAAATTCGAAATCCAAGCATTGCTATCCAAATAAATATGTTAGCAATACTTGGAAATCGGTTAAAGATTAGTTCTTTGTTGATGGATTCGGTATTGATAATTATTGTGAAATTTGGTTACTTATGAAAATTGTTTGGTTTCAGAACAATAGTAAGCAGAAGTGCACAAGTTGATTTCGGTAGTGTTATCAGCGGATGTTGAAATCTGGGCTTGTTGACGTCTTATTCTGGGTCAAAAAGTTTGAGTGGGCTGACAGCGGAAGACAAGGAGTTGACGTGTGGAGGGGAAAGTGATAGCGCCGATAAGCCTCAGCTGATAGGACGGTGGAAGAATAACATAAAATAAATGGGTACTTACGAATGCTCATGGACTAAAATGTTTCTTTTCAAAACACCACAATGTAAATATCAAACAAAAACGACAGCTGAAGAGATGGCAAAATATCACTGACACACAGTCCTGTTAGGAGGGACGCGGGCGCGGGCAACTGATGCTGCAAGAGGACCTACCTTTCCAAATCATGCCGGTAGGGCTGCGCGTACTGAGAGTAAGCAGGGAGGAACAATGAAAGAAAGAAGATGGAGAGAGAGAGAGAGAGACAAAGAGATGGAGAGAGGGAGAGGTGAGATAGTGGTCCAAGGAGGGGACCCGACTTTCTACTCGCTCTTAGTTCAGCCAACCTTCTTATCTTCAAGACCTTTTCTTTCTGCACTTCCGCGCCACCACTGGCTCAGAACTGAACGCCCTTACAGTTGTGTTCATCCAGATCCGACCTTTTAAACCGTCGGTTTGGATGAATAAATATAGTTTTTCTATCGGAGGAATCGACTATAGGGAGTGAAAAAGAAGGCGACATCCTACGAGGGCCACAGAGCCGAAACGGTTTTGGGTGCTCAAGTTGCTCGATGGAGAGCGTATCGGAGGCGGATCAGTTCAACAGGATCACTTCCTCGGTCTTCGAAACGTCAGCCGAAAGTAAGACAAACGGAGGAAACACCAGAAAAAATACAAGAAACGTTACTGCCGAATTAGAACCAGGTAATGATGACAAAATCTCCAAATCTCCCTTAAAATTGAAGGGCTGGCTTGGACTGGGTCAATCATAGTGAGAGCTTTACTAATGATGCCACATGAAAGGTATCCGACGAGCAAAGCATCTGAATTGAGGGTTGAAATAATTTAATGACGTTCCTCCTGGAAGTCCATGTCTGACATTGAGATATGAGAGTGGGCACAACTCCAAAATATAAGATGGGCATCTGATGCAGCAAAACTACGTTCTTGAAATTCGGAGGAGAACTTAAATGACACCCGCTTTTTTGGAAATATGGAGCTAGAAATTTGAACTGTCAAGGGGTTTCGAAAGATCCGATTTTCGAACGAAATGAGAAATGCCGATCATGGGCGTCTTTGGGTCAATTCATCTCAACATTATATCTAGTTTGACCATGAACATGGATCTCTCAAAACGTCCGAAGCTGAGGACCTCTCCAGCATAACGTCCAAGTGATGAACAAGGAATCAACTCATAATTTCCAATGAAAAGAGGCCATCGAAATTGATTTGAGCAACCAAGGCATATTTTCCAATTCTAAACCAGGTGTGAAATCCCTGATACGCCCTATGAATTCCCAGAATCAGAAGCACTAAACATCCATAATATACGCCGTTTCGAACGGTCCTAGTAGAGAATGTCATTCGAGATCTCTGAAGTCGAAATTATCGCGAAATCTGATTGACCTCGGAGGTGTTACATTCACACAGAATTATTATGGCACACGAAGGATAGATAGATACTAGATACGAATCAGGTCGAAGCCAAGGTTCCGTCCAATTAAAAGTGATGCATCTTATTGAGAGAGGGAGGCCAAGAAGGGGCTCTGATGTAACCTGACTTTGTGAGTTAGATTTCACTAATGTGTATAAGTTTGATACGGTCCGTAGCCATCGGGAGTACATACGTCTTGTGCAACCTCGGTCAAATTATCCCCTTACACAACGCCTTTCTATATTGTAATACGCGCTTCATACTCTGTTTCCCGGCTTGATGCAACCTTCCCCACTTCTTCAGACCCATCGGCTCGACCGTGTTTTTCTTCTATAACCCATGAAGGTAATTTTGTTTGTTTCCATTTCGAGTATTGCTCGAGGACGGGACGAAGGGCGTTCAGTATTATGCACCTACAATTGCCGTGTACAGCGTAAAATAAATACGGCGGATTAGGTTTAAATGAATAGACCAGCAGTTACCAAACCGTGGTCTAGGAGTCCTTAGGGGTAACTTCGAGTATTGCTTAAAAACATGACAAAGGGCGTTCAGTATACAGCACCGACCATTGCCGTGTGAAGCGTAAAATAAATACGGTGGCTTAGCTATAAATAAATACACCACCAGTTACCAAACCGTGGTCTGGCAGTCCTTTGGGGTCCTCGGACCTAGGAGATCAGCGGCCAAGTCCGTGTAAAAACGTCGAAAGATCACCCTAGGAAACCTTCATTAAACAATTATGGCAGCATATTCACCAATTCCAATCCTCTAACCGATGAAGTCACAAGGTTTTGTAACTCTCAAATTCGAAAATGTTCTCTATCAATAGGTAGTAGGTACATGTGATTGAGGCTGAAATCGCCGGGATAAGAGTAACCCTGTACAACTCTCATCTCGATGACCGAATTTCACAACCGTTCAAGTACCTACGGACTTTGCAAAATATGCACACATTTTTGGAGTTCAAATTTCCCAATCTCACTCCTAACTAAGTTAGTTTACCAGATCGGAACTCTCCTATTAGGGGATTTTCTCATCTTTGTGTGTTTGAAGTATGCGCAACGCGCGATCGCTTCATTCATCGAGCAATACAGCGGATTCGTTAAAATGCGCGAACCTAATTCTGAGACACAATATTGGGCTGGGATCACTGATTTTGTAGGATTATATCAGCGGATTCGCAATTGAGTGAAATGATCGATTTTGTTTGTTACCTTCTTTTGATTTCCAACTCTTCGTGGAGATTTAAGGGTAAGAATATGGCATTTTATAATGATAATTATTCGTCAATTTATGCAGTATTTATAAGATTGATTCACCGACTCGGGGTCTTTAGGCTCGAGAAAATTACTGGGGAATGTCATTTGAAAAGAAAGAAAGAAGAAACTACGCTCAACAGTCAAAATCACTCTGTAAATCAGATCTACTCGAAAAATGAAACAATTTTCCAAAGGTTGGTATGTACTTCATACTACTAAAATTTGAGGGGAGGTTGGGTGGGGTATATTATGAAACACCAGGTAGGTATGCTATTGAAACTGTTTCGTCAAAGGGGTCCGCTAATCAACAATTATTTTGAGAACCCCTGATCCCCCCCCTGAACCCTGGTTCTTAGACGCACTGCGGATACAATTCATACTGACTGAAAACGACAAATAATTGCGAATGTCAACTGTATCGAAGTTCCATTGGACTGAACATAGAAACGTGAAGTTGGGAGAAATCACTTTCAAAATTGAATACTTGATTGAACGGCAACGGTTGATCAATAAATTATAAATATAAACAAATCCAACATTTCTGGGCTCAATTTAAATTCTCCAGATTGTAGGGTCTACAAGTTTCATATAGGTAATATAGGTACTTTTTCTGACGTTGCGTTTGACTTTAAAGGTTGTTTTTCAGTGTTGAACTTTTCAAGGGATCCTTGGATTGATATCTTCTATGCGTCACTCCAGCATATCAAAGGAGGAAGGAAGAATGAGGGAGATAAAAATGATCCCTACAGGAGCTGGTTAAAAAAATACACAAGTCAAACAACTAGATATGAGTTGTGAATTCACATTAAGTTTTTGTAATTTATAGGTTCAAATTAGTGGACCACGTCGTTGGACCATTGATGTCGCATCGAGTTTGAAAACAATAATCACGAGATGAGCTTTGAAGTACGGAAATTGTAATTATGGTTCCATATGGAATTATAACAACTTCAAATTTAGGGCTTGAATAAGGGCTCGTACTGCTTGAAACAACATGGAGAAATATCCTCGTGAATTGAACTTGGTAATTTGTCATTGAGTTAGATTGAACAGTCACCTGCTCTCAGACAAAAATTCTTATTTTAAATTTATCTAGATGAATAATCCCAAAGTTTACTTAAATGGCAAAATCGGTCTCTGGCACTCAGAAATACCTTACTACGCCAGCAAAAATTTAAAATGGAATATTCTTCTAAAAGGACTAACTCACTCATTTGCATTGCCTTGAGGCTAATAAAGCCATATTGCAATAATGATAAATGAAAAATGAACTATCATCAACCAATAATGTATTCCGAATCTCAATCAATCCTGAATCTTTTCAAACTCAGTTGTTTTAGAATTAGAGTACTTTGACCACCAGCGTAATATCAACATTCACAAGTCATATGGGTGTAGGTACACTGAACTGAAGAGCAGAGTGATATGGGAAAAGAATAAAACGTGAGGAGTAGACGAATATTGAGAGCCTAACATGGGTGAAAAAATATATGAATGATTGATCATGGAGTGAGAGGGTTTTAGGCCTATATATGAACAACTGAATGATTAAGGTGGAATAAAACCTAAACCTTAAAAAAGAAGAAACTCAATGATCGATTATTAGAAATACTTGAAGGAAAAAATACGGAATAGGCTTACCTTGTTGGTGGTAGTTGGAAGATTGGGCTTTGCCCGGAGATAGGAGGTGGGACAGGTCACCTGGATACAAGGTGTCGTAGAGTGGCTCCACGCAGTTCCGTTCCTTTTCGCAGTCTGTAATATGAAGAAGCAAAAACAAAATTACGATAAAAAACTACAAAAATATAGGGTAAAGGGGACGGAAAAATGAACAAGAAAACCGACAATGTGTGGTGCCAGAAAGCGAACAGCTCTATTTAAATCAGGATATCCTGATACCGGCATTGGCCATTCTCTAGCTCTTTTCCGGGACGCCTCGGGCCAGAGGACATCCCTTTCCGGAGGTGGTCACAGCCATGGGCCAGTCAGTCTACGACCCTCCGCGAATGGCCCAACATACCTCACATCGTTGATCGACTCAAACGCGCTTCTCAAATCCGAAAGAAACGCCTTAATAGGTAGCCAAAAGTGATTCCCGACGGTGGGCAGTGTTTGGAAGTACATCGAGCACTATTCGCGGTATTTTCGAGGTCGACGGAGTTGGTTTTGGGGCGAAATCAAGGATTTTCGTGTATCGTCCTAAAGGATTCTTACCTTCGGTCTTGAAGGGGAAATAATCGGTCATAATAATAAATCGGTGTGGCAAGTGGACGGGCGGATGGGAGGATGTGTGCGACTAGCCAGTGATTCTGTGCTCTACTGGTGACGAGGGCTCCCCTCCCCAGCCATCACAATATCAACCCAAAACCTCGACGTCGGCCATGTGACATCGAGCTTCGACTCACCCTTACCTTGTCACCCGACAACAAGCACGGTAAAAGCATCTGCAGCCTCGGAACATTTGCATTTTGCTAAAATTAACGTCCAAACATCGACTTTTTGTCACAAATTATGAGGTGCAAACTCTCAGTTTAACGTCCTCCCCCACCTGTTAAATGTCAGAAGTGGCTGTTTTGGACATCAAAATTGGGAGACTTCCCGTCCATCACAGGACACTTAATTTTGGAGAATAAAGGACAACAATGTTTTATCACCACAAGGAAGTAGTCATTTAAATACCTACATGAATGACCACATAGGTATTGAAATTAGCCATTTCATATTGAAATTAGCCTGCTATTCCACAGTTTTTATTGTCTTTCAGAATGAGATGCCAATAAACAGAACGTTGTTTTCAACAGCGAACACGGGTGAAACATGTACATTGTACGTGAAAAAATATGTGCAGGGTAGTTTCTTCTATACTCCATAAATGGGATTAAAAAAATTTGAAACTAAAATCCACTTTATTTTTCGGGTAGATTACAAAACTCATGTTTGTGCGCTCGTTAACTTTGTTACTTTTTCATGTATGATTTCATTTTTTTTACTAGGGATTCTACTCAAAATTTCATGGGAAAATGAAAATGACTAGTCAGTCGAATTTCGGAGTGCTCAAAAAACACGGGCAAAATTGTGAAAAAACATTGCTTTGTGAATCCATTTCATCTATTCAGGATTTTGGGGTGTTTAGTTAATCGTAATTTTCATCGTCGTTTATCGTAATGTTCATTTTTTTCAAATGCAATAATGAAAATAGGGATACCCATTAAAAAAAAGTTTGAAAAAGAGTAATTCTGGTGCATATATGGGGTAAAATTTCGAATTTAAAGGGGTAAAATGACAGAGGATTTTTCGGGTTATTTATTTACTCAGCTGATCCGATAGGCAGAACAAGCACGCGATATCCACGCTACGGTGAAATGGAAGCCTCCTATCACCATTGATGAATACTGCCGAATAACTTTCATGATGGTTGCAGGAGAGGCAGGGACGATGTGGTTTTGTGCTGCTCAGGGGCTGAACTGTTCCGGTAGGAGGAACAGACATGTTTGTTCACAAAATATTACAAAAGGTAAATCAAGAAGGAACCGATCGCAAGTCCGGAAGGGTGGATATCGCGTGGCTGTTCTGCATATCGGATCAGCTCAGTAAATTAATTACCCACTAAACTTAAAAAGGTTAAAACAGCAAAAAAATTTTGAAAGCGAATTTTCGAGAAAAAATTGAGCTGTGGGTCCAAAACTTAAAAAAGGGATATTCTTGAAATTTTTCTCCACGGAAATAAATTTCAGATCATTCTGAATCAAATCCTGTTTTTCCATATGTATACATATACATTTATTTAGTATTGTGGACGTGAACGTGGTTGAGGTTCGGTCAGATAAACGCTACAATCCCTTGTTTACATTATACAATTGTTTATACAGAATACGGTTGAAAGCCTCACACATTATATTTATTTACATATTTATGTGCCATTTCCGACGATAAATAACCTTAGGAACGGTCTAGAAAATTGATGATGGTACCAAAATAATATCAAAAGAAAGTATGAGTTCGTGGGCCATTTTTGGAGAAATCTTTGGGGCCGAATTTAATAATATCAGTTCCCTATTCATACGCCACTGCCGTGCATACCTGTCCCATCCGTGTCAGAGCAAATTTTACAATAAGAATAGCCCGCCAAAACAAGGAAACATGGAACATGTTTTTCGAATAGGTACATGATAACAGAGGATACATAGATACGTAGAAAAAAAAATATGTTTGCCAAATTTGGTCCAAATTCGTCGAGCCGTTCAGGATTTGACCATGGAGGGCCATAGATGCACTATGGTCGTCCGAAGGGTCAATCGTACATGAAATTTCACGTTGAATCCAAATAAGAAATACAAAATTGGGGTTACATATGAAATAACGAAGTTGACCATGTTCACTGAATTAAAAATGCGCCTATTATGTTCCCGTAGCCTTCTAGATATTAGTGCCAAATTTGGTCGATATCCATCGAACCGTTTGGCCGTGAAAAACCGGACAAATATAGGCGGGCAGGTGATTGGGTAGGAAGGTGAGACGCACGCTGACAGTGCGTGGCTTACGCTCACGGTCTTCAAACCGGTTCACCTCCGTAAAAACATGTTCTACGTTGAAAATTGCTCCCAAAAAATCACACAAAAAAGTTATGTGAGGGTTACTTTTTTTTTTGTGGAAATTCGCTGATACATGTATGACTGAACCTTCTCTTAGTTATTACTGGGATACATTAAGCAAAAAAGCATGAATGAAAACGTTCGAGACAAGTACCTTTTTGTAGTATTTCTAGGTGTTCCCAGAGGATGTCGCCCATGAAAGGGGGTGCCCGCGACAGGAAGGCCTCCTTCCCCATCGCACAAATGTCTTTGCCTCGCATGCAGAACTGCTGCGGCCTCACACCTTCCAGCGAGAACTCCCGTATGGCCCAATTGAGCCAATGAGCGACCTGGATTTCGTTCCATTGTCTGGGGTCTGTGAACAGAGAAGGCAAGTTTTTCCTGTTATAAAAGCAGGTATTTGAAAAGGCGAGCGAAACGCTAGAAAGAAGGTGAGAAAACGAGACAATTCATATCCTTATACACGACGATTGAAAAATGAACGAAAAACAATTTATTGCGGCTCTAAGTCGCACAAAACGCCAATCTACTTGGAGAACCAATTCCTTGTCACACTTCATTGGGACTCCACGATATGTTCCTATAGAACACCTTGAATGAACAGTAACATTAAAACATTAAAATTTGACGTTCCTAGATATAAATATGAAAAATGTTGAACTTCAGGATTCGATTCACAATATTCTAAGATGGATAAGTATTCGAAGAGCAAAATGGAGTGTGTGGACATGGTTATTTTTCACTTTCCCTAAAGTTAGATCCCAATGAGAGCTTTCCAAAAAGGCGCCACATAATATGAGCGAAACAGGGTCTTGACATTTACCAAGTTGACTCCCCCCCCTAGCGGAATCCTCGACGCCCAAATAGATTTGACGTCACGCGCCTCTTTCCAGTTATTTTCTGGAGTTTTGAGCTGGAAATTGGCACTTGGTTTTATTTTAATCCTCTGAACACAAATTTGTGATCAAAAATGCGCATTTCCGGTCCAAGCGCACACCCTATTGCAACAGTTGGCATACAACTTTAGACCCATCGACCTCGTTATTTTGTTGAAACATTCGCTAAAAGACACCCTCATCGATCCCCTACTCTATAAAAACATACATTTTTCGAAGTTTCGCTTGGAAACATGATGGAGTAGGTACCAACATATAGTCAATTATTGGAAGGATCGAGTTTTTGAAGATGGAATTGATTTTTTTACTTTTGAGTGGATTTGTGGACTTGAAGCGGATGTATACCTATTGGTGCAGGTACTATTACCTCCGGATATGGTCACGTATGGCAAATAACATTGATGTCAATATGATCGAAATTGCCAAAAACTCGATGATTTAATATAACGAAACAATTTCTGTGATTGTCATGTTGGCCTAAACATTAATTACTCATCATTAGGTTTTGTAATATTTTGTGTTGTGTCGTAAGTGTGGCCAATCATGAAAATCTAGTCACGAACCGTCCATCGAGGTATTAATTTCTAGACATCCAACGTTGAAGGGATAAGGATTGTGGTTGTGGCCGGTGGCAGGGATGCGACGGTTGCGGCCCAAACACGAGCCACGACAGGGCGAGCGACGCGCGCGGAATGTAATGTGAGATTTCCTACACCTCCCCACCGGGCCCCTCCAACGACTCATTCATCTCTTGAGCTTCCTCTAATCACAACCCTTCCCATTCATGTTCCTTACTGTCACCCCTCCTACCAACCATGGGCCACCCCGCACCTCGCGTTGCCGTCTTCATCATAGCTGGCGCCTCGTCCGTCCTCTGAAGCACCCTCTCGTCATATTATACAGCAATTATCATTGGTGGCACCTCGCTGCGATTTGACGAGGCGATCGTTTCCGATTTTACGGAAGAAATCCACGTCGATCGACTACGAATGGCGTAAAAATAAACGACCTCTCGTGGGTGTCACGAAATCCCGTCACACGTGTTATTCTTGTGTGGCCACACGTCTCATTTCTGTGTGGTCTCTTTTACGCACTTAGCAGGATTCAAGAAAACCTCGGCAGAAAATGCTTTTGAGCGCATTTCAAGCCTCGTATCTTCAACATTTCATTCGTCCTTGTACATGAATGAGGTGAACCAGTATGAATTTCAGCCCTCCAGGTCAATTATTAGGGGGAGAAAATAAGCAGAATAGTAAAAAACGTTGTTTTTAGCACATTAGCAGAGCCCTGTAACGATTTCGAAGAAATTCACAGGATTTACCCTTTATCAAGTAAAAACCACTTCCGATACTACCCACTTCCTACTATCTCTAGGAATATATCCTGAGGGCCAAAATCAGCGTTCAAACTAAAAAAAAAAGCAATTTTTCGGCTCTCTGTGGGTGAGGAAAGTAGTGTGAAGTCTCACACCAGATGTATTTAATAATTTTTGTATTCTGAATAAGTACTAAAACGTTTTATTCATCTAATTTTAACCTCCAAAGAATTCGTAAAAATGTGAAATCGAATGAACAAATTTTTTTCCACATAGACATGTTGATTTCGGTTGTTCCGCTGTGCTCGTCTCAACCCGGTAGGGACATGCAGATTTTCCGGTAGAATTTACGTTTAGTGTTCGTACCTGCGATCTGCTCACGGGAATCGATTACGCCCTCGTACGGACGAGTTAATTGAAGATCATTACGATGGGAAAGACAAAGAAGCAGTTCGAAGGCCACCACCAGGCGGAGCTCGTAAATCTGTCAACAGGCCGCTCTGGAGGTTTTCTCGTGGGAAAAACGCTCTCCTTTCAACTGCCTTCCTATCATAACGAACACCTTCCAAGCAGTTGCAAATTGTACGGCAAAGTCAAGGGACGAGCGATTCGGCTCCACAACCGAGGGAGATAATAATTTTCCGACACAACCCCTGATAACAAAAACCCGGTGGTATAATTTTTCTGTATCCTTCATGATTTCTTTCTAAGTTAATAATGTTTTCTCTTGTTACCGATAAGATTTGGGTAGAATGATTAAACACACTGCCCAGTGTCCTTAGCGAAAATGCGGGACGAATATGCCGAAAAAATCAGGGGCTATAAGGTCTGAAAGGACTGTCCGATTGAATACTCACAGAGAGTTTAATACATCGATGGTGTTGACCAATTCCGACCTGGATCGAAAATATAAGGGTGCTACAACCTGCTATACTGCATGATGGAGTCCTAAAAAGGGTCCTTTGATAATGATGATGATGACGATGATCAGAACTCGTCAACAGAATTGGGAGATGGGTTCGACCGGAGAGAAAAAATCTACCGCATTCGTAAATCATTCAATATTATATACTTAATTACTTCATCAGGGCTGAACGTAAATATATTATATATGCTAGTATTATTCCTCCTTAGCCGTGATGAAGATAACACATTATATGTAGCTTTTCCAGGTAGAATCCAACATTTTCCAAAAGGGAATTAAACATTATTTCATACTCCGATGGGAGAATTTCACTTTTACGGACTGTGTTTAATAATCTCTACTGAATGGATGTTTCCGATGGATGTTCGTTTTTCTGGTTATTGTATGTTAGTGACTCCACATGTTGATGGGGGTTTTCAGCAAAATGATTTATTGCTCCCGGCGAGGTTATATAGGCTATACGTCGTACAACCTCTTCCTTGATCGTGAAATCGGCCACCCTTAGTGACGTTGGTTGAATAAACAAGTTTGTAAGCCACACGTTCGTACAACTTTTCACATTGAATGGGGTCGGGAATAGGTGACGAATTCAACATTACCAGAACAATTCCTGTGAGTTGAGCCGTTTAGATTTAATTAATTGGGAAAGATCGTCAAAAATTTCGGTCTAAAAAAAATCGTAATAATGCCATAACAAAAACATCGATTTCCCGGTTGATTGTCAAGCACATCGGTCCTAGGTTGATGGTTACGATCATATGTTCGCATTTGTTGAAAATTGATAAGAAACGGTCAAGCCTGGTTGAACCGATCATGAAGGTGTCGCCTGCTAGTTAGTATCATTTTCTACCTACGAAATCAGTTACTTTCTCTATCAATAATACAAATATAATGATTGTCCAGTGTGTGCATGTCTGTATGTTTGTGACTCGGCAAAACCGATTGATGGGGTTTGAGAAAAGTGATCGCAACGTTGAATGCAAGTCGAAAAACCTATGCTATCGAAAGCTTGGCGAATTCCTAATCCGGTTGACGAGTCACAGTACACTCGGTCAATCTCCATTGAAATTAAATCAAATTATTGATGATCAGAACAATCCCAAAGTGGTGTGATAGGTTCTCGGTCGATTGCAATATGATTTCGTTTTAGGCTTAGGGAAGTATAAATCTGTTCTACGGCACGAAAAAGGGCCTTTAATTCACACAGAACGTTTGGAAATCTCGAGCATTTCCGTCACTAAGATTGTCGAATTCAAGATTTAAAAGATGAATTTTTACTTTCCTCAGCCAACCTGAACGTGAATGAAAAGTATTGCGATCAGCAGAAAACCCAATTTCTAGAACACCACCTGGTCCTAATCGACGTGTGATCATTGTTCTCCACGTTTTGGAAAAGTGTATGTAAGTCCCTATGTATGTGTACGTATGTGTACGAACATGATTAAAAAAATCCGATTTCGAGGATTGGTTTCCACATGTCTGAGGATGAGACCCTAAGAATTTCAGCCCTCCAGGTAAATTATTAGGGGAAGAAAATATTCCAAATAGGTGAAAAAACGTCATTTTTATCCTATTTTTTAGTTTTTATCCCAAACTGCTCAAACGATTTTGATGAAATTCACAGGATAAACTCTTCTAACAAGTAGAAACAAGTTCCAATACCCCTCATCTCCACAAAAATAGATTGAGGGCCGAAATCAGCGTTAAAATCCGCAAAAATAGCCTTTTTTCAGATTTTTAAGGGGTGAGGAAAGTAGTGTGAAGCCTCGCACCAGAGGTTTATACAGCAATACAATTCAATTGGCTTAGGCTAATTGGAGTGATTCGAGACGCACAGTCATCAGTAGTTCGATGGCTGTCTGTGGGAGGTCCAGTCGGAGATGGTTCAATCGGATAGAAAAGGTTGGTCCAAGGACCCAAAATGGAGTTGGAAACTGTTGGAAAAAGTGTAACCTGCTGGACGAGACGAAAGGGAGTCCTCCCACTTTGGTGGCGAGGGGTCCCCTCCGGGCAGAGAGGGCGTGACCCCGCTGTCAGGGGGAGGGGGCCCCATTGGGTCCGTCCCAGGCCGGTGCCCGTTGGTGCGGCCGATTGTATGTAGATGGAGGTTAAGTCCCCCTCTTCCCCTCCCTCTCTTCTCTTGTCATCTTCTAACTCAATCTCTTGCTCACCCAACTGCGTCACACCTCTGATTCCCCCTCACCATAGTCTGCCATTCAGGTCGTGATGGGTGGATGGCTGATGGGTGAGACCAGAGAAATAGAAGGAGGGGAGGATGACCTGAAGTGAAGAAGGGAGGGGGGGGGGGGTTGACCTGTTCCCCACGTAAATACAAGAGCCCCCCCCCCCACCACTCTTCCTCCGTCACAACCGTCTCAAACATAATCAACAAAACAATTTCATTGTTCTCAAAACAAGTCAATATATCTTAAGACCTGAAGCCCTGGGAGATAAGTCTACAAGCCTTCACAATTCGCAATGGGTCATTCATCTTCGATAATTGTTTCTTCACACACAGTAGAGTCTACCATACAAATAAATACGCTTTAAGGTTAAAAAGCACCACTAGTTGGCCACCCCCTTGGGGTTGCCATTGGAAAAGCCCCCAAGGTTGTGACTGTCATGATAACCGTCATGATAATCACTGACCAAATGAGTCGGTAGACTGTTGCCGGTAAACGCCCAAAACCATGAGGCTGGTTGGCCACTCGGACCCCTGAAAGTGTTACCTTCGGCACGCGGATTTACCAACAATCACGGTAACAAATAAACGAGACAAGGTAAAAGTCCTGGACAGCCTCAAAATATAGTAAACTCCTCCACCCGAAAAACTGGCTAAAATACGGTTAAGTTGAACACGTAATTTTGTAAAATTCAAGCTCATAACAGGACTTTTACCGGGTTTGGTTACCTACACGTTAACCTTTAAGAGTGGATACGGTTGCTAACTTTTTACCGCATTATTTGTCGGTTGCTAATTACCGCATTTTGGCCGTCCCATCCTCAGAGTGTAGAACGAGATAGTTGGCACCAAAAACTAAACATGAGGAATTGTGGGTTATTTATTCACTGAGCTGACTAATAGGCAGAACTACCAATATCCAATCTTCTGAACTTGTGACACGGCTCCTTCTTGATTTACTTATAATAAGTAAATAAAGAAGGAGCCGTGTCACATGTCCGGAAGAGCGGATAGTAGGTATAGCGTGGCTCTTCTGCCTATCAGATCAGCTCAGCGAATAAATAACCCATAAAACCTTCTATAAACCGCTGCTAATTGGAACTGAAGGCTGTGCAAATAACATCATTTCCACCGTCCTACCGTGAAAACTAGGTATACATACGGCAAAGTCTGAGGACTAACGAATCCACCCAACGCACTTTCATGTCACCCATCCACGACTCAGATTCATGACAGCCACAATTTCATGAGCATGACACACTCAACTTCAACGGGAGAGATCGATATTTTGTAGAATGTACCTACATGATTTTGAAACCTCCAAAACTTGGGCAAGGGAATGTATAATAAACTGTTCGCAGGGCCGTAGCACTAGGATGGGGAAATCCCATTGAACAAATAAATAAATAAATAAATAATAATAATAAATAAAATAGTTGGGATATTTCCATTTCATGTTTCAGCTTTTCATTTGACGAGAATTTACTGTCCAAGTCAACAAAGGCAACCCAACTCTTGAATTCCCCAACTCAAGTTTTTCTAGTTGGTTGAATTAAAAAATGAACGGTCGTTCAACCATCCAATAAATAATAAACATTAGCACAGGAACGAAAGTTTCTCCGAAGGTTTTTCTTATCCTGTTGAAAAGTGAGCGGGATTAATCCCAAAACCTCGAACTTTAAGTCGTGATCTGTGAGTCTGTCTGTCTCCGCCAATCTTTATGCTTAACACACGAATAACTTCAACAATTTGCATATGCCTTAGATGGTCTCGTGTGCATTTCATTGGAATTACATTGCAGCTAAACCTTACAAGAGTTCCACATTTTCTACTGATTTCGATGGACACATTTCAAGAATATCTATACTATCATTTTTGGATCTGCTCGACACCTACTTGGAAGGCGTTCTATGCTTAAAGCCCAAACAATTGGACATTTTCACTCAAAGAATTTGGGATATCCCCCCCCTCTCCCACCCACCAATATATTATTGGCGCAACGGCCCAGATCGTTCGGTTGCATAGGTTTTACAACACAATTTCGGCTTTGAAAATGCGAAAAATCGTTTCAAAAATTGGACGAAAATATCGGAGGTTTGAAGAAGGCGCATGAGGGACAAGACAACTGACATCATACCAAGTTTTTACAATAGAGGAGGAACCGTTTTGACATTTGAATGAGTCGTCCCTAAATATCAATAAATTCCTTAAGTAAACTAGGAGTAGAAACACTCTTGCTGGTATACTTTGTGTCATACGTTATTCTTCTGTTTTTCAAACAATTGAAATTAAAAGAGACCTCCCTCCCTCTTTAAAGTCGGTCAAAAAGTATTCAGGATTCCTATATTGCGCTAAATCAGATTTTGAGGCTAAAAAACTCAAATTTCTAAAATGTTCTACCCCGAGCTGGTCGTCTCAAGATGAACATGTTTTACGTCGGGTTTCAAAGAATCTATTTGTTTACTTTATTCGAAGACTTCGGCCAAAAAACAGTCTGTTATAATTTTTTCAAAAATGGGTTTTTCGTATCAAACGATTCGTTAGAATCTCCTCTATCGAGTTATACCAATGAAACAACCCAAAACCACATGAAATTAATAGTCGCTAACGAGCTTTGAAGTTGTAAAAACGCTATTTTCGTCACACAAAAAACCGTTCATATTCATGGCTTTTTTGCCCCTATTGGCCACTACCTAGTGAAAAATTGGCCGATTACCGATTACAATTCTCAGTTTGCCTGTTGTTTCGCTCTCGGGTAGAAATTCCAAAATGTAACGTAGACTGTTTTTCGGCTGAGATCTTCACTTAAACGATAGGTACCTTTCAGCTTATACCGGAAATAGTCAGAAAGGGTGATTAGTGAGTGATTAAAAAGCGAAATGAATTTATTAAAAAGGGAAAATTTGCACAGTTAAAAATTGGAAACAGTTGACCACATGTTTTCAACTTAGGAACTGTTTTCACTTTTTTTGGGGGTTTCGAGGGTTATTTATTTACTGAGCTGATCTGATCGGCAGAACAACCACGCGGTATCCACACTCTTCCGGACCTGTGGCACTGCTTCTTCTCAAGAAGGCAAAGATTCACAACGTTGCACTCTCCTCAGAGGGGACCGACATGTATGTTCCCGCGGAGCCGTGTCACAAGTCAGGAAGAGTGTGAATTTTGAAGAGTGTGTTGTTCTGACTATCAGACCTGCTCTGTAAATAAATAACCCACAAAACCCCAAATAACTACTTAGAACTGAGGGCAGACCAAAACAACGTCTGTTCCACCTTCGTATCATGTTTTCACTTTTTCAATGTAGGTATTTTTTTACAGTTAGTAATTTAGGAAGGAGGGATTATTAGGTACTGGGGCCATATAGATTTTGATAAAACATTAGAAACAATGAGTTGGCAACTCATCGCCTCAACTTATCTCACGATCTGTTAAGGCCTTGAACAGAACAAATGAGAAAAACTACATCTCACGGTCATGTGGAATCGGTCCCGCACACTACTAGAAGGTTATCCGCGATACTGAATCCAGAAACACGAGTGTTTTGAAAACCAACGGGATCTACCGGAAACCAAGTTATCCAAAGTGCCTATTGTATCCAAAAATAACCTTGGAAGTAGGAAGAAATGAAACTCAAGGAAGTCTAGATCTGGCGCTGAGGACCACAAAGGAGAAACTTAATACGTGTGACGACTCTGGCGCGACCGAATTTATTGCAGCCCCAAAAAACTTGTTTTGTATTGTATGTGCCGCCGACTTATTGGATTGTGTAAGAGAACGTAGCGTATGGAGGGTTTAATAAAAAGAAACAATAGAATGGGTTTTGGCTGATGTAACGCGGAGCTTCTACCGTGTCCGTCACCCTCCTTGCTCACAATTATTAGAGATTATGCAACCTTCGGTGGAGGAGTCAGGGAAAGCAAACCATATACCTAGTTACCTTTTTACATATTTCGGTGCCAGTGCGAAGGCAGTGGGTCTTTGGGGTGCGTCCTACTTCGTTCGTCCATCGAGTCCAGGGGCATGCCGTGGACAGTGAAATTGAAAATATCCCGGACGGATGGAGTTTTCCATGACTCGTCAGGTTGGGGCTATCAAGTCTAGGACTAGTATCTAATAGCGCGAGTCCTGGGTGCATAGCTCGGAGGTTTCCAGAAACCCCTGGATGAATGCCTGCGGTGCTGACCCAAAATAATGCTTAATGCTGACCTCATCAGTAGACAGTGATTGACCCGGATAATGGCTGTACCAAAGTAGTTTTCTTTTTCTTGTACCAAAAACATTTTCCAATGGAGATCTTTTCTGACCTTAACAATCCATACAGTCATGGCCCAGGGGACGGATAGGAAGGATGAATCCATCTTCCTCGACAAAACAACAATACATAAACGCCTATACACATGTTTCCATATTAAAATGATCTGTTTTACGTACATTTCCAAATAGGCCCTCCAAAGAGTCCAAATAGGCTAAAGATGCCATTTTAAATAGAATTTTTAAACATTTTTCCTGGGGAGGGCCCCTGGACCCCCGTTTATTTGGGGGTATTCCGTGCTCTCCAAGCACCCC
>JAEMON010000001.1:53765106-53777082 GCA_030264115.1 Lygus lineolaris
CCTTGATTTAAAATCCTGAGTGCAATCACCAATTGCACTGCCCAGGATGTGCGTAGAGCGCGAACACACTCCAGACTTCCACAGCTTCTGGACTGTTTCAAATAAATTATACCCAGTTTGTATCTGACATTTGCCTCATTGTACGGCAACAATGGAATCCTAGGGCAGGATTCTCGATTCAGTATGTTCTCGATATAGCAGTCAATAGAGATTTCTATATCGTAGATTCGAATTAAACCCCACTCCCCAGTCTGAAGACACTAACACATTCCATAAGGGAGCTAGTTTTTTTTAACATGAAGAATGTATCAGAAGGGTATATATACAGATAGGCAAAGAAAGTGATGTGCAATATAATAACACGGCCGTTACAGTCGTGAGTTCCCCGCCCAGTAATTACAGGGGCTGGTTAGGACCTCTCACCTTTCAGTATGTTGTGTTTCAGCTGTTCTTTCTCCCATGAGGCGAAAGACGCTTTGAGGGCTTCTGTCATCTTCTTGTTCGTGCCAGGTGTGAGCGGTGGCACTTGCGTCGGCATATCTGCAACAAAAACACAAAAAATGAGCTGACGAATGGATTAAGTAGTAGATGTAATTGAATTATGGGGCGAGTTGTTAATATCTGTCAATTGGTGTTCAAGTATTTATTGTAAGAACGTTTTCTGTAAACGAAATCGTTGATGATGTCGGTAATGACAACCGATAGGATCATCCCTAAATATCATACTGAAAACCTATGACTCGAATACTACCTAGTTCTTTCAGCAAGTTGAATGGAATCAATGAAATCCTCCTCACTCACATTATCCACTCTACTAAGAACCTGACAAACCTAAAAAAAAAGAAAGTTATTTTTATAGGATAATGAAATAAATTGACCTTTGTTCCGTCCAATTAAATCGTCTATGGCGCAAATAAAGAAATTCAGAGAAAGAGAACGTTGCGCGAAAAATGTAAAAAAATTATAAGGAAAACTATGGGCTGCTAAGGCAATTCTTTGTACATACAGAAATGAACATTATATAGCCGACAAAGTGCAGCAGAAGAAGATGAGTTTTCCGAGAGGATGCTCAGGTTATTGTAGCATGTTACGAGGTATGTGGGGTTCTCAGATTGGAGATAAAAGTAAAGAGAAAAATGCATCAGTCAATTAGACGACTCCCACGTACCGACGCTTCCCAATTCAACACCGTGTGACCTAGGCCTTACACATTATACATTTACAAGGGGTTCCAGTTGCATCTCACGGAAAACATGTTTTTACGAGAGAACAGTCGCGAAATTGGCTCTGCAGTGCTTGGGTAAGTGCACTATAATCATGGCACAGTACCTGAACGTGATCATTGTTATTGTTCGTAATCTTTGATTATGGCACCTATAGTTGTAGTACCTAATGCCATTTAAGTGAAGGTATTTTCCCCCATTCTGTGACATCTTTGAACCCTAAACAACGAATTGTTGAATATGTGATGGAAGTGAAAAGTGAAATCTCCCTGTGGAATTTTGACAACATACATTCATAATTCAAATGAATGATGATACAAAGGGAACCTCCCTGTTCGTCTAAAAACCTAGTTTACTAGCAAGGTAACATTAATCTTGTCGAAGGGCACCACCATCATACCATCGCTCTGTTCATATAGAAGTCAATCACTCGTCAAAATGTTGAGCAGATTTTCGTAAAAAATTCGGGATTAACCCAAAATTAGTTGGAATAACCTCTCACATTGGTAAATCCTATGCATGCGCAGTAGCTGCCCTTGAGTCACATTGTAGTATAAGGATGACTGGTACGCATGGAAGAGCTGACAGAGCGGACACACATTAGGTAAAAAGTATTGTTTTAGATTCTTATAAGTAGTTAAGCAACTACCAAGCAAGAAGCAAAACACACGTCTAAGTAGTAATTTATTTACTTCTGTTTCACTCGTTATCCTATCCGCCAAAACCACGGAGAAGTACTTAATTGGGGTTTCCAGTATATATTCAATCTCGCAGGGCGTTTGAATGATAAAAGAGTGTGACTCCATTTTCAGCGCGTTGCTGGCCGCCCGCAACAAAGGACACCCAACGTTGCATATTCATGGCACGGAGATGTCTAATCACTGGACAAGTTTTGTCGGCTCCGGCCCCTGTTGAACTCTACACAACTTCATCCAACCAGAAAGTCTCGCCACGCATGGTATTAGAGATACAGTTTTCTCGTGAGAATGGAAGCAGCGGTCCATGGACGAGGGGAGTTCAAAAGGGCGTTTTTATATTCTTTAGGAGATTTAGGTGTTTCCTATAATGTTGAAGCCGCCACCTGCTGATTCTTTCGTACAATCAACGTAAATTTAGCTTCGTCGTATGTTCATGGCGTGAGTGATACATCTTTGAATTCAATGCGTGAGACTCCAACTATCCTCCGAATTCGACACATTGTCAGAAATAGATGTTGCTAGTTGGAACCGAATACGTATGCTTAGATGCATACGAATATGGGTTCTACGGCCCATTGGTTGGACTGCAGAGAACAGTGAACAACATTAATGTAGACATTGATTTATATTTTGACAGTGAAGAAGTGCTGAAACGCAAATTGTATACTTATTTTTCTAATTGCTGAAGACGAATGATGTTTATTTATCTTTTTCCAAAAGTTGTTTCTCTTCGAGAAATGTGCACTATCCTTTTCATTAGAGATTCATTTAATTTTTATTTTTTATTTTTGATGAGCGGATTCAGAATTTTGTATTGTTTGCTTCTGTAACTGGGATTTCTATCCCGTGTTGTTAAATAAATAAAATGTGAAGGATCTATCACTGATCCCATTGCGATGAACTGCATATAGCAGTTCTTCATATATCAGTTCTGCATCAGTTCTGGTTTAAAGTAAAATACAAATTTGGGCAATTTATCCAGCTTTGATTAAACTTTATATCGTGAATGGTTCAATCACGAACTGACTTCCAAATTTAAGGAATATCGGGGCCAATCGTAATATTGAGCACCTTCCTATCGAAACAATCGCCACTTAATTCACCCCAACATCAGTTCATTTTGGTTCCACGTACAGCACATGACTGTACGGATATTTAATGGGATATAATCTCTACTCAAACAAATTTTAAGCACAATCGAACAAGATGTTCATGAGATATCAATGTTTTTTGGAGGCCACATATCATGCGTTCCATAGCTAATTGACTATAAATCAATGGCGATGGAATTCACAGCTGCTCACCAAATTATCAGTCGCCAACTACGCTTCGACAGTTAGCGAGATTTTTGGGCTCTATTTAATGATTCAATTTACCTATCCACACAGATCAAAAACATTTCTGGAATATTTTCCAGGGTCAACAGCTGCATAACTCCTGCACTTGGCGCAGCCTGATAGAGACTTTTCAACGCGATATGGTACAATGAACTTTAAATGAAAATGACAAAGAATATCAAGAATTGACTAAGTATGAATTATTCATCATTCGTCCACATAGTTTCTTATTCGAGCGGAATTAATCAACTCTCGGTATTCATCAAGGGTAGACCATTCAAACTCCTTCGCTTGCTCACTTATAGCGTTCCCACGTCGCAGGTGAGTCAGAACTGTGTTTCGGGGATAGATTATAACAACTACATCCCAGTTTTAAATGCAACTCTTTATCGGACAACAGGGCTGTGAAAGGAGTGTTTCGACAGGGTGCGAACCGTCACAAGCGCATGCAAGCTACGAGTATATGCTTTTTCATGAATAATTAGTACTACTACTGATAGTACTACCTTCTGCATGGACACGTCATTGTGCTCGCGTCTTCTAGGAGGAAAAACATACCCTACTCAATCCATCAATAATCACACAAAAGATCACAGAACTGATTAGAGTAGATTTTAAAAAATAAATCGAACGAAAAAAAAAAAACAAAACAAAATTGGCCTTATCCACTACACCGAGGCTTCGAGAATGAGATGTTGTGAAGACTTATCAACCTCGTAATGGATATCAATACTACTAGCCTTGCTCATGCTTTGCACCCTGTCGAGCTCGAGAGACTCCTCTGGTAATCCATGGATTAAGTGCGGGATTTATAGACGGTCCTCGAGTTTCAAGGAGACCTTGAGTTGGTCTTTGAGGATTCCTTAAGCCGAATCCTTATTCCGATTTTCGAGGAGACCATCTCAAGGCCTCCTTGAAACTCGAGGACTGTCTATAAATCCCACCCAAAAGCCATACTTGGGCAAACTTTTCATCACACTCAAGATTCGAATGTAACGTAGCCTTTCATGAAATTGTGTCTAGCCAATGATCATGGCGCTATCTTTTTTATCATACAATTATTAATGAGACAGTTAACATCGACATCAACGAGGTAATGACGCTTATCAGATAGAATTTATAGGTACATAAAATGTTACGTGACATCCCGATGAATCCTTGGATTTCTTATGATACGGTTTCCGTATCTTTATGTACCTACTATTAAATTACTAAGTATACAGATAACTTAGGAATTCATACGCTGAGGTCACTCCACTGAGTTCACGCTATACGAGAAAGCCCGCCAGTTCATTCACTTAAACCTCAAGACTTGAAGCCTTGGCGCCCGAGCGCCACGGGCCATGAATGATAAACAAACGAGTGGACATGGAATAGAAGGAAGACCGTTCATTGTGAAGATGGCCATAGGAAGCCAGTGGACGTAGCATCAATCACAAGGCAGTGAATCCTTCCTTCCTCGCCTCAGCCGTTTCCCGTAACCTTGACAGTCTGAGGGCCCCATGCGAAACACCTAATCGCCCTGGGAACCCAATGACTCACACCAACACCCGAAGAATAGTCCAAAAAACCTCACCACCGTCACGGAACATGCAAATCAGCGGAGGAGTCTTCAATTCCCTTCTATAAATATTACGAAATAGCCGGTTATTCCTCCCATCTGCTTCTTCCACGGCTATTCCCATTCGCTTTCCATGTGCTCTCCATCTTCCTGGAACTAACCTCCGTCCGGGTTCGGCAGCTGGCGCCTCGCGTGGCCGAGATTCTGCGAGCGTGATTCATAATCGTATCTAACCCCCAGACATTTCACTCAACTCCCACGATGAACCTTCTGAGGATGAGACATCCCAGTGGCTCAAGATCGTCACAATAATGTTTTCAGCCTTATACAGATGCCTGTGTGTGCTGGGTTTCCCCTAAAAGTTGGTGAACTATTCTTATGGGACATTTAGCACTGATTCCGGAAATTCCTACCATAGATTCCTGACTCAAGGTGGTAATATTTGCCCACAAAACCTAAGAAAAAAACATTTTCTTTACCTTTACCTTTCAAAATAACACCCCCAAGAATGCTCCGAAATTGCCAGCCTATGAACTCAACCTTTCTTTTTACATTATTGACTTTTTGGGATTTTTTTTAATAGACCGTTCCTAAATTCAGATATCGCTTATAAAGACATAAATATTTATTTTTAATATCTAACATACACGTGCCTGTAATATTTACTAACATGTTCAGAACCGGAGTGTAGTTGGGAGTTGGCCCATATAGATTATTTGGAAAGCAGGATACTCTGCACATTCGCAAATATATACATAATCCTTGAAACGCTACAATCGTTAACAACGTATATTATTCTGTAAATCATCATATTGCTTTTAGTGAGGGGCTCAATTGGAGAAAAAACAAATTTGTAGATCAACAAATTTTTGAACAAAATATTGATATTCTGAATCTAAGCCAAAGATGATGAGGTATCAAATCTAAAGTGTTCCGAATCGAAACCAAAGATGGTGAGGTCGTCATATTTATGTCACAGTGAAGCAAGTATCGTCGTTTGATGTGATACACCGTTCGAAGGATATTTTGATTTTTCATTTTTACTATTAAGAAGTAAGGATCACTTACAGAAACAGCTGGTTAGGATCGTCGTCTCCCGAGCGGATGAGCGCGTTCATGAATAGCAATCGACCTGCCGCACACTTCTCGACTTGTAATCACAACCTCGCAGGCATCGCTACCTACTCGCTACGATCAACAGGTGAGCCCCTCGCGAGCGCGAGCCATCCCTGCGCGCCAACTAACCCATCTAATGGAAATGTTACTGCTAGAGAAAGGCACAGGAGTTGGGGTCGACATTTTGATTCGGAAGAGGTAATATTCCAGAAAAAACGCAATTTTTACTGTAAAAGGTTCATTTTCCAGTCAACGCTTTATATTACATGGAAACCAGTTTTTTAATGTTTCAGTAGATCGGAAAATAATGCCCAGAAGGGTGATCATTTTAAATCAATAATATATCTAATTTTAACTCAATATTCTGTGGTTCAAGCCGGCCACTTATACTCAAATATCGAAGTATTGGGTGAGGGTGAGAAAAAATGGCTGTGCCCCTGTAATAGTTTATATTTCTTCTAGCGCTTTCGCTCGGTGAGCATCTTCAGGAAGGCTAAAGTTCGTATTTCTGTAAATACATACGTCAGCGATATTTTTTGTGTATGGCGGGGGTGGTCTTCCTCTTCGGTCTTCCTTTCTCCTTCGGGAAATTTTAGTTTTTATTCGATGGCAGCTTAGAAAGAGGAGGTGAAATTTCTAAGCTGCCTTCGTATTAAAGGCAGCCCCAGGATTTATTATAAATTGCGACCCCTCAAGCAGTATATTGGAAGAATTGTACACCGCAGACTACCTGCACCGACGATCTACAAGAAATGATTCTACAGTAAAACCACCCCATTAATCCTGTGGCTTAAGTGAACAGTATAATTAGCGCCTACCAGGGGGAAAAAGGAAGTGGAATACATGGGATTGACCCTCCTTAACTTAACTATCCCCCCTTACCCAAAAAATATCACTGACGAATGTATTTACACAAATACGAACTTTAGCCTTCCTGAAGATGCTCACCGAGCGAAAGCGCTAGAAGAATTATAAACTATTACAAGAGGATAGCCATTTTTCCTCACCCTCACCCAATACTTCGATACAAGATCTGGCACCAACAAATATATACTCAAATATTGAACTGGGCACCTCGTAATATTGTGTTTGTGAACTCGATTGGAACGAGTTATATAGATATTCATACTGTCCAAATAATGACAGACATAGCAGTCTGCCATAGCTACGAGGAACTCAAGAGACTGGCATAAGCTTCATAAGCAATAAGTACGTCAATTTCAACAAAACGCAGAAACAGCTGGTCATTCTATACAGGAGTCGTTGAACAATATTTTGCGAGTTATTTCATCCCTAAGGCGTTAAGTAATCCATGTGCTTTTGATACAATAATGAACCGTTTGAGAGAAAAGTTTGAATTAATTTCTAGATTGAGCGGATACGTGCGAGTTATAGTGGATTGTAGCATTTTGCAACCACACCCAATAGATTAAGAGCATTCTGGAACATGATCTATTTGAAGCCACAAAGGAAAAAATCATTTAAATGGTGAAAATAATACAATGATAAATCTGATTAGTGGAACAAAAATAATCGCCTTCCAAAAAAAAAAAAAAAAAGTTTCGAAGTATAAAACACTGACCTGTCATGGGAGTACGTGTATTTTGTACCAAAATGCCTTTGATAGCAGAATGATGAGTTGGGAGTTAGAACGTCTTGGTACATTTTAGGGAGTGGGAGCGTTTCGAAATAACCCAAGGTTGGGATTGGTAGCATTCTGTGACAAACCGGGCTTTTCGAATGGATTTTTAGAATCTATTCAGTGAGCTTGTGAACGAGCTATACAAGAAGTGAAACTACCTCTAGAAGATGCGAAATAGGCAAAAAATGTTGCAAGTTCGTATCTCGACTCTCTTGGGTTTGGTATTTGGAGCGATTCAGTCTCTCTATAAGCTGTTTGTTGTTATCATTATTAAACACAAAAGTTTAAATTAAGTACCACCCAGTGAACAATATAGTTAATATTGTTAGGAAAGGAAAATTTCTAAGGCGCTGTAAGACCCGCTGAATCGATAGGGTTTCATTGAAAAACCGGTCGAATAGGTAGTTTGAAAATTGAAAAATTACATAACGGTCTATTAATTTTGAGGATGATTGACAATTCAATTCATGGTAGATATTTCATATCGAATGTGTTGAGTAGAGGTTTCCCTTGATTTCCTGAGGAGATCATACATCACAGATTTTCAAAAATAAGACACCTTTCAGTTTTCCACATAGTGTAATTAAAATTTCAAAACAAAAACCGCCCAAAATTTGGGACATCATTAGGCATAATAATTGACACAACGAACACAACAAAATGAAAAGGTTTCGTCAATTTTTTCAACATTTCCCATTCCGTTAGTTCATTGCGTCAATTATTGTGCCTGGTGATGTCCAAGATTCGGGGCGAAGAGCTTTGTAATTTTAATTATAGTACACAGACTTTGTTCAGGCAACAAGAAAAATCCAATGTGCAATGTTTGTTGTGTGAGTTGAGACCACACCACCCATGCCAGAGTCCAGGTGTAGGAAATACAGAAGTTTAGCTGTTTCAGTTAGAATGAAATCAGCTTCAATATTCAACTGCTTCATTTTTCTTGCCATGAAATAGATACCTATACAACAAAACTTGGACCTAAATAATTTCTGGAGTGTTGTTTTAATAAAGGTACAAAAGTAGGTGAAGAGATTTTATCGGAGCAATTTCCTTACAGAAATTCTACAGAGGTAGGTTTTTCGGTCCCATCTTGGTATATTCAGGTACAAGTACCTACGTACTTTGATCCAGCTCAGCTGATGCGCGAGACATCCAGAATCAATGTCCGGAACACATTTTAAAGGCTCAATTTAGGGTTGTTCAACACCAAGCACAAAAACAACCCAGTGAATGATACGGTATAAAGGTAAGAGGTTGTCGCGGGCAGAGGGGGTTGCGTTTCTATTCAATTCAAAAGTTGTTGGAAAGGAAGCGTTGAGCTCTAATAACTGATATCCGGCTGGGATGAATGGTGACCTTTTTACCTGGAGAAAACATTTCCGAGGAGACTAGAATGGACTGAGATTGGAATAAATCCGTCCGGCGATTTACAGTAAGTAATTGGATGACATTTAACGGATGTCGCTCTCCAACTTTCATGTACGTTTAACAAATAAATCATATTAGCTGAGGTTTCATCTTAGTTTGCTCTATTGAACAATCCATTTTGCGCCTCTGCACCATCACCACTATTCATAACATGATAAATTTCGACGATTTCTGCACAAAACGTTCTAAACGTACTCATTTCAGAGAGAAATACAATCTCTTCGAAATAGGTGCCTACCTAATTTCTTAGACAATGTCGATAGCAATTCGCATGACAGAAGTAATTTACGATGACATTAATTTGAAATTTTGCGATTAGAATTTGCATTACTTTAACTAGAAAGGGGAAACTGAAAATGTGGAAAATGATTGGGACATCATCTCACGACGCTGGATTGAAAAATAGTTGCAACACAGGAGCATTAACCCCCTCCCATTCGGGAAGCACAAGATGAACGCTGCCTAGTGAAAAGGTTGCATGTGGGGTTCATTAGCTGCCAAGTGCTCTTGATAAGACAAAAAGGGGATTCTTGCCCCTAGCAGTGGGTACCATGTCGTGGCGATACTTGATTGAAGTACTACCTACTTGCCTTCCAGTGATTTCATGCATCCACGCACGATGAGGCAGTCGTTGACCGCTGTATAGATGACGCATCACGAGACCAGTGACTACGAAGTCGTTCACGTCATTGAACCCTCAGTCGACAGTCATATCCATCAAGAGAAACAGATCGAACAACAAGCGAAATATAAAAGCCATTCAGCAAGAACGGCAATATATCCCTCAACGTATTTAATTTCAGATCGTATGACGAAAATTATTGTTCCATCCACGTCTCAAGGAGATGAATGATCTTCGACGTTGAATAAGTCACATAATGAATGACAGGAAAGAGGCACTTATGGTACGGACACATCAAAAGTAATTTCATCCACTTGACAATTTGATTGGGTTATATGCTTTATATGCGTCAGCAATATTAGTTTCTGGGGGACTAAATATTTTTGACACTGGATTGAGGTTATTTCCAAGAACTCCCCCCAGTTCCATCACTCTGATCTTGATAAGCACAAATCGTGATGGAGTTATTAAGTGATGGAGTGTAGTTTCAAAGTGTCGTGACCGTCGGTTCTTGTTTGTTATTCGCGGTATCGTATTTTTATTCAAGAATTTCGTTGAGCATTGTTTAAGCTTGTATACATTTATGTTGCATACATAAAATAAATATTCCAAGAGCTCAAGGTTTTAGAAGATCTGTTGTAATGATCTGCATGAAGTTCCTTTCAAAGTAGTTGTCATTATAATGATGTTACTTATTAATCTAAATTGTGGTTAATTATTATTAATTGGATGAGCTAGAATATAGATTTACATAACTACGCAAAAAAAAATTATTTTTCTATATATCTATCTATATCTAACGAACATTGTCATTTTCCAATAATGTGGCGGGTTTAGTAGTCACAGGTGGGCAGGCAACCAGCAACCAAAGAATCAAAGACTTCAAATCCAACAGATTCAAAGGAAAAATTATGGTTATTTTGGAATCTGTACGACCATAATTTATTCTTTTTTGTTTCATCACCGTGTAGCTGTACTGAAGAGCCCCGATAAGAGATTCAATCCGAAAGAGATTTGAGCAAAATACAGGTATCGATACTTTACTATCGATACTTAGCGGGTGATGATACTTGCCCTCCAAGAACTGTATCGATACTTGGCGTGTATTTTATCGCGTACCCCTAGCAAGGGTATATGGAAATGCTGTCTGAGCAATCAGGCTTGAGCAGAACCAATATTGACAAAACTATCAAGTGATGAGACCAGAGAGATATTAAAAATAGGTAATCTAGTAGGAACCGTGAAAGTAAAAAAATACACATAGTTGCGAAACATCAAATTTAATATATTGGAGTAAAAATAAGCGAACTAATTGTTTAGTATGTGGAATTGAAATATGTTGTCCAGGTCTGGTGGAGATGAATGATCCTGAGACTAGGTTGACTCAGAGGTCACAGGATGAATCCTAGGAAACAGGCACTTATGATCCCAGCATCCGGTGTTGAGGACTCAGCGGGGAAGGGGATCATTGAAGAAAAAGGACTCGGAGACAAAAAGACGGGGGAAGGTTTTACAAGGAGCGAGTAATCGAGTTGGGAAGCTAAGGAGGCGGCATATGTTGGGAGCAGGTGGCTGAGGAACCAGGTGCTTCGGCACATGCTACTGCCGCGGCGCGCCCGTTACGTCCTCGCCTCCGCGCCCTTCGAAACTGGGCGTCTTCGACTAGCTCAAGACGTTTCTCATGACAACTTCTGCTAAGACACAGCTGGGTAAGAACCTGCTATAGCGACCACAACTAGTACAGTACCTATTATTACTAGGGATAGGATTCGTATGTGTTCACATTTTGCTTCCGAGTCTACCAAGGTAGCCTAAGTACCTATTGTTTTCAATTTTTGGAGGTGAGAAATTGTTCAACTCCAAAATCATAATTTCAACTCCCTTTTCACGTTTTAGACCTTCCTGAACAATTTTGGTTTCGTGTCTGTCTGTCGGTCTGTGTGTCCGAGAATCTTTGCAACACGCATAACTTCCACAATTTCCATCCGATTTCAATGAAATTTTCAGGGATTACGTGGGTTAGGCCTTAGATGGTCCCCCATGAAATTTATTACCAGCCGACCAACGGTAGCCTCTGCGCATGTGTAAACGTGAAATCCTCGAAACATCAATTTCTCGCGTTATGGATACGAGGAAGCTACGTGCCACACCCAACTTGGCAGACTTTTTTTTCTAGGCTATTATAATACACCCATGATCAATTTTTAACTAGATGTGTTCATACTGACACTTTTTGAGCTGTTTTAACCCACTTCAGTTTCACATATCGTCGGTCCCACTGCAACACCGGCTAACTGAAATTTTGACGGTTTTGGGGTTACGACTGATCTAGAATCAATTTTTCGAGTC
>JAEMON010000001.1:53778082-53788921 GCA_030264115.1 Lygus lineolaris
CACTTTCAATTTCCTTCTATTTGGAGGCAAAACGTCTTTTTCGGAGGGTTGAAAATCCGCTAGCAGTTAGCCACTGTTGTCTTCTCATTAATACAGGCAGACAGTGGGATCATGAGAGCAACAACACTGGCTATCTACATGATAGTGTGAAACAGCAGCATCTTTCTGACCATTTTTCCATTACAACTCAATGGAAAACATTGAAAATGGTTACTGAAGTGAATACTATGCACTTTGGTAACCTTTTTCGAGCCAGGCACAAGGTGAAGTGAACGTATAATAAATCTAGGTGAAGAATAAATAATTTAAAACCAGTTTTTTGCCTCTCCTGAAAAGTGGGTGAAAATCAGGTAGCCGGTGTTGCAGTGGGACCGACGATATTCCGCTTCTAATACGTATTTTCAAAAATTTCATTGATTGAAGCACATATTTTTAAATAATCCAAAAATGAGACACCTATTTAGTTTTCAATTACAATTTTTAAAGAGTTTTGAAGAAGATCGCAATTTTAGCGGACGTTTGATGTTTTAGGAGGCTGGTGAGATACACCGCGAAATTTACACTAAAATATACAATTGTTAGCTAAATGTTTATTTTCGTATTTCCACATGGATATTTGAGAAAATATCCATTTTCACATGGATATTTGAGAAAATATTTTAGACGTTTCCACATATTTTATTCAAATTTCAAAGCAATAAATACATATTTTAGTCAAGTATTTCGTATTTTGAAGTTCATAAAAATCCCATCCCTAATTTATTACCTTCCATTATATTCACCTTACACCGAGTGGTTAGGTACCAATTTAGTTTGTTCCTAATTAAAAACGTATTTCTTTATTTAATTAATCGATTTAACCATACAATATAATTAAGTAAATCTATAATACAACTCACATGAATCCGAAATGATGAGCCTAATCGAAATCCCTAGTTTGTTAATTTGTTTCGTAAAATCCGAATCATAATCCTGGAGCAGCGAACTGATGTACCTAATAACTTGGATGAATTCATGAACCAAGTGTCGTTATGTACCTTAAATACATGACTTCAACGGGTTTGTCGTTGCTGCTGATTAAATGATAAAAATTGTTATATTATATTATTAGGTATGTCTTCTTAAATTTCGTTTACAACCGGCCTAAATAATGGGTAAATCGCCCCAGTTCACAGAATCTCAGTTTTCAGCAAAAATTAGAGCGATGTACGATGAATGAGACGAAGTGCTCTTTCTGTACAGCGACCACGAGGTCCTAGACCTTACTGTTATATTTAATGTGTGTCTGCTTGTGACTCAACTCCGTTCGGAAGGAATCTCCGATGTCGATGTTTTTTTTTTTTTTTTTTTTTTTTTTTTTTGCTAAATGAAGCGTAAGTTCCTAGCAAGGTACAGCAGAATAGCAGAAAACAGCACAATAGCAGAATGTCCACCTGCCTCGCAGTGCAAACCTCTTCTTCGCCACCAATCCAGACTTCGATTTTTTTCACTCCTCCCTCACCGCGTTGAAATCAATTGCATCTTCTTCTCCCATTAGTTATACTTAGAATCATGTAGTTAATTACAAATTTCTGCTTTACTAGATCTCCTTATGTTTCCTTTTACTCTGTAAAAATTTGTTTATATTTTAACTCGTTTTCCCAATAGTTAGAATGACTTACTCGATTTTTTAGAATGTAAATTGGGCTTGTCCCGTAAATAAAGAAATACGAAATATTCTCACCCTCCTCTTTCACCTCGAGTCCATCACGACAGACAAACGGGTAAATACAGAAATCACTAGGGATCAGGTGTTTCATCTTTTTTTTAATCGCCAGGTGACTACATTTCAAGAACATGGAGAGGCTTTCTAACGCGGGAGGTTCAAGCCCCACCAAGCCGCTAGTTTAACTTGTGTTTCACAGAACTCAGGGAGAATGGTTCATGGAAGGAAGGTTTTTGGATTGTAGTTCGGAGTTTCAAAAATGGAAAACATTCTGGGGTGTGCCACACCTGCTCGACGAGTCTTCAGATTACACGTCATGACGACATACCTAACTAGTTTTTCTTTTGATGACACAACGTACGACTACGTATCAAAATTCACCCCCAGGTGAGTTCAATTGAGGGGACATCGCTTCAATGTTATTGGTCGCTTCAACCCCAACATTTTTCAACCCTTTCTACATACTTTATTCTACATTGATAGGTATGCTAATTCTCAAGGTAATAATACCCATCCAAAGGTAAGTTACATGCATTTCGAAGATGAATAATTTCATTGACGAGTAAGTAGGTATAGGTGCTACTACTAAATTCACCTCCTGATGATGATGTTGTGTGCAATAAATTTTCGTTTGTAAAACACAACTGAGTGTATGATTGATTGATCATTTTACCGCGCAAAATCAGAATCCCTCAAAGTCAAACTCTGAAAATTCCAAGCAGAAGGTCTCAAATTCCTGGAATAAATGTCATAAACTTGTAAGTTTTAAAGCCGTATGCATAATTATGTAGTTGATTTACTTCATTGTTCAATATTTATGTTAATTCACCATTAATCGAACAGATAATGCACTAATTCGTGTTCTCCCTATTAGCTCGGTCTGAATACTGAGGTTCTAGTGTATATCTATACATATGTTTTACATATATATGTACATATACGTTTTATGTCCATTACAGTATCCCAGATGGTAAAATCCAGTATTTTTTCAGCAATTTGTTGAGTTGGTAAATCTCACCAACCCCTGTCCTTTGTGGACACACAATTTTTAGAATAGTATGTATACTCACGTCTTCTTCCCAGTTTTTTCATCGTCGCCGCTATATTAAATTCAATAGGTAGTATCAGGATTATTCAGGGGATGTTTCCTGTAATTATTCCTTCTTCGGTTATGATTTTTTTTCGTTTGGTCACTTTTATTATGTTTTTGCGTGTTTCTTTCTTTTCTATTTATGAAATGTTGTGGAAAGATTGAGGTCCATCGGTCCCGATCATCATTTGGTCCATATGACCAGTTTTCATGGGAGAGATGGAGCAGCAATTTATCATGACCCCCCCGACCGTTCACTTCAGACCCTCATCGACCCAGAACTGGTGTTTTACATGCTGTATTTTATCATAATTTATTTCAGACATTTATAAGCCCTCTACTCTTCCGTTCTGACCGTAAACACAAATTTTCTTCCAATCGGTACCAGATCTATAATATAGGTGGATCAGAAATGTCAGTCTAAACTTCCCAGGAATGTAGCATCTATGAATTGAGAAATAGCTACCTCTCCGATATTTCCCATGCGAGATCGGCATTGATGACCCTCTGGGAGCGCTGTGACTCAGGTTCTGATTCTCACGGTAAGGCTGCTCAAAAGACCTCGACCTGTGGATCACTTCCGAATTTGCCGACCTCCGATGGGACAGCATCTTCTCGTTTAGTGCCCGTAATCTAAAAATCACTCATGTGAGCTGTATAAATAAAGCTAATTCATTCGACCTTGCAACTCAAATAGCGAACTATCAGCTCTCAGGAAGCCTGTCTTGGTGGAGATTTCCCTACCACAAGTTAATTACCTTCGACCATCACTTCGTTATATTAAGGTCCTCATGATCAGGATTCATCCCCAAAACATAAAAAGTTCAAGATGGAAGGATGCACTCGTTACAAGTTCAGCACTTTGGTTCGAGATTTAATGTAACCCGGTAAATTAAAGCACTAAGTCCCAGGCCTAGGATCAAACGAGGGACCTCCTATTCTACAAAATGAAGCTATCAATAATTTGTTTTCGGATGGTCAAAGCTGACCATGAACGACTTGATAACTACTTGACGCTGCTGGGGTTCACCGACTTCATTTCAGAAATTAATGTAACGATGATTTTGGAAATAGTACCAATAAAATGATATCCCAAAGTTAGGAGTGGTGACGTTTTGCCTACATTTTATGGAAAATAAAGAGCACTTGTATTCACCAGCCCACCTAAATGCGTGTGAGCAGTGCAGATACTAGCGATTGATTAACATCATACTCGTAATATTACGGCAACGATCATTTTTTTTGGGGAGTAGGGACGGGGGTTTGGACGGATGGGTGAAGAGATAACCGACCATGAATATGTATTAGTCGACAACTCGCGTATAGTCGGTGATGTGCTGGGAGTTCCCACCCTTGTTCACCATCGCTGACCCCACGAACTTGAACCAACAAGTGGCCTGCGAGCTCATTTTAACCACCCTTCCCCCCTGCAGATGGAAGATCTATTGTCAAGTGAAGCGGAACATCGGGGGGCCGCCCATCTTGCTTACACAATATATATTATCCGTCTTCATTGATGTTTGTGGATTCATACACAACAAATATCTACCGAGGCAGTCTTGGTAAAAAGTGGGCACCCCCCACTTGACAGTGATTTTGGCTTTTCAAGTTCCTAAATATTTGCAAAAAGTTAACAATGATCTTAGAGGTAGAACTGAATAATTTGATTAGGGAGGTAGATCCTGAGGTTTTAGTTATCATGCCCCGATCTGAACTGTATGGAAGGGGAGGGGGCTTTTATATAATTCCAACCTGAATAGACCCTCTTCACGTTCTCCACTCCGAGCCCGAGAGTGAGTTTTGGTGGAAAGGTGGGGAAATCCGAGGTCAGCTAGTTAGTAATAAAAGTAAATTAATTATAAATTATCTCCTAGTGTGAGTATGAACGGAATTGAACGAGTAAACGTAGGGGTTGAATAGGAAAAATCGACTAAGCGATTGCAACTCGGCTACGTTGAAGGATTGCACTCGAAGGAAGTTGGCCGCCGGAGGCTCTTCGGGCCTTTCACTACATCCGGCTGAGATTGAGCCAGCAAGAAACAAGAGTGATATACACAGCTGCGCTCCGGGCCACTCCAACGAAACCGAGTGCACACAGCGCTCACGGTGATCGCCAATTAAACCTCCTGACCGTTTCCGATGACTCAATCTCAAAATGCAGAGCTGCGCTGGCACGGGATCAGTCAATCTATCACGAGATCTACTGCTTTAGAAGAATTACCATTAGGGGATTGTAATGTGCATGTGCCAATGTGGTCGTATTAAATTAATGAAAAGGAAAGTGTGTGTATGTATAGCTGATACCTTCTCATAGTGTAACTAGGTTTTGGTACTGTTAATCAATTTTCATTTGAAAAAACAACGTGATGTTTTCATCTCAACATTTTATATAGGTACCAAGGAAGGAGTTCAATTCTCATTAACCTACTAGAGGAAAGGTTTTGATACTGTTCATGAAGTTTCATTTCGTTTCCCAAACAACTCATTTTTTCTCGAAAAATTAGGTATTGATTTATTTCCCCTAAAGATAATTTACATGATAATAAATCTCATTTCGAACCTCAACAAAATGTCTTCCAGCTTCAAAGAAAGAAGCCATACAATCGTCGTACAGAAAGAGTAGTCACAAGTTTCAAATGTCCCATGATAATAAGAAGATTAAATACACTGCCAAGGACCTGGCACAGAAGCTTCCTCTTGGCCTACACAGTAAGTCACCATTAAATTTTTAGAAAACTAGAAATGGCCGGTTCGCCATGCTCATGACAATAGAATGCACGGCAACCAAAAATTAAAATATCTTTATTTTTGGAAAATACAAAACACAGGGGCAAAAAAGATGTAAACCCACCATTTAAACTCACGCAAAAACGGCGTTTCTCTAAGTTTGCAGTAGATATTACTGATCCAACCGTGATGGAATTCATGGGTCTTGGTTCAGCCCCCAACTACCCTCTGAGTTTGAGCGGAATCGTTCCATTACAAACTGAGATATCGTAGTTTCAGGAAATTCACGTTTGCGCATGCTCAAACGCTATTATTGGTCTGATGGCGATGAAATGCATAGGGGACTCTCTAGGGTCGAACTCGATCAATCTCTGAAAATTTCACTGAAATTGGTCTAGTTGTTCCGTAGCTACGTCTATAACAACCAATTTCAAGTCTGCGCTTGCGCGGTAGCTATTACTGATGCAATCGTCACGAAATTAATAGATGATTGTCTTGGAGTCAGCCATCAACTATCCTCAAAAGTTGAGCGAAATAGGTCAATTAGGAACTGAAATATCGGGGTTTCAGGAAATTCACGTTTGTGCATGTGCTCACGCTACCCATAGTCCGATGGCGATGAAATTCATAGGGAACCATCACGGGCCTAACCCGCACAATCCCTGAAAAGTTGATCAAAGTTGTGGAAGTTATGGCTGTGGCAAAGGGAAATGTGGACAGACAGACGGACAGAAGGACAGACGGACGGACAGACAGACACGATACCAAATTTGTTCAGGAGGCCCTGACTCGCAAAATGCGAGTGGAAATTTTGATTTTGGAGCACACAAATTTTTTTCGTTTTGAAAGTGAAAACAAAGCTTCCGCTGCCCTGCAGACTCGGAAGCGAAAGGTTCAGGGTCATTGCTACACATACAATTTTCTTAAATTACAAAAGTAGAAAAGAGGGACGTGGTGTAAGGCAACTAGAATGAATTATCCTGTTATTGTCCGGTGTAGGTAAGTTACGAGTACCTATATCAAAAGCTGCTTCATATTTACATCCACATTTCAACGCTTCCGTTGAAGCTAACTGGCTCGACGAAATTAACGAGTCGGCACTATGGTTCATTATTTGCAGGCTTAATTGGTGTCATCGACTGGTGGCGGCTGAGCATGTTGTTTCAACACTGGGCAGGTGGACATGCAGACAAAGACGAGGAGAAGGAGCCCGCGTATCTGCGTGGAAGATGATTGAAGGGAAGGCCGAAGTTCCCCAGCGACCCGGCCTGGCAGCAGAGTAACGTCTCTTCAACAGAGCAATTGACCCTCAGCTTTTGTGAGCTGATTGACCAAGATAGGCCTTTTGTCACACCAAACTCTTACCTACTTGAGCAGATCAATTAACCCGTTGGACGCTTAGCTGAAAATTTTCGTTGATTCTCTCGTTTTGTGGGAATGTTCGAGCAGCTGCAAAGAGAGACCCCGACATTGAAGGTATGCATATAAATGTACCGGCTCAGCGTTCCGAAGCAGTCAAGTAATTTGTCACAACTCGATCGTCCTCGAACTCGATAATCGGTATTCTTGGATTTCGGTGGGGCTAGTCAGACCAATTTAATGTTGATATTATCGCAGACAGAAGTACGACAAATCGGATGTAAGATACAGAAAAATTGTTTCGCTTAGTCGAAACTATGTGTAGTCATCTAATTACGCTATATCCTGCTATTTTGAATAATTTTGTGGTATGTTAATGACAACTTTTCGAATATCTAAAATGTTCAAATTAGGTACAGATAGCTAGGTTTAAAAAAAATTAAGGTGGAGTTGATCAAACGTTGTAAAACTCAAAGGAATGGATGGGTTATGATTATGATGGAAAATGGGTATCTGAGATACAAAAACTGACCATGTTGGCGAAATATGTCGAGGATTTATCACAATATACACTTATATTTCGCACATAGTACATGGTTCTCTACCTCAAACACTCTTCCTGACTCCCTTTTTCGCTCAGCTAATCGTTTCACCGTTTTTCCTTCCACCCGTGAACCCTAATACAAGGTGTGCTCGCTTCATTGTTAGGTTTACTCACGCTGATCCCGAAATTAGATGCCTCGTTGATGTGAAGATATTTTGAAGAATACTAGGCATAAGAAATAATAGGAAAACATACTTTCCATTCATTCATTTGAAGATAGAAAGGTACGTGAAGTCATTCTCCATAACAATCAGCCATAGTTACCATTACAAAAAGCATGGTGTTTAAAAGGTGACGCAAGACAACCGCTAATAAATATTCAATGAAAAAACTGACTAGGTTAACTCGGTATCGTATCCCATAATTATGTATCTGCTGATTGTTATAGGAAAGCCGATCCCAAGGTCCTTAGAATTCACTGTACTCCTAACCTTAATCCATGAGTCGCTCGATTGATATGAGTTATTTCAAAGTGATTTCTCCGTTATAAATCCGAGATGTGAAACGCTTTAATTAACGAAATACCACTTCGAAACCGCCACCCCAACAATGAGGTTCAAAGGTTCATGGTTCCCAATAAATACGTCGCAAAATGATATAACACGGTTAACAATTGGAACACGTCTCGAGTAAAATGTCTAGAGGGTTTCAAGGTGAAACATCTGATATGAGACGTCACACTACTTTCTCACAAATACAAACTTGAACTCGCTATTTTTGAAGGTCTGGAAGCGTTGCTGCTCTCAAAATATTTTGCTGGAATTTAGGAGCATTGGAAGTTGTTTGCATCTATAAAAAGGGTAAACCATGAGAATTTAATCAAAATCCTACGAGTAATATGCGGAGAATCTTAAAACTGCACTAATAGGTTTTTTCTAAAGCAAAAAAAAGGAGACATCTTCTGCCTGTTTTCATTATCGATTTTGAAAAAAGAACCCCGAGAGCTGATTCTCTCAATGGTTTATGCTCATACGTACTTATATAGCTACGTAAAAGCCAATAACAAGAAATCCGAATTTTACATTATTGTCGTAGAATATCTTGAATTAAGAAGCAGAACAAAAGTTATGAAAATGAGTTTTTTCGCCAACCAAAGTATTGTTAAAAATAATTTACCTGTTTTGATTGATCCATAAATTTTAGCAGCTGAATCTAATTGAAGTTCCATCATATTATGCTCGGCATACATAATAAGCACGATCATTCATTATTACGTGTATCTGAATATTATTGGTTCAAGGCGGGTTCATGTAGGTGTGCCAAAGGGAGTCGCGTACTCATGTACGCGTTAAATTATCAAGAACTATTTCGGATGCTCTCAAAAGGTTTGCTGAAATAGGAGGTACGGTGGCAGAACTGCTTGGCTCCAAAAATGTTGAAAGTTACATAGAAGGAAACGTGGCAAGCTTATACGTTCTTCTATCTCAAACCTCGGAGTTCAAACAAAGGAGTTGAACAGCCAGTGTAAATAAACCTGTATTCGAATTAGGTTTAAAATATGATATCCTTCAGTATCTGGCACGTCTGAATCGCTAAATAACTGGAAGAGGCATAACAATAATTTTTACAGAAGTGGAGGGCATGTTAAAACGAACGCGATTATGCATTATAAAAGCGTGATTTCAAGATGCTATTGGACAAGTTTGTATCAGGGGAAAATAAAATTACTAGTACCCCTCCCTATTTACAAATTTTTCTTCGCCGAATGATGGACACGGGAATGGCTAGAGTTTTCCGAAATTCGGCAAAGTTTTCGTTTCTCATTTAAAACTCTCTTTGAACTCTATTTTGAACAAAAATAAATTGTTATCATTCAAGTTAACGAGTTAAAAGAGGATTTGAAACCAGGATGACTAGTTCTACCAATGAAATATAAACAAGAAATTCGTGTACATGAGCACAACCTCTGTAAATTATAAGGAACACGTGCTAGATGTGATTTGCTTGGTCTTGGATTCGTGTGTTGGCATATGGGGCTCGAATGACCCTTGGGAGGAAAGAAAATGAGGAAAGTAAAAAACAAAAGTTTCACCCAATTTGACGTTTTACTTTCAATACTCGTACAATCCTAAAATCAAGTATAGGCATTAGAAAGCCGTTCGCCGTGAGGACCTCGGCACTTTTGCCCCTCTAGTTGGGTTCAAGTGGCACTGCTTGCTTTGGTCCGATGTTGAGTACCTATGGTTTCTATATGTATGAATTCGCACCAGCAAGAAAATCAGCTCTAGAAGTTCATTTTTTGCGGATACCATAATGTGAGACAGAACGTCGTTCTAGCACATTTTTGATTTATTCCCTCAAACCACCCTTAGGATTTTTATTTGATTCACATGATTTACTCTACCAAAGGCAAACAACTACCTATAAATACCTTGTGCAAATCCTCCATTTTATATTTTCTGATCAATAAGCAAACCCAAATATTTGATTTGATCATTGATCAAACCCCGTATGGATAAACACTTAATTTCTTTGATATAAGATTTGAGTAGGGCTTTTGGGTAGTCGATCTGTACTTACTCTTTTTATCCGAGGTCATCCGATAAAGAGTTACTGGCATTGAGGAACACGCGTAGTGAATGTTCCCGTCAGAAATATCTTGACGTATCTGGGAATTGGCCACCGACATTGTGCGCGAACATTTACTGCATTTATGAAACATGTTGCAACAGAGAAACCGATCCTCACTCGACTGGAGCTTGAGAACAACTGATGAAACACAACGCTGATTTGATGATAAACAACTGATGAGTATGATGATTGAATACTCGGCATGCAATATTCAATGATTCAATTAAAATTCATTCAGAGAAATATTCTCACATTGCAGAACAAAAATAATATACAATAAACATTTATTCTCATTTTCTTAATTTTGGATTCCTTGAGCCCAAGGTCTTACTGACCTCTCCAAAGAGAAAACTATATAAGGCGTGTTTAGTGCTTTAGATAAGCAGGAATCAATCTCGTTTCCATTGAAATCGTAAAGTGACGTCACATTTTTTTGAAAGCTTGTTTGATGAGTTGTTGTTATATTCATGTACTTAAGAAAGTATAGATAACAAGTTTATGTGTAAGTGTAAATGAGTATGTGCTTTGCTTGACGTACTCCGTAGTTCGATATCGGTGGATGTAATGATTAATGTTAAGTAAGAAATGACGCAGCGCGCAGATGAAATGTTTCGTATCTTGTACAGATAATATAAAGCCTTTATAAAGGGGTTTTTCAAATAGCTATATACTCGTGATACATTCAACACCTTCGTGTAAAATTTTGAGGGTGACTTGTTCACACAGTTACACCTATGTCTACTGTAAGTAGGAGAAAATGCTGTGAATGTACCTACAACATAA
>JAEMON010000001.1:53808897-53826489 GCA_030264115.1 Lygus lineolaris
GGAAGAGCATCAAGCTGAATGGACGAAGAAACGAAAATGGTTTGAAGGACGTGAAAGAAGCAGCGAATGCCGGTATAAAAGTGCTGACAACCTGACAGGAAGTGCCAGGCGTCACATTTGATTCTGCTGAATTGACTACAACTGACAATCGAATGGGATTCCACCTCAGAACAGAAGAGTCGTGCGGCGTAGTGTTGTGAGGAGGCAGTACAAAATAAATGAGAGCTTACCTTTTGGCTTCGCAAAAGATGGCATGGTTTTTATTCCCATAACTGTCGACGTCTTGAAGAATTTTTGAGGACCGGCGTGGAAACGAAACGACTGCGGATCACAATATGATTCGAGCGGGCATCGGTATGGGGAACCGGTCACATGGGACTTGGGGTCCGCAGTACCAAAAGCGAGCACTGGGGAGGGGAGGTTGGGGTACAGCGTACAGGGGCGATGAGGTACGAAATACTCTTATGAAAGACGGATAGCGACGGTGCCCTGAGACGGACTAAAGGTGGCAGACAAGCCCAAGGCCCCCTCCACCACGTCCTCACGGCTATGAATGGGCCGATCCCCCTGTCTCTAGTAAGCGGCCCATTGAGGACCAGCGTCTTTTTTTCCCTTCTCCGCTCGGGAGGAGCGTATTTTGACCTAAATGATAGCAAATGCTTCCAGTATTGTGGGAGGTTGGGAGTCTTTCCGACAGGTAGAGTTCCGAAAATGCAAAACCAATAATTATACTTCTATTTCCTCCTACTCCATGGAGGAGAGTTGTATTTTGACCTAAACAGGAAGGAACGATCACTCCCAAAATTTTGGTGATGTTTTTTGACAGGTAGACTTAGAAAATGTTGAATTATTATTGCATCTATACTGTTTTCCCTTCTACTCTCCGTAGGCACGTCACATTCTGACGTATACTATAAAGGAGATCAATTCCAGGAGTGAGCAGTCTTTTTTTTTTTTTTGATAAATCGAGTTTCAAAATTGCAAAACCGTATTTTGCGTCTATTCTTCACCCCCTCCAACTTGAAAGGGCGTATCTGACCTACATGGAAGCTGATGCACCAGGTTTTCGAGGAGGTAAAGAAGTATATTTCTGTATGGTGGTGATGAAAAACGTACTTCAGTTCCATACAAAATTTTTGATTTACCCGATAAGTAGATATATTTCGAATATTACATAATCTTCGAGGGCTGTGTTATAGGTATTAATATATCTGCTTGGTTTTTCGTATTAGGTATATATCTCCTGGAATATCGTCACTGAGAAACATACAAATCAAAAGAGAAAGAAAGGAAAGGCTGATTTGGAATAGAAAGATGAAAAGTATAAAGATCGTTTACTGAACGTATCTACCTAGAGTTTCAAACATGCAAAACCGACTTCCCCATTTACTCCCAATGTTGGGGAGGGAATTCTAACAGGGCGAATACCAAAGAATGCAAGACATGCTTCGCGTCTCTCTTTCGAGCAAATGCTCTTGGTAGAGGGGTTACGGAAGTTGAGACAGATCTAGTCTTGCAAAAACCTATTTCTTTGCCAGAAAGAGCGTAGTCTGCCGCAATACAGGACAATTCTCCGACGTTTGGAAGGTGTTGAGAAGTCTTTTCTGGCTTTTAATCCCCAAAATGGAACTATCAATTTTACTTTATTAATATCTAGTTATTATTAGGTTCCATTTTCAGATACTTTGTGTGAAGATATGATTTTAAACGAATAGACTAACGATAACTTTGAAAAGGCCAGCCAGGGTATAGTTACTAGTCAAAAAGCCAGCCGCATTTGACGCCCATCAAGAGGTTAGATTTCAAATACCTTCTCTATTTTTATAAATGACTGAAATTAATTTTAATAATATATATTTATATTTTATAGCAAAATTCTCTGAGAGATTGCTAGGAACTTGAGGTGGGAAATTTCACTGTTTAGTCACGTCAGTGAAAACATCCTCCCTCATGTTTCCACTATTCAATTTATTTCCCTCTCAGGAATAACCGCATCCAGTTTTCTTTGTTTTCATACTCCCGCCATTGCGAACAACTCCCCATGTTATTCTGGTTTATTCTCATGGAAACGGACGGAGTTTCCAGGTAATGTTACAAAAACAGTAGCGTTTGAAACTCTCATTTGGAAACAACCGTCTCAGATTTCTTGTCTGTTAGGGAATCCGGTATAAACATTCGACTGTTTCTTGTTCTACAAAGATTCAATTGCACTCGAAAAGTTAAGAGCGCGGTTCCAAAATAAAAATTGTTCATAAAGCTCTGAAACGCACAAAGCAAGTGGAAATTTTGATTTTGGAGGACAACATTTTTACTCGCACGTATGCATGCCATATTAGCTTTCTACCTTCGGTACTGAGGATGCAACACATTATCTATCAAGCATTTTCAATTAAATAAAAATCATTCTGAATTCTTCGAAAATTCACTAAAACATTTTCAGTATGTACTAGTCTTCACATACTCTTACTTTCATCGTTCTTGAAAACTCAAACTTCGTCTATCAGTAACATGATAATTGAAATCATCGTATTAATGATTAATTTAGAGTAAGTTTAGTCGAACAAAAAATATCGATCTTCTGTATGATGGAGTGTTTTGTATTTTTTAACTTGAGGTGTAGAACTGATCCCATTGCAATGAAAATCATAGGAATAATTTTTATTAAGTCCAGCCCCCATCTACCAACCAAATTTCGGCGAATTCGGGTCGCTAGTTCGAGAGAGTACGAAATTTGGCGATATTCACATTTTCGCGTTCATTTGGCTCTGGCAGTGAAATTCATAGGGGACCGTCCAGGGGTTAACCCTCGCAAACTCGAAAAATTTCTTTGATATCGTACGAATAGTTTTGGAGTTCTGACGGAACAAGGAATTGATCACAGACAAGCAGACCGACAGACAGTTAGCTCTGAACTGCAAAATTTGAGTAGAATTATCTCTACTTTTCGTGTGAACCTCTCAAAATCTCTACTTCTCGTACCAATCACCTCTCAACATTCTATGGTATGACTTAAGGCATTTTGGTATATAAACCGTAAGCCTTTTTTATTATCTCCAAGATTCTCAAAAACAATAATTCCTGACTTCTCGGGTTTCTGGTACACGACTCATGTTCAGTCCACGATTATTCCTTACAACCGTCTGGGAAAAGAGGACTGTTGTGTTTGCGAACACACGTTTGTCAACACAACAAGTCACACGCTCAAGGTGACATAATCCGCGCATTGTCCTTCAATATGAAAATAATTAGTCAAACCGCGACGAAAATACTCATTTTTCAGAGTCACTTGTTTTCTCTTTCATTCCTTATTATGAAAACAATTCACCATCTGTTTGCGATGCGTTTCCCTAAAATCACGAGTATGTGAGGCGCCAGTATAGTGCCGATTTTCATGATAAATTTCATTGGGTGTATGTTGAAATTTAAAATCAATGTCATGAACACATGCAACAATAATACCTATAGTGATTGAAGAAATTCGAAAAATGTTATCAAGGAGCCAATACAATTTTCCGCGTTACAATAAGCTAAACCAAAGACGGGTCTAAATTCGTGCACCGTAAACACCAATCATTTTCACAACATTGTACTCAAAACGCAATGTTTTTTAACACAGACAGAACCTAGGTAGACAGTACCTAGGTAGACAGTACCTAGTGAAGTTTACAAAAATTGACTGAATCATGAATTAAAACGTGGTGCTATGGAAGTTTTATGGCCGGTAGTTCCCTCCTTCACTCAAAAAATGAGACTTGGTTTCTAAGGCTTGTCTTGTGGTGGTAAGTTTGAGATCTGGTAATGGTCTACTTATGTTAAATGTTCAATATATAAACCCTTGCTTTTATTGTTATTTCGTTGTTGTTTCTGTGTTGTTATTTCTGTTTTTCTGTTTCTGTTATTCCTGATTTTTTTGTTATTTCTGTTGTTTTCTGCTTTTATTGTTATTTCTGTTGTTTCTTTTTGTTTTCTGTTTCTTTTTGTTATTTCTGAACTGTCAATGGCGAGATGGACTTAATCACAGCCTTTGTCAGGGTATCTACATACTCATCACATAGCTAGTGATAAAGAAATATTGACGTACATTTCTGGATTAATCACTTCATATTTTGAATTTCTTCCAACTTCGCTAGGGTAATTGATGCATCTAGATGGAATTTAACGAAATTTCCAAAGGCGAATAAAACGAGATTGTGAATGCGGTGGTTGGATTAGCGCAGTACCTACATTGGGATGAGCACGAGCCAAGATCCGACCAGGTGGTGGAGCGGAAGTTGGATGATGAGGGAGTGTGGAGGGGGACAGGAAGGAAGGTTCGTCTTACCAGCACCCCTACAACACAGAGCCCCCGGGGTGTCCCATCTGAGACCCCCGTCCTCTCTGAGAGGGGTGGCCACTTGATTCGCCCTTTTGTCATCCGGGGGCTCTTTCTCGTTCAGGGGGCTCCCATTCTCCGGAACTCATCCCGCAGGGAGGGGGGGAGGGCAGGTTTTCTCTGGTGATAAAAGGATAGCTCTATAATGGGACACTATAATAATGGGACACTACAAGGAGTAGGTAAACGGGCGGGGCCCTCCAAACTCCGAGGAAATTGCGATCCTCCACGGCCACTCGAACTATAGGTAGGTGATACGAGTACTTACAAATCTTAATAATGGTCAAATCCCATAGGGTGTGATACTTATTAGTATTTAGTATCGATAAGTATAAGAATATTAGTAATCATTAGGGCGAAATGTCCCACGTTTAGTTCCAAAAGCTGCCACCACGTCGCTTCAAAATGAACGAAAATTACCTAATTTCCGTTGTTCCCTTGAACGGGTGGACCGATTTTCATTCTGCAAAGCTTTTTGTCAATGGTATCATCAAACTTAGGCTCGTACATTCAGTTTCGATTTGTTTTAAATCGCCTTCCATGGTGCGCAACATTTTTTTGCTCAAATTTGAACATTTTTTGAAAAGGTATCCAGGACATATAGTTTTGCTAGCAGAATCCAAATCAATTTTCATATTCAAAATCGGATTAATAGATCGATCGGCCTGTTGGAACTACGAATTACAATAGACGCTCTTTAATCTCTATTAGCAGGCCAGAGGAGACGTTGCCATATGTTTCCCCATTGAGATGGATTGGAAATAGTGAAACAATGTTCACTGAGGGTCCGAATCCGTAGAAGGTGGTCCTACCCAACCACTCGGAACATTCGGACTGGTTCCTTGAATAAGAATAATATCTGAGGTACCTTTACTAGGTAAGCTCGTGTTTCCTAAGGTATGTAGACAAGTATGTCATAATACCTATGTATAAAGTCGCAACCCATCGAGGGAACCAATAAGGTATATGATCCGTGATATACTGAAAAACTAGGATCAAGGTGAGTGGAGTGATCTGTACTATCCAAGAAAGTTCTTCAAAGACGCAGTACAAGGAAAATTAAAATCAAGACTTCTCTCCTGCTCAGAAACATTTGGTGGGAGTCACTCTGAGCTGGAGAATATTGGGAAAAGGTGGGGGTGGAGCGGCAATCGTGCAGCGGGCAGGTAAAAAGTTGCTCCCTCATTAATTTTGTCTCTATTGTAATTCGTAGTTCCAACAGGCCGATCGATCGATCCGCTTTTGAATCCGAAAATTGATTTGGATTCAAAAGCGGATCGATCGATCGGCCTGTTGGAACTACGAATTACAATAGAGACAAAATTAATGAGGGAGCAACTTTTTAGCAAGCAAACTCTATGTCATGGATACCTGACATTTCAAAAAAATGTTCAAATTTGAGCAAAAAAATTTTGCGCACCATGGAAGACGATTTAAAAAAATCTAAACTGTATGTACAAACCTAAGTTTTATGATACCATTCACAAAAAGCTATGCAGAATGGAAATCGGCCCACCCGTTCCAAAGAAAAATGGAAATTAATTTTGCCCCGATAGTACAGGCCATCTATCGAAAAAATTGCTCACTAAAATGAGGAATATTTCGCCTTAAGTATCAAAATCCCATACTGGATTTGACCATTATGCCATACAATTTACTAGGTTATATTTAATTAACGACTGGTGAAAAGGGATGTAGTTACCATCATCATCTGTCAAATTACTTTAAGATGTTTGTGACCACTATACTCTAAGGTGATTGTGTGAACTATGAAAACAAATTTCGATGCTTGGCTTCAATTTCTACCCAATGAATGAATCAGCTCTCTAATTTCATTTCTTGGAAAAGGAACTAGCCAAAATAGTTTTGAAGTGATTCTTTGAAAATTCGCTTTCTAAGGCATAATTCAAGATTGGAACTTTTTTATTGGGTATATTGTTGCAGGTTTATTAATATCGAACATTTTGAAATCGAAATAAGGTACCTACTTTAAAAAAATCATGACTTTTCTTACAAATGGGGATTTTGAGTGAAAAGAACGGGAGTGAGCTGGAATAGTATGTACCTATATATTAGATAGGAACACAACTAGTATGTATTTTGATAGTTGAACAGGAAGAAGGTAATATTTAAGGAAATGGGTCCTCCTAAAATATGAGTCCCACGTGTGGAACCCATTCAAAATGGAAACAAAGAGCCCAAGTGCCCCGTATTTGGATCACATCATAGAAAAAGAGGCACCAGTGCTCGAGGAGTGGCGTGACAAAGAATGAAATCCTAGTTGTGAAGGGGCGAGGAATCAACGCATGATAGGGGTCATAGGTCTGATTAGGCGGACTGGCGAGAGAGGGTTTGGTCGTCTACTTAGATTAATTGTTGGCCATAGGGGCAGGGGAGGTTAATCTCGTGTTAACTCACACAATAACAGCATCCGCTCCCATTACGCTCACTCTCCTCTCTTGTTCTTCAGTCACTTCTGAACTCAACACCTTCTTTCACCCGCCGAGGGCCTCTGACTACGGTGTAGGTTGAGATCATAACCGTCTCAAAACGAACATAGATTGTTTCCTGGAACCTTGTAATGTGATGGAGTTGTCTAAAACGTGTGAGTTTTCTAAGCGAACCGAAACCCTATGATCAGGTGATCACACCTTTGGGAAGTGAAGAATTACTGACCACCAAAATAACATTCCACCAGTATTTTACACGTCCAGAATAGGAATGGGCAGGTTGTCTCCAGATGGTCCTCAATGAAGTTCGTCGCAATCTAACCCAATAATGTTCCTATCGGTACAGAAAATGGTAATTTTCCCTAATAACGCAAAAACGTGATTTGTAAGCGAATTTTGGGCCCTAATATTTGATCCTTCAGAATCCTCCACAAACGTTGGCCAACGAACTCAATCTAAGTTTTCATAAAATAGTTATTGGAATTTTAGTACCATTCTGGATTATTTTTTCAGACCGTCTTGGGGTCAGATATCGACTGACACACATATAGATAGATGTAGATTAATAAAAGATACAAGAGGAGGAAAAGAAGAGGCAGGCACACATAACAGATTACATGTCATATAATCCGTTATAATTCCAGCCATGATAGACCCTAAAACTGCTGTTCAACATCATGGGGAAAAAGAGTCGTCCCTGTATCCAACCCGAATAGGGAGACCTAACCATTGTTTAAAAAAAATGCTGATTTCATTGATTTCATTCAACGAATAAGAGATGAGTGCTGGATTCTGTAGATCTCGACTGTGCGGGATCCCTAGGATTAGGATTGGAAACACTGTGGCAGGTTTTTGTGAACTCCGACTGTTCAAGTGAAGAGCTCCGAATGAATTATTGTGACGACCATCTCAGAGACCTCTCGAGGATGTGACTCAAAAGTTAGTAGAAGCGATGGAGAAGGTTGACGTGGAAACAAATTATCCGGCCCATTGTTGGAGGAATGACCATGAGAGGTGAGAAGTGGCGCGGATCTAACCATCTACCTCGACAGCACAAAATGGCGGCTCCAAACGCGTCTATTTCAGTCCGTTTTTTTTTTTTTTTTCGCTCCAGTCCGTTTTCATAACCCCAAGATGCTCTGCAACTCTGAGGAAGATGGAAGGGGGTGTCAGGGAATCGCGGATGATTTATGCATGAGGGGCTTTTGATGTCACTCCAACTCTAATGGCGGGTCTCGGGATAAATGGGAGGGGCGGAGCGAGTTTCAACTTCTTTTTCTAGGATTTCGTTCATTGCAATTGCAGATCTTCCCGAAATACATCGTGGACAACTTGAATAACGTGGTTCGACCAAACATCGATTAGTGAATCATCATAAGACACCCGCCCTCTAGATGAGAGAAATCGGACGAATTCTTCGTATTTGACTAGTTACGCATGCGCAGAAGCAACTACTGTTTCTACCATGCAGTTTTATTCTATTGAAGCGTACTTGAACACACACCTAGATAAATATACATGGTTTTCATCATCCGTGGATAACAAACCGTGGTTTCGACTCGGTATACCTAGGTGCTACGGCCACATTTATATGAATGAAACATCATGAATCTCTTCTCCATGGACTGCCATATAAATTAAAGAAATCAGGAACATTTTTCTTGTAGAACGAATTTTTCTTACTCGCTAGCTCACAGGGATGTTTATATTCTAATGAAATTGCAGCTAAAGACAACGTACAGGTTAGGTCATCCATGGATTACTACCTCGAAAAGATGCGGCTTGTCTAGTTAGCCAAGGTAGGCACAGCCTAGCCTGTAACCTGGGCTAATATAAACGAGGAAATTGAAAGGGAGACATTTGTTCAACTGAGATAGGTATTGTCCCAAGTAATCCATTATATATGGCCTTTACATAATTGTATTAGAACTAGGGAATATTACATCATTATGAACTGAAAGGAATAGCAACATAACAGGGGGGTTAGAGGGAGTTAACTATTTCCATCTTTCTTTACTGGATTGAACGAAAAAATAAAATTATAAATAGGTACCTATAATATTTTTATAATTTTATTTCGTCCATAAAACAGTCCCACAGCATGCGTTAATGACCGAATTTTCAATGAATCAATTTAACCGATACTTGAACGGGGTTATGCTTACATGAGATTTGGCGATTTCATTATATTCCAATGTCTAAGATGATGGTTTTCACCAAAATCCTCGTAAAACACGTTTTCCACCATTTTGACGCAAAATTTCCAAAATTTTACAGTTGAGTACTTATTCCGAAAATTCTGGCCAACGAACTCATCCTCTCTTTTGATATTATAATTTTTTTTTTTTTTGATTTTTCAGATCGATCCTTGGTTCAGATATAGGCTGGAGTGACACATATTATATACGTACATATATACGACTATTCAGCTTAGATTTTATTTGAAAATTCGATAAAATGGTGTTTTTTCCACTGTTTCTGCTGGGTTGCATCATTGAATCAATAGATTTTCCAATTCAAATTCAGAATTTTCCAATAAAAATTCAGAATTTTCCAAACCAAATTCAGTACATTCCCAACAGAATTCAGATTTTCTGTTTTAAAAAATTCTAATTATTTTGATAAGTATTTATGGTATAAAACTTCTGAATTTGGGAAAAACCTGAATGAAATGCTGAATTTGACTTGGAAAACCTATACAAGGGCATACCTACTTATGGACTCAAACTCAGAATTTATCTCAGTTATATAAGAACATCTGTCATATTATGAAGAAAACAGGCGAATTCGAGGTTTGAGAAAACATTAAATACGTTTGGGCAACATTTGACACAGCACGTAAATGAAGAGAACCTCCCCTTCCACCTGTACCTCTAAATATCAGCGGACCGTGGCGAAGAGAGATGCATAATTATTATAGTGGGAAATGGAGAAGGGAGTGCCGATCGGGAGTTGATAAAAAACCCTCAATAGGGAGGAGTTGGTAAACCGTAAAAACGGAAACGAGCGAATCTCGTACAGGATAAAGCTATCGCCTGCAAAGTAGCCAAGGCGAATGTAGGACGAAGAGTAGAATATAGGCGGAGTAGGTACTTACACTTAACCCGCGATGACCGGGATTCATGGCAGTGGTATACGTGAGAAATTTTATTTATACGTACCTGTAAAAGAAAATAACAAAATTAGTAATTTTAATTTTATTTACAAATTACAACATAATGGAATGAACAACTTGAAAGCATCAGAAGTAGGATCCAGTAGATTTCTTTCAACCAATAATCAAGTAACTATCAAAATACTAGGTAGGGAATTAATAAACCAATTGTAAGTACCCAAATATCTGTGTGGGAGAGGGTAAGCAGGTGCCTCCAGAATTACTCGTCCAATTAAATTTGAAACTGGAGGGTAGATGGTAGCTCGGCCCTGGATCTCATTGAATTCAATGAAAATTCGATTCATGCGAAAGTGAAAACGACTATTGTTATGACTCACGTCATTAGTAGTTGCTATATTGAAATGCTACTTTTTTCTTGTAGCAAAATATATATCAAGTACCTACGGTTACTATAATATTTATGAAGTAGAAGTCATCCGTGCCAATACTGTAATGTAGAGGAAATAGCTATGGTGAAAAACGTAATAATAGATTTTCCAGCACTTCAAATGAAGCAACACAGTGTTGTTTAATATGGAAGGCAAATTTTGTTACTAGGACTCCAACTTTAGAAAAGTATCCTTCCCTGAAAGTATCGATAGATAGGAAAAGAAAAATCATTTAATTTATTTAATGTAGTTAGTTAGGTAGAAGGTTTGATTTAAAAATCTCGACTATATGGAAGAAACCCCACAGGTCGCTACTATGAGATATAATAAATAATAAGTATACAATGATATATTTTTCCTCAAACGAACATGTGATATTAGAAATTTTCCTTTAATAAGAGAAATGTGGGTAATAATTAAATTCAGTTTTTTGTTTTGTAGACTTGAAGTTCCTACCACGATTGAACGCGATAATATTTCGTCTAGTTCATAGCCTTAATTTTTGGTTAATTTCAACTCGGCGGTGGGCCAGGGCCCTGCGTCTCCGGTTAACTTAAACCCAACTGGCTAAAATTAAAAAACATCAAAATCAATCAATTCGTTTATTTGTAGAAAGCCAAAATGACTGTTACAAAGAGAACTTAAAAAACATGGAATATGCATTAGCTTTAATTTAGCACTTACGAAGCAACTATAATCAGTTCATGGGGTTCAATTACAATTGAGGACTACAGTGCTTACTCCTACTAGCGTACTTCATGTAAATTATTGTAAAGGTATCACCAGTCCCAAACTGCAAACTCCAGCCAACTTAGTTTGTATAATTCCAGTACTCCTCAGAAGGATGTTTAAGGAGGGGGAAATAAGCGATTTTTTTCGGATGGAAAATGAGGAAGTTATTTTTCCTCAGCAACAGTTGTACCTGGAAAGCATTAGAAAATACCTCGTACGGTTTTGCGTGACAGTTTCCGAGATATATTTACTTTCATCAGCCCACCTGAAGGTGAAAGGAAAGTATTGCGATCAACAGAAAACCCAATTTCTGAAACACCAACTTTTACTGGTCCTAATCGACATCCGATCAATTTCCTCCACGTTTTGGAAAAGTGTAAGTCCGTATGTATGTATGTATGTATGTATGTATGTGTATGAACACGATTGCGGCCCCTACGAAAATGATTTAAAAAATTCCGATTTCGACGATTGGTTTCTACATGTCTGAGGATGAGACCCTGAGAATTTCAGCCCTCCAGGTCAATTGTTAGGGGGAGAAAATGTTCCAAATAGTTGAAAAAACGTCGTTTTTAGCTCATTTTTATGTTTTTCTCCCAAACTGCTCTAATGATTTTGATTAAATTCACAGGACTTACTCTTCTAACATGTCGAAACAAGTTCCAATACCCTTCGTCTCCACAAAAATATATTGAGGGCCGAAATCAGCGTTAAAATCCGCAAAAATTGCCATATATATATATTTATTTATATATATATTTATATATGTGTCACTCCAGACGATATCTGCCCGAGGGATCGAGATAAAAGACCCAAAAAAATTTTAAAATGTCAATAATATCAAAAGTAAGGATGAGTTCGTTGGCCAGAATTTTTGGAGTACTCCAAGGGGTCAAATTTTCAAAATTTAGTTTAAAAAATCGCTAAAAAACGTGTTTTTTGAGGTTTTAGGTGTGAATTACCATCCTAAAAATAGGAACATATATGGTATATTCGGAATCAGCGTGAAATTTCCTATAAGAATCACCCACCAAATCGGTTAAAATCATTCTTTGAAAATTCTCTCATCAACTCATGCTGCATGAATGGAAATTTTTTCTTCCAAGTTTTGCCTCATAATCCAATTATTCCTCCTTGGATAGGTTGTTTGCAGCATGTAAATGCCGATTTCCCGATAATCAAAATATCGCTGACTACAATTTTTCCATCAAATTTTCAAAGTTGGCCTCCGTCATTGGAAAGAGCAACCGCAAACCTGTAGATATTATAGGGGTTTAAACTTCAATTGGAAATATTTAGACTGAGAGGTTTTTTTTAAACCCCAAGGTAGTTTAGGTTGTTTCTCAATGGACAATCAACGGACATCCACAGCTACAATATGTACCTATAAGCGTAACTAGCATTTGTCTGAGACAACACCCAATATTTTCCCGGTTACATCTAATATCGCTCACTCGCGATCTCAGGTGCGATCGCACGGCGATGGTCCGAAAAATGAGAAAAAAAGACCGTTGAGTCGACCCGCGGCGCAGGTGACTCGAGAACGTCTTGACGGCGCCATCTGGTCTCTGATGGGACGGAGGGAGTCCGTCTTTTCCCGCGATATGCGGGCAGTAATAGTTATCTGCCTCTGACCCGTCATTAATATCCGAGCGATCGTTATTTAAATCGATGTACCGCTTCTTCGAACGGGGGTTTTCACAGACGAACGCCTCTATATTAGTAACGAATGTTTTCTGCGGTTTTTCGTTCTTCACTATGACGAGGTTGTAGAGAGTCACATCTGGGAATCCACGGATCAAGCAGCTCAGATGAATTACTTTGACTGGTTATATATATTTAGTAAACTTACTTCAACAGCCCACACTCAAAATTTGAGTGAAGATGGGCGAGTTTTCTACAAAGATAATTCGTTATTGGGTTGGTGGTGTTTCGGTTATTGAAACTCTTGTTGGGTCTTAAACGTTTTATTACAGATACATAAGTGTTAGGTACATGTTGCAAAAAAATACAAATCCTATTGAATAACTTAGTTACTAACTTAGGATCTAATAACTATGTTCCTGCTAAGTTGTTTTATTGTACAGTTGGCTGAACAAGGTGGCTTAGTGATCACCGAAACGTGTTCCTACCACTTGCATGAATTAAAAGTTTAATGACCCCAACAAGCTACGGTGAGGCCATCGGTAATCCGATTTTAATGAAATTTCCAGGAATTGTGCGGGTTGAGCCCCAGATGATCCCTTATACATTTCAGCCCTGTCAGATCAATAGCAGCCTCCGCGAATATACAACAGTGCATTTCCAAAAACACCGATTCCTCATTATGTAATGGCCCGTTCCGCTTGAACTGGGAGTATTGTTGGGGGCTGGCTTTTAGATGATTCCCTATGAATTCCTTAATAATCAGATCATCGGTGACCTTATTGTTCAATGAAATAGTTTATTCTTATAAATTTCTGAAAAATGGTTAATAATATTCATGAGGAAAATTTTGGACTGATTCCGAATAAACCCCATGTTCCTAAAATAGCTAATAAGCACTCTTAACCTCGAAAAAGTGCGTTTTTGACCATTGGAACCGCCCAAAATTGTTTTCGTAGGAAACGTTAAACTTGGTATTCTGCATCGAATGATACCAACGCCACATCACAGCTGTCGTGATTTTTCAGTTTCCCTTTTTCGTGCTCATGAGTGAAAAAAAACAACAAACTTTTAAAAATCACCAAAAATTATGGCTACCGTGTTAGTGAACTGGCGTTGGTCTCATTCGACCCAGAAGTCTCAGGTCTTCAACTTTTATTATAATTTTGAGCATAGGTGTAAATTGTCCGGATTTAGTTGATAGTAAACACCTTCTACCTGAGTATGGGTCAAGTGTTGGCCTGAAACGCCGTTAGAAAAAATAATGAAAGCTGTTTGAAGGTGTTTACTGGCATTGGTCATTCAACTCAGAAGTTTCAAGTCTTCAACTTGTATTATAATTTTGGGCATAGGTGTAAATTGTAGGGATTTAGTTAATAGTAAACACCTTTTACCTGAATATGGGTCGAGTGTTGGCCTGAAACGTCGTTATAAAAAAGAATGAAAGCTGTTTGAAAGTGTTTACTATTGGCTGAATCCCGACAATTCCAACCTATATGAACTAGTAAGCAACGTGAAAAAACCCGATTGAGGTGTCAAATGTTCATGAAATTTTGCGTAGAATCCGAATCTGCAATAAAAGGGGGGGGGGGGTGCCATTTGGAAAAACAAAGTTAATGCGCGTTTCGCGTATTTTCGCGCATGCACGGCGAGCGAAAATGTAATATTTGAATTCCTCATCAAAAATTATGGGGGTTGCCGTATGTAAGAAATATTTACCATTTTTGTGACGAAAACGGGAAGGGTGATCCATTCACTAAGGACCACCCTTTATACGAAAATGGGGTATACTCGGAATCAGCGCAAAATTTCTTAAATAAGAATCGCCCACCCCACTGTAGACTCCTCAAAATCCATCACACTCCGGCCCATTTCATCCCGCGTTCACCTCCTCGAGGAGTTGCTAGAAGGTCGAGGAACTCTGGAGGAGGCGGGGGATGCAGGATGGAAGCACAATTAAACGGCGGCAGCGTCTCTGGGTCAGCAATGCGGATTTGCGGGCAGGCGGCGCCGGCGCTGAGCTCCCAAACCCGAACCCGAGGGAGGATGTCCGTATCCGTTGTTTTGACGTGCCTCCACCCCATAACCGTCTCATTCTCTTTCATTAACCGCACCTCAATGATCCACTGGGATGCACACACTACTGACCCGCTTCAGGTCAGGAGAGCCGAATATGCTGTCTTCGAGGTCCCGACCTTCAAACCAGTGCATTTCAACTAGAGTTGGTTAGGATGCAAAACAAAACGACATTGCATCAACACTCTTCGCCCACGTTGGTGGAAATTACTCAGGTGCCCACAAATGAAAATGTTCCATTCATGCAGCAAGAGTTGATGAGTGAATTTTCAAAGAACCAATTTAACCAATTTGGTGGGTGATACTTATAGGAAACGACACACTGATTCCGAATATACCATATATGTTCCTATTTTTTTAATGGTAATTTACACAAAAACCTCAGAAAACGCGGTTTTTAGCTATTTTTGAGTGCTATATATGTATATTATTAAATATATAAAGTGTTAAATATCAGGAATCGTTTTGGAATGGTCAGGAACGGATTTCCATGAAGAAAATTTTCAAAATTTTGCATTATTTAAATGCTGAAGCCATTCCAATAGCTTCATTTTCTTCGAAAATTCGCTAAAAGAGTGCAGGAGTATGCAGATGGGTGGAGCAGTCTAATCGTAGCCATCTATCTATACTGCTGTAACTAAAAATAGAAGGCCATTTCTAGTGACCATCTGAGTGGAGCCACCAAGAGACGGGTGAGAAGATCTTATCATCACCTCTCTCAATATAGAAAAAACAAATGTTGTTTTTGCAGGAAAAACGAACGTTGTTAGATATCCATGTTATATTTTTATATTTTTCCCCCTGTTTTGACTTATAGACATAGTTTTTTAACCCCACACCCAGTTTTAAGTCTACTCTAGCGTTGTGTCACACTATTCTTGTTGTTCGCTTCTACAGTCCCTGATGAGGCCAAATAAAAATGGCGAAACTTTACCATCTGAAATGTTTCCCTATTTCCCGTTTTCCCCTCTTCTGAAATGGCATCCTGCTTTAAAAAAAAAAAAAAAAAAAAAGATTCCCACTTCAACTCAAGTTTTGAAAAACCTGTTAAAAACAAGCGTTTGTTTAAATGAAGGCAGAAAGAGATGGTGAATTAGCAAAAGCAGCGGTGATGTGAAAATAGGAATGAGCAATCTACTGCCAACTTACAACACAAACATCCCTACGGGGTTTTTCGCAGGAATTGATAAGGTACCTACCTACCTATGATAGTACGGTCGCTGTGATAGTATCCGCCTCCTACCGCCCTCTACGTCGGAAACATCGGAAACTGTGATTGAACGACCTTAGGTCGACGGTAGGTCGGAGCTCGCCACTTAGTTGCAGATCTGTAAAGCTGAGTTCGCGTGGAAGCGCTAAAACCGTCCAAGTGTTAGCGTAATTGAATTTGATTGGCAGATTAGCTTGACGCTTACACATTTAACGCAAGAACGACTCTTGAATCTGACTGTCCTTTTTCGAAAATCTTGATTTTGACGTTTGACGGATCTGCAGGCTGAGCGGTGATAACTTATCACTTATCAGTGATAAGTGATATCATGCATCTTCAGCAAAGAAGTTGGAATAATAATGGAAGCGCCCTCCCATGTCTAATTATTGTCGGTTGGTACCCATTTTATTTTTCTTCAGAAGGTCGAACTTTTTCGATAAACATGGTTTTGAACAGTTTCTCCCTGCCTTTTTGTTTTTCTTCAAGATCTCCTGCACTAAAATAACAATGGAACCAATCTTAAAATTATCTTCGATACCTACTTACTTGAAATTATTGGTAGGGACCTACCTACTTTATTCATTTATTTTTTTGTTTTTAGAAGATCTGTACTATTTCATAGAACCGTACAAATTCATGCTCGCCTTGATTTGTTAAACTTTTAACTCGTGAATTTCAGTAGGTTCTAAGATAACAGTAGGTATAATTAAGATTAAAAAATTACGATCCTTGTAAAAAGGTTTCTTTGCTACTTAGGTAGGCACCTATTCATTTTCTAGGAATCAATAGGTAACCACTTAGTATACTTATCAATTTGCCAATAATTCACCACTATAAAAAAGAAATGTCAGAGATAATTATATTACGCATAAAATCTGATTAAACAGGGATAATACATTTTTAATTAACATTATATTTCCGAATATTCCTAAGTACTTACCTAGACAGCCCAAAACGGACAGGTACGTAAGTATGAAGAAGGTGAATGGTTTTCTTCATAAACTGAGATCAAAATCTACCCTCAGAATTAAAAATTTAGTGATGATAGGTCAAGGCTGGTAGGTAATTACTGCAAGGCTGGAATTTTTGTACTTTTCACTGTTGCTTTCGGTACCATATCTGTTAACGAAGAATGCTATCACGTGTTTTAGGCATCAAATGCCACACAAAATACCATTCTCACAGAAAATGAACAAATACAAAAACATGGAATCATCAAAGGGATTACTACCTGCACAATCCCTGAAAATTCCGTCGAAATCGGATGAAAATTGTTGAAGTTATGAGTGCTACAAGCTTGCGCATGCGCAGTGGGTACCGCTGATCCGATCTTGATGAAATGTGGTGGGAGGTGATGAAGGAGGTGAGTGTTTTCAACCATCGTTTAAACTATGCTCTTTTCGTTTTTCATGTACAATTGATTCCAATGCGAGTTTTATCTATGTCTGTAACTCATCCTTAGAAACCTCATTTTTCTACAGACACCCATGTCTGTTACTGGTCCATAGGAACCCATTTCTTTCTTTTAGCGAATTTTCGAAGAAAAATTTTTGTAATGCAAATTT
>JAEMON010000001.1:53837213-53854456 GCA_030264115.1 Lygus lineolaris
TTCGCTCATCAACTCATGCTGCATGAGTGGGACTTTTTTATGCGCAGAATCAAAATATGAATCAGATTTATTTTGAAACGTCGAATAAGTGAGCTAGAATGAGTTGTATTTCAAGGAATGGAACATGTGTGAGCAGAACAACGGTATTTTTTCGCCAAAACATCTACATTTCTCTCAGAAATACACAGAAGTGCCGTTCTATTTGAACGTGGGGGATAACAGCGAAAACGATGTCAGAAGCAGCCGGCGAACAGGTTTGTCTGTTCCGGGACAGCGGAAGTTTTTATTAATCCCGACATCCAAATTCTATAAATAATATCAAACTCGTGATCCGCAGAGGAGGAGAAGATCGATGGGAGAGAAGGACGAGGAGATGGCCGGAAGTCGGCCGTTATAAGCCTACTTGGCGCATGCAGGGTAACCCAAATATCGGGCAGTCATTATTCGAAAGAAGCTCCCGAAACAGGCGCATTTAAAAATTGAATCCTCGCGTGCCGTCCTCACCTGCAATTAAAAGTAATCACTTCATAATCATTTGATGCCCAAAACGACCTGAACACTATAACCGCAATTGGTACGGCGGGCGTAACGAGTGAAATTGACAACTTCCAATTCGGAGAGTTTAGTATTATTAGTAAAATTGGAAGTTCACTATTAGTAGTTGGTGGGGTCGCGGCCGGTCGACCAGGAGCGAACGTTCAATTAACATGCGCTGTTGATGGGGTAACACAAATTGTAGAAAACTATAGATTCTCAACAATTTTGCTTCAGAGTCTACTAGCATTGAGTTCACTTTTAGCAGGTGAACTTTCTTCCCCTCCGAAATCAAAACTTTCCACTCGCATCAGGCTCACTTGCTGAACAATTTTGGTCTGGTGTCAAACCGTGTTTCCGCAGATCCTTGCCACACGAATAACTTCCACGATTTTCATCCGATTTTTATGACATTCACAGGGACTGTACACGTTTTGCTCTAGATGGTATGTTATGCATTTCGTTGTAATTCAATCAATAATTTGATTAATATTGCGGAGCATACGGTAGAATCCTCCAATCATGAATTTCTAACGGTATAACGAACCGATTTAGCTCAAAATTGGTGGATAATATAATACTTTAAATCCTCTCTACCGAACCATAACATTAAAACACCTATCAATGGTCCGAATACACAATCGTTTCATGGATGTGCGACACTCACTCGGTTTGACTTTTTGTCATCAATATCACGATCAGCAAACGTATGGTATAAAGATTGGGAGGTACTGAGGGACGTCCAAAACACTCAACAGATTGATTCTAGAAAAGTTATTACTTTCCTCAGCCCACTTGAAGACGAATGGAAAGTATTACGATCAGCAGAAAACTCCATTTCTGAAACACCACCTTTAACTGGTCCTAATCAACATCTGATCAATTTTCTCCACGTTTTGGAAAAGTATATGTAAGTCCATATGTATGTATGTATGATACGAAAATGATTTTAAAAAATCCAATTTTCAGGATTGGTTTCTACATGTCTGAGGATGAGACCCTCCAGGTCAATTATAAGGGGGAAAACATATTCTAAATAGGTGAAAAAACGTCGTTTTTAGCCCATTTTCTAGCTTTTCTCCCAAGCTGCTCCAAAGAGTTTGATGAAATTCACAGGATTTACTCTTCCAACAAGCAGAAACAAGTTTCAATACCCCTCATCTCCACAAAAATAGAGTGAGGGCCGAAATAAACGTTAAAATCCGCAAAAATAGCCATTTTTCAGGTTTTCACGGGTGAAAAAAGTAGTGTGAAGCCTCGCACCAGGTTTTTTTTTTTAGATTTTAGAATACACAATGCTTCGTTATAATGGGTAGGTAGGTACTTTCGGTGTTACGATTGTTCTAACTTTTTAGTTGTTACAACTCAAAAGTAATTATAGGCCGTAGGTTCTCAACTGTTGTTGTAGTAAGCAGAATTCAATTACCCCATTCGATAGCGGAGAAAATTTCCTAAAAGGTGGTGTCGTTGGCTTGTTATTGAAATTAGTCCCAGTGTTCCTTTTTCCAGTCCCAAAACACAAGAAGGATCTATGGGAAATTTCCCTCTTTAAGTTTTAACCCTTTTGGAATGATGGTCAAAGGCTACCGATATACCACTATACCTCTCCAGAATCTCATCTTCCAATATAGTGTTTAAGGTTTTGTGAGCAGGTCAAGAATTGTCCCAGCCATATCATTTACATGCAAACATCAGGTATTGAAAGTACGAAATCCTCGATTTACTCGTCTTAGTCGTACTCACTTATGTCTGGAGGGTAAATGTATGGTTTCAAATTGAATACCTCTAATCCTAATCCTCGCTTTTAATGCCTCTAATCTTCGCTTCTCGTTTCAGAAATATGTTTTAGGACAATGAATTGTAAAAAGACGGTATGATAAAAGTATTTGTATAAGAAGTTAATCTCATCCTCGACATTGCACGTGGTATACCTTCTCAGATGTGACTGTTTGCTACAACTATGTTCTTGTCCTTCGTCTTCGAGGGCTTGCGAGGGTGTACTATTTCCTCCTTCAACCAATCATTGGTAGGAGATCTAGGCGTTTAGCGCCCGAGGGCTGATTCGTCAACCCGTTTTTCGTCGATTGACTCTCAAAGGCGCCTCCGCCAAAGAGGGCGATCACGTGTTTTGATGTCAACAGGCCCCGGGCGCCCCCTGACGAGGAGTCTTACGAGAGATTTCCTTAGACCGAAGAAGAGGCAAACAAGAAATTCAATTAGTTCAACCTACAAAGGAAACCACGCCTCGATAAGTCGCCGATATTGAACCCGTTAGTCTCAGTTAGCAATCAGTATATAGTGAAGTAGATGCACAACTACTTAGATCCCAAGGGCGAAACACGACCATGAGTGATCCCAAGATGGGGAAAGATTCTTTTCTCCCGAAAAGAAGACGAGCTAGAAGTACGAAAGTTGGAGGGGATGAAGAAATGTTGGACGACCTGTAATTTCCATAATTTGTTTACAATGTACTCCAAATATGGGATTCATTATTCATACTTGTTAGCGAATGTTCGAGGAAAATGAAGCTATAGCAAAGGCTTCAAAATTTAAATAATATATTTAAAAAATTTCAAAATGACAATATGTAATATCAAAAGAAAGGATGACTCCTCGTCAGGGGGCGCCCGGGGCCTGTTGACACCAAATCGGTTAAAACCATTCTTCGAAAATTCGCTCATCAACTCATGCTGCATGAATGGGACTTTTATTTTAATAATTCACGAGCGAATGGGCCTTCCAGGCTTATTTGTAAACTAGCTGGCTTCCCCATGCGTTGCGTTTGAACGACTTGTACTGATAACGGAATATCAAGAGTTATGATGTGACATTCCACGAAGGTACAATTACATACGATGATGATGATAGGTACATTACTTATAATGCTTGGGCTAATCGTCTCAACAAGAACAATGCATATAGTGTCATGGGTGGATTAAAAGCATGCCGTTTCATGTGACGTTTGATACACACAAAGAATGGATTCCTTCACAAATAATGATAAGTGGAAATAATGAAAAACATAGTAATAAAGAACAGGATAGGTGGAGACATGAGGGAGTAAATTAGTAATAAAAAGGTAAATGGAATAGCGAGCAGTACATTACGATAGCAGTAGGTACGCGCCACACAGATGAGGAGATGGGGAGAACTTGAATGTGCTGATAATGTTTTGGAAGATTCCAGCTTTGCGTGTGGCTATTTTTATATCCATATTGGAGCTGAACTGAAATGGGAGGTAGTATAAGGATTGCTGGAGAAAAGTTGATTCCTCCGATGCAAGACCGTCCAAATAAAAGAGAAGGTATCAAGTTCTGCTAAGTGATCATTGTATTCATTACCGAGGACTCTGGTTTCTACGACCGAGTATCATCCCTTCAAATTTGATCGAAACCTGATCATTTGGTCGTAAGAAATAGTTGCTGTTGGTTATAACATTCAGGCAAGCGCAGAGGCGCAAAGCAATTATCGGTGGATCGTACAAGAGGTCAGCCCCCAACTACCTTGAAAACGTGAAGGGAAACTTGGCTATCAGATCATCTGGTCTCGGAAAATTACAGATGTAGGTAGGCACACAATTATTTGCATGCGCAGAGGTTGAGAACTATCCGAAAGCTAATAATAAATATTCAAAGAGGGACCATATAGGGGCTAACCATGGAAGAAGGAAATTTCCTCCTTCCATGGGGGCTAACAGGCAGACAATCTATGGAAATGTCATTGAATCTCTGAAAGTCTACATTTCACCTCTGCTCTTCGATTAGCTCACTTCGTTAAGTATAAATTTCACTTCGTTAAGTATAAGTAAATTTCCTCCTTCCATGGGGGCTAACAGGCAGACAATCTATGGAAATGTCATTGAATCTCTGAAAGTCTACATTTCACCTCTGCTCTTCGATTAGCTCACTTCGTTAAGTAAGATTTGTAATTATATTATAATTTTTACCAAGCCAAATGAAACCTTTCCCCAAATCAAAAACGTCCGCCGATTCGGGCGGGCAGTACCTATATCTGCACTTTTGTAAAATGGACTTATAGAATCAGTTAGTGAACATTCCACCAAAATTGTTAGAACAGTTCTGGAGTTATAACTAAGACAACAAATTTCAAGTTGCAAAATAAATCTCGCGGATGAATTTTGGATTGTTGCAGATAATTAATATCGTAGAGATGTGCATAGATTGATAGATTTCAATCGCGTTCACATACTACATTGTATGAACACTTGAAATCGTAAATAAACTACTTTGTCAAGGCATACCTACTAAAAATGCTCATTACAGGTCCAGCGTTCTAATGCCCAACCGCCGCAATCAAGACCTGTCTCATTCTTCCCTACTTTACAGGAGACACAAAAAACTGATTGTAAGCGTTCCGTTGGCGTAATTTTTCAAAAATAATTTCAGCAGGCTCATCTTTGAAGATTCGTATGAATAAATATATTATACAATCATTATTAATAGTTAAAACATAGTTTACATTAAAATAGCGATAAAAACGCCGTACGAATCTTGTCGTATCCAATGATCTGTGAAATGTAATTTCATCGTATCTCAACACTTTTTCATTCTTTTTCACACCTTTTGCACCTTTAACAGTTTCTATAATAAGCATGGTGCCAGTTTTTTATTGAATTTCCTACCGGCATTGATTGAGACACTGTGGGTGGTGATGCTTTAGAAAGGTTCGGTTTGTATTATGTTTTTACTTATATAAGTTTGATGACGAAGCTAATACGCGGGGGTTAGACAAGGTGTGGAAGTAGCTCTTTAGGGTTCTTGATAGGATAAGATCGATTATAATTCATGATATGATATGATAACAAAACTGCAGATATCAGTGGTACCTTTCGTTTCACGTCTAAACTAATTTCACCATTGTCTCCCTTAAGCGGTTCAATATTCCCAAATGTTAATGTGGTGAAAGCGGAATCTTGAATTTAAAGTTATAAATTCATAAATATTTTCCAGTTGTGGAATGTAAGTAGGTACCTACCTATCATAGAGAGATGACAAGGGAATATAATTAGAATATTGAACAAGTTGTGAAGGGTATGTATCTATCTGGGGGTACCAGATCTACATACTCCAAGTACCTATCTAGTCCATTATTATCAAGATTTCTGTACAATCGCGGTTCTACCGTCGGCATTCAAAATTCGAATCGTCGGGATTGCTACGGATAGGCGCTATTCTAAATTCAAACAAGATTCTTTCAAATTCGAATATTGGAACATTGCTTTCGAATGTTGGTTCATCAATCTCCAGTACGTAGAAACCTAAATGGATTTGCGAACGGACGTGTCAGCTCTCAACAAAGAAAGGAAACCGCTGCGAACGTAGAGGTCTACGACGTGTAGCGGCGGGGCAGTGAACTACCACGAAGTTCCTGCAGTTGCAAACTCCCTCTAGAGGTCGTTCCCTACACTCTGAGCACGAAGCCAACTAGTTTGTAAGTCAAGAATAGAGTGCAGCACTAAACATGCGGCAGCTGCGTCGCGTTGTTACTTCCAACGCCGCCAGAGTGTAGCGTGTGTCATCCAGGATCCGAAGATGTAGGCGAGTTTCCTTACAAATGATCCGGACCTGAAGCTCCAATGATACTATCCCCGCAAGATGCCAAGGAAACCGGGCTGTAGGTATACCTACTGTCGACGAAAAATTAACTAACTCATTCTTCGGAAATTAACACATTGCTTCCTTGAATTCAAAATATTATATGAAGGTTGTGTCATTCCAGATATAACATCAACATTTAATGATTAGTCTAAAATTCCAAAATTTGTGGCCAAAATCATGTCAGTAATAATATTGATCATTTTGGTAGTTATCAATATCGGGTTAAGCCGGGACCTACAGCCATGATGTAGGTACTCCTACATAGACATAGCTCAGCTATATACTCCTTTCGTTCTTCCATGGAACAGAGCTACCTACATGGCTGATTACGTTTTAAAATTTTACTATACAGGGCGTCTACAGTTAAGTTGGGGCAAACATCACGAATCCATTTTACAGATAATTTTCAACAAAAATTGTCCCCTTGAGTTTTTTTTATTACCCTTATTTCTTGAGTTTTTCCAATTTTAAGATTTTGTTTTTTCTTTCGACCTTACATCACTGAAACAGCCAAAACTCCCTTAATTTTTAGTGTAAAATGGAAAATAAACCATTAAAGAGCCATAATTTTCCTATAAGAAAGGCCTACTAACTAGCTTCATCAGTAGATTTTTAAGGCTCAAAATTCACCCCTAAGTTCAAATTTTACGAATTTTCCAAAATTTGAATTTTTTTCACGCATTGTTTAGCTTGTAAACCAAGACTGTTAGGCTTGGCACTCAACAGAAACAAATTTTCTCGGGATGTCAGCATTCCAACGGTGAAGTACTTCCTGATTTTGGTGCACTAATTGAGAAAGAAAATTGCGTTTGAATGCGAAAAAATGTGGGGTTTTCAAAGTAATCGAGTGTTTTAGGGCGTTGACGACCTGACCATGACTTGAGGAGTTGAGTATAATTTTTCAGGTAAATTTCCAAGCTGGTAACACTACCAATTTATTTTGACTGATAAAAAATTGATTCTCGAAACAAGTAATAAATTTTATGACATACCAGCACATCCAACTCACATTTTGGTAATCTTTGTGTGTTGATTGAATTTGTCCAAATAATTATTGCTCAGATTCACCTCAATTGTTCACTAGCTCAGCAAAATATGATTTAGATGTGCTGGAATGTCCAAAAATTCACTATTTTTCTCGGAAGTCAATTTTTTTATCAGTCAAAATGAATCGGGAGTGTCACCACTGCATTCAGCGTGGAAAATTATCTGGAAGACGCTACTTACCTACCTCCTCCAGTCATAGTCAGGTGGTCAACATCCTTAAACAATCGATTTCCTCGAATAAACCACGTTTTCTTGCATTCAAACGCAATTTCCCCCTCAATTAGTGAACCAAAATAAAAAAAAATACCTACTACTCCGATGGAAAGCTGAGATCCTGAGGGAGTCTTTTCTGTTGAGCCCAACTCAGCAGTCTTGGTTTAGAAGCGAAACAATGCCTGAAAGATAAGTCAAATTTCGGAAAATTCTTAAAATTTGAACTGAATTTTGAGCATTAGTTTTTATCTTACACTGTAATTCAAGGGAGTTTTGGCTGTTTTTAGAGATGTAAGGTCGAAAGAAAAAACAAAATCTTAAAATTGAAAAAACTCGAAAAAATAAGGGGGTTACAAAAAAAAAAACACTCGGAGTAACATTTTGTTGGAATCTTTTTGTGGAATCTATTCCTGAATTTTTTCCTAACTTAACTGAAGACACCCTGTACAGCATAGCTACATACGGGGGTATCTATTATGGGTATGATAGCCTCTGCCCACTTCAATCTTAATAGCCATATTTACGTATTTATTGGATCACGTTTTTGATCACGTGTTTTTCCATCACCACCTTTAAGGAATCCCTTCCCGCTTATTTCCCGCGATATGAAAATTGCACTTAACTTTGTTGCATCTAGAAAAGTTGTTCAAGTGTAGTTTGAAGAGAGAATTGGCGGAATTTCTTGACATACTTCCACATTTTTTGAGATTGAAAATCACGATGGTTGCGAAATATTCCAACATTGCGGCTGTAGTTTTTTCACCACTGATAAGATAAAACAGGCCCGAGATTTTAGAGAAAATATTCACCTCCTTTACCTCGCTAAAAACTGGGTCAACTTGCGTTTGGCGTAGAAAACGAAAAATGCGAATAGAAGATGGGCGAATTCTCTAGTTACTAGAGAGACCTTGGTCAAATTCGTTCCTCGATTGTGAAGGAAAATTAATGAGTTGGGGCAATATAATCCTAAAACCAATTTTTTCAGATATTTGAAACTGGAATACTATTTTTTAATCTACAGCGAAAACTGGAAAACATGTTTTTCCGTCTTCATTTCAAGCAGAAGGAAGAATGCGGGAAATAATAATTCCCGAAGAAAATTACAAAGGTCGAGCAACAAAAATCTCAGAACTCTGGCGATTTAAATGTAATGAGCATATACAGTGTGCTGTGTATACAGGTACAAATGTACACGATATAGCTACTGGGATTAGAGTAAGTGCTTACTTGATACTAAATAGCTGAGAAAACAGATAGGTACTGCCTATTGCCCCAAGTACTACTTGATAAACTACTTGATTCGTTTCAACCGGGTAGGTAAGAAAATCCTACTGGAAAAAACCTACCAAATAGCTGAGCCAATAGGTAGCAACTAGGCACCTAGTCGCTATTATAGGTCCACGGATATATTGATTGCAACAACAAACGAAAAAGGACAAAAATTAAAATGGGAGATTATAGTAAGTAACAGCAGGAAGGTAGATATACGTGAAATGCACACATTTTTAAACCAATCAGTTGGGATACGGAAAACTAACTTGTTGGAAAATCCCTATCTTCGGGAGCAAATATATACAGTTCACCTCCATAAACATTTACGACGGCTGCCAGATATGGTTCGATAACATCACATCTTGATGACCAATACATTCTCTAGTGTATCTGTGTAATGTATGTTCAAGTGATCGGGTAATTATGAACTTGGAAAAAAAAACGAAAAATGAAAACGAAAATGAATGAAATGGAAACCAAAATTCATTAATCAATTTCACTCGTTGGCGATATTACCCAAACCAACTCAACACTCCAAGAAATGAGGCCGAGCACGAAATGTCCGGCGGGCGAGAAGAAAGTCGATCGTAAACTCCCTTTTGAAAGTGAACAGTTCTTACAGAGCGAGCCCCTCAGGATCTGTACCGGTTTACAATAAACATTTTACAATTACGAAGCTTGGAGAGTTCAATGAACGGCTTACATTTGGGAAATGGAGGGAGTGGATAACGTTGAGACAACATTTTGGACCATTTTTCTTGTTATTCAATTCTCTAGGGGGAACAGCTATCAATAATTTTAATTTCGTAATTTTGATTTTGTTTTCTATTTTATCATTCCCTAGCGGGCTCAGCTATCAATAATTTTAATTTCGTAATTTTTTCCCTATTTCATCATTCTCTAGGGGGATCAGCTACCAATAATTTTAATTTCGTAATTTTTTTCCTATTTCATCATTCTCTAGGGGGATCAGCTACCAATAATTTTAATTTCGTAATTTTTTTCCTATTTCATAATTCTCTAGGGGGGTCAGCTACCAATAATTTTAATTTCGTAATTTTTTCCTATTTCATCATTCTCTAGGGGGATCAGCTATCAATAATTCTAATTTAGTATTTTTTTTATATTTTATCATTCTCTAGGGGAATCAGCTATCAATAATTCTAATTTCGTAATTTTGATTTTTTTTCTATTTTATCATTCTCTAGCGGGCTCAGCTATCAATAATTTAATTTCGTAATTTTGATTTTTTCTTTTATTTTATCATTCTCTAGCGGGCTCAGCTATTAATAATTTTAATTTCGTAGTTTTGAATTTTTCAGTTCCTTTTTTAAAATTAAAATTGGCATAAAGGCATCTCACCCCCCTAGAGAATGGTAAAATAGGAAGAATGTCGCCAAACGCATCAAAATCTGTTGATAATTCGCTGAGAAAAATGAGAAAAACTGTGCAACTCTAAAATGGTTCCGGGAGGGGGTAGGGTTTCGTTTTTTAAACTTATTGGTCCTAAGCAGTAATAATGTTATACTAAGAGTTCCTATAAACTCTTCGGTAGCCGAGATTCAGGCGTTTTTGAGGAACTTTTGGGCTTAGTCCCTTGCAGCCTTAACTCTTATGAGTTTACCGCTTCGTTCTTGTAGGCAACCAGTTCCTTATAATCGAGAAAAAGGAAACTCCCTGCCCCAGAACGCGTTCATCAACAGCTGCGAGCAATAGGGAGCTGCTGTGGGACCTCAAAACGGAACCGGTTATCGGAAAGTTAGCATGGCATTTCTCAGCTCAGGATTCCATCATTTCGACGAAAGACGTATGATTAGGGTAATGGCACCCCTGGCCACGTGCTATTGAATTGACGTTTGCTCCAATTTTAGAGGGCGCAGTCCTGTTTTTCCCGATCCGTGACATGAATGGAGGAACTGGAAAATTCGGAGCAATAGTCGAGCTCCGGTCGATGATAATACATGAAGGTCCAAAACGAATCTTGGCAGAACTCGAATGGTTGGAGGTAGTGGAGGAGTTGACCAGAACAGGGCACCTACTCGAACCTGGGCCAGGATTTTATGAAAAATTATATTTTCTAACTCATCAACGATTTATTATTTTCCGTATGATAACAACTCTCCCCTCCGTGGAACATCGTTTTTCAGTTGTCACAAACACTGTTGCCCGATTTGTGGCTGAGAGCTCTATTTTCGACAGCTGATCTGGATGCTCAATTTTTGACTCAGCTGATCTGGGAGTTCAGTTTTATATTCAGCTGATCTGGGAGATCAATTTGCAGACACCATCAGTTTTTTGTTGTATGTAGGTACCTACCAAGTGGGAAAATGCCCACCTTCAGTATGAAGTGTTCTATTGAGTAAGGTAGATTAATTCAATATATTTTCTACCCCTGGGAGATGACAGTATCGTCAAGCTACAAGGACCAACCAGACCTCGAATAGGTCCCATATAAATGTTTTTAATCAATTTTAGTATTATGATAACTAATCAAAACTACCAACAATTTAAGGACGGATTTAAAAAAATTTGATATTTGAGTTCTACTTACCAACCTTATGTATAGGTCGGGGTATTAATGACTGGAAACGTGAAAATAGCAACAAATGGAACCGATGATGGGAAGTTACAGTAGGTAATTAGTCACTATTCATAATCTCCGAAGGTCGTGAAAATCAACGTGTTTATTACAATGTTTGATTTCCTCGGCCTTGGGAAGTGATGAAGAATAGTGACTACCCTAATTCCACCAAACTTCGATAATTAGTTAAAACCTGAACAACTCATCAAGCAAGAAGCAGTTGGTCTCATTTGACGTAGAGAGTTTGAATTTTCAAGGTGTTTTACGTCTTTTTTTAATTTTTCCATAACAATCCTAAGAAACCGTCAAGGAAAGTAAACTGATTATTTTGATGAGTAGGCAACCCTAAAGAACACTTGATTCTGATACCTACGTTCCTGGAGGGTATTTATTCGTGATCAGCTTGATATTGTCTATGTTCGGGTAGCCATCTCCGTTCCAATAATCCCAGGACGCTCAAAAACAAAAATTCAAGTAAGCATTTTAACATAAACCAGGACAAACCCCAGGACCCATTCGAAAAACTCCCAAACATGGAATAAGTAAACCTTTCTATTTAACATGAACAAATAAAATATCATCACAAATAAATCCTACTCACGGCCTAATGACTCATTTTTCTCAAATTCGAAGGGTAGTTGAAGGCTTGCCCTTAGATAATCACCAATGAATTTCGTCGCAATTGAAACAGCGACAGCCATTGCGCCTGAGCAAATTTAAAAATAGTTGTCACAAGCGAAACTCTGAAATTTACGTAGGTGAGGAATTTATACTGTCCTCCCAACTTGGTAGACGTTTTAAAAAGAATAACAAATTCGGTACCTACGGAGTGTTCCAATAACAACAAACTATGGAGGTAGGTTGAGGTACTTAGAAGGAGAAATAATAATAATGAATAGATAAGAAGAGCTGGACCAAACACCCTCAAAACCCATAAGATGTCCTGGAAAACCAGTACGGATGGCAGAGTTTGGTTCCAGGCTATGGTACGTTTGCTGCACCCAAAGTTGACAAAATCCTTATCCCGCTGAAGAAGGCTGTGGGGATCATTGCGGGAGTAGGATGCAGGACACGAAAAAACCCTTTTCAGTCAATTTGGCTTGTTCACCGCACGCAGTCAATTTGTATTCTTGGTGCTCACCCACACCTTCAAATATCAGGCATCAGTAGGTGGTGGAGGAGATGTCCACGAACATGGTATTCGCCATCGGCAGAGGGAGACAGGTGACAACACAACATCGTCATAGAATTTTTGAACGTCCATAATAACGAACGAAAGGATGAGTTCATTGGCCAGAATTTTTGGAGTACTTATTCTTAAGGGATCAAAATTTTGAAAATTGGGGTAAAAAAACGTGTTCTTTGAGGTTTTTAGTGTAATTTACTATCTTAAACATAGGAAAATGTATGTTGTATTCGGAATCAACACATAATTGCCTATAAGGAATTATATAAATAAAAAATACGAATCGAAAATTCGATCATTAACTAATGCTGCATGACTGGAAATTTGTATCTGCAATTTGAAACTTGTAATAGCGAGCAAATGGATGACTTAAAACAAAAAACTATCTATCTAACCCTATTGGTAATTCCTCAATGTTTCTCACTCTCTTTGGTTGTATGTAAAGTAGGACCTCTTGGCATGTATGGCCTTTGTATGTTCCTCATTCGCTCAAAACATCACCCATCCCTAAGTGTCACTTCCAGAGGCGGATTTAGCCATTTTAAATACCAAATGCTGGTCTTTGCATTAGATATTCTGGGCAATAGCTCAGAGTCATCCTAGAAATTATACTTGGTAGCTACCTACTGTTCAAAATGTCAACATTCAATCCACAGATGAAATGACTCCCACATTGTTTAAGACACGTGGTCAATACTAAATTATATTTTTTTCTAGATACCTGACTGAGATACGTGAAAGAATTTTACTTAACATTCCTCTCTATTTAGGTCATTGATGTTCAAGTAATTTTCACGATGATTTCGCTTCCTCTCTAGAAAAACGTCTGCCAAGTTGGATGGGCAGTATAAAGTCTCCCTCACTTCTGTAACATGGACGTATAGAATCAGTTAGTGAACATTCCAGCGAAATTCGTAGAATAGTTCCGGAGTTATCTCTATGACAACAAATTTAATGTTTGCGCTTGCGCGGTAGCTATAACTGATCCAACCGTGACAAAATTCATAGTTTTTGAGTCAGCCCCCTACTACCCTCCGATTTTGAGCGAAATCGGTCCATTACGAACTGAGACATCGTAAATTCAGGAAATTCAGAAGTTTCGGAGCCACGCCTATGACAACTAATTTCGAGTTTGCGCTTCGCAGTAGCTATTACTGATCCAATCGTGACGAAATTCATAGGTGATTGTCTTGGAGTCCGCTCTCAATTACCCTCCAAATTTGAGCGAGGTCAATTAGGAACTTTAACGAAATTCACGTTTGCGCATGCGCTCACGCTACTAATACTTCGATGGCGATGAAATTCGTAGGAGACCGTCACGGGGCTAACCCGCAAAATCCCGAAAAATTTCATCAAAGTCGGACCATTACATCATATAGTTTTGCCTGAGACAAGGAATACTGACCACAGACCGACAGACACGGAACCAAAATTGTTCAGAAAGCTCTGAACGTAAAAAGCAAGTGGAAATTTTGATTTTGGAGGACACAAATTTTTTTTTCTTGCACGAATACATAGCTTCCTACCTTCGGTAGTGAGGATTGCTAGTAATCGTTGAAAATTCATCAAATTGCGCTCTCAGGGTCTTGCTGCATGATAGGAACATTCATGAATGAGATGTTCAGCGCTATCACTTGGGAGCTACACGCGTTCTTCACCCGTGGAAGAGACGCGACCTTCCTCGCTCGGCTACGAGTTGTAAGCGGCCTCAGCAGCTGTTTAGCGGTAACGTGGGATGAATGGGCCCCCTCCACCAAGGGCCCCACACCGCCGAGGGCCCCCCTCGCCGGCCCTCTCTTCAACCCAACCCGCCCGCCCCCGCCTAGGCATCGCTGGGATTCATTCAGTAGCCTCTTCGTTCGGAGCTCTGCCGCAGCCGCAGCGTTTATCCTACGCCTCGAGACAGAAATAGAGCCTCTCCAACCGCCCCCACCACGACCTCTCGATCCAGCGTAGGCGTGTAAACTCGAGATACGCACTCTTATCATTCCCCGTTTTCTAAGGCAAAAGGGCTCCTTTCAGAACTTTATAGCGCATAATTTTCAACGAGGAGGAAGTGACTTGGATTTCTACTCAATCGTTGAAGCGATTCATCAACATCTCAGTTCAAGTGATTGAGAGGATTATTAGTGTCGAAAGAAGGGAATCAATGTTTGAATTGTTGCAAAGTCTTAGGGCGGGATTTATAGGCGATCCTTGAGATGGTCTCCTCGAAATTTTGAATACGGTTTCGGCTTAAGGAATCCTCGAAGAGCATCTCAAGGTCTCTTCGAAACTCGAGGACCGTCTATAAATCACGCCCTTAGAGACCACAGACATCCAACATTTACCCTTGAACCTTGAGTTAATCCCTGATTAAGCGAACACAGAAAATGTCGTTCCATAAACGCTCCATCCAGGATCGACTTGCATCTTCTTTTGTTGGGGGTTTGGGGTGGGAGTGCTGCCAACCCGCCCAAGCGAAAAATCCCCCCAAATCTACCAGAGAATCTCCCATATCCCCCCTAAGAAACGTAAAATCCTCTCAAATATACCCCACGTTTTAGATTATTCCAAGAAGAAATTTTTAATAAAATATCGTAAGGTCCCATTCGAGACACTAAAACATGAATTTCCAAGGAGAATTTTTTTTAAAGTTGCCTTCCAACATTTAAGATTGGCCTCCCAGGGCCTACGTTTCACATAATATCGCAACAAAATAATTAAAACTCAAATTATTACAGTGAAGCTCAAAAATTCCCCTAAAAAAAAAAGTCCTCGGGATGTCGAATCAACTCTATTAGGCCATCGCCATATTGACAATCTTGTGTTCAACTTCTCCATGTTGTTCGACTAAAGATCTCTTCCTCAAACTGAAACCCAAAATAATTATTGTTGATTGCTGACGTCAATTTATGAAGTTTCTGGATTTGGTGAATTCAGGAAGTAACACCACACAACAATATAATGGTTGACATGATGATTCGGTTAACAACATTATGGTTGGTTATTTTCCAAATAAATCTCAAGATTCGAGCAAGGAAATTAATATTTTATAACTCCCCTCCAACTTTGAAGTCTCACGTTTCAAGGTAAATACTATAACTTGTGTTCGATTTTATCACTAACGAAATTTAATCATGTATAGTGCAAAGCAAAAATCTAAGTAAGAAAGTAGATACAACAGGCCATACCTAATACCTTATTTAATTTAAGCAAGGTGTTAGGAATCTCTTATGAAAAGTTCCCAACTTGTGTGTTAAGGATGGAAACAATTTCCAACAAACCGATATATCGCAAACAACATATCGATAGCATGGATATATTGGTCCAAATATATCGATATGTACGATATATCGGGTACTATTGCAATGGCAAATAGATTTTAAAAATCTAACTTCAATCCGTGTTTTTCACTAATGATTTCTCATGTACTCACTCTGAAACTAAGGTATATTCGGAGGAGGGTTTCCATGTTTTGAAGGGAGAGAAAATTACTGAGAAGAACTCTAGAGGCCGAACTACTGATATGAACAAGAGAGGCGCACTCGTTTGGTCTTCCCTCCAGGAGAGAGGTCTCTCAGATTCGCCGTATTTCAGTGACTCAGGGCCCCCGTGACTCGCCTTAAGTCGATTTTTTATTCTTCCTATTAGATGCATTTTTTTTTTTTAGCGCGGGCTTCGACTACGTATTTTCGTTGGGATTCCGACTTCAACTACTACTGCGGGGCCCATCTGCCTCACGACATGTTTAATACGATGGCTTTTGGTGGACCTCAGCGGCAGGACCCCATCTGAGATATTGAGATGGTTGAACAACGCGTTGAAATGGTACATTACGTGTTTACGACTAATAAATATACGATTGATGGTTGACACTGAATTTTGAGAATAATTTATTGGATTGGAAAACATGGATTCAGAGTCCAACAAGTGGGTACCTAGGCAGTACAGTTCTTCATGACATGATGATGGAATTTGATTAAGGATTCTTGATAATAATGACATTTCAAGTTTGTGCATGCGTGGTCTCAATCGACCATAGATATTTAAATCTGTTTGAACTCGTAAGAAATGCATACCCTTACTATACAGAAAATAATAAAAATAAAATTAACCGGGGGGGGGTTACTCGATCCTTGATGATGAACCATAAACCAAGTTAAGTTCACCATTAAAACGTAGGGTAGTTATAGAGACTACTATTTACAAGAATTCAAATTTGAATGGTACTACTTAAGTTGCCTCTTCTAGAAGTTCAGGTCTATGGAGGGGAGGAACACACAACAGATCAGGATCAGGTTAAGGCCCTACCAATGAGATAGGACCGTGGATACTCTACCCCCAACAAAACTTGGCTGTTACAAAGAAGTAATTTGCGGGGCATCGTTGGCAGCCAGACGGGCCAAGGGCTAAGAAAGAGACTTGGAGCCTGTGGGGCTGAGAGTCCCAGAGCAGTATTTGATCATCGTCCCAGGTAGCTATCGACCAGCGGAGTCCTGCATCTTACAGAGATGCAACCGCAAGATCGAGGCTCCCACTCGTGGGTCCATCCTCATCATGCTGCCGTCAAAGCTTAGGTGAAGCATGAGATGTTCGAGGCTCGTCAGGAGCATTGTTTGCCTTGTCAGTAATTTAGAGGAGTTTCGACTAAAGAACGAGGCCCCTATTTTATATTCGAAATACTAAGCCAGGTTTGAGGGGGCGTCGGAACGGCAACAATTTAACGGATTCATTGAAGTACCACAATAATCCCTACCTTCCCTCACGGGGGAATCCAGAATTTTTTTCCGGGGGGGGGGGGGGGGGGGGG
>JAEMON010000001.1:53889684-53906578 GCA_030264115.1 Lygus lineolaris
GTCTCATCCTCAGACATGTAGAAACCAATCCTCCAAATCGGACACCCTATTAGATCAATTGTTCCTGACGTTGGTTTGTAGTGCATTTTCTATATTTTTCTACGACAGAGCCAACTGAAGGTTACATTATGACCATTCAAGCTTCCTTTGAACTGAATTTGAGTTGGAAACCCCAGTTTTACTGCCAGGTTGCGTAGGTATCGACGGTATCACAACGGCGACTATAGCTTTCGGCCTCTTTCACTCGGGTTGTTGGCAATTCTTATTTGTGAGTCATTAACAAACATGGGCGGGAGCGACGAGTAATTGTTTGCACTCTGTGGAGTCCCATTGTCTCGCCTTCCAGTCCAATTGCCAGCCACTCGCCTTACTACGCTTGTAATACCTGTGTTGACTGTGAATGTTAAACGAGAGCCAGCTGATGAAAATTCTATAACTCGGGCTGATGCATATTTGAAACATAATAATTATCTACGAACCTACTATAAACTATTGGCAAAAGAATCATTTCCCATTCATCTCAAACTACATCATAGATACGCATGTCGGTTCTTCCAGAATTGAGGCACAGGATAGTGGGCTACGGGTCTTGAATAATTAGGGCTATAGAAAGGAAAGAGTGCGAGAAATGCCTCAGGGGGCCCTTGTAGGGCTTGAAACATACAGACAGGTTTTCCTCTGCAAATGGGATGTGCTTCCTTTCCTAGGTGACTTTTGTAACTTTTTAACTTTTGTTAGCTCTCTCTTAGTCGGGATGCGGCCAGAAAGGAAGAAGGAGAATAATCTTCAGTTCGTCCTTTTATTTTTAACGTTTGAGACGCCCCTGCGTCCATCTTTGGAAAACTAACACTACCAACAGACATTCAAATTAACAACAACTTCCAAATAACAACCAAAGTCTGATCAAAACTCTATAAATATTTAGGTAGGACCAATATGAAGTAGGTACTTACATTAAAAAATAAGTAAACCTCCTGGGAAGGTCCGGTCTCACGAGGGTAGGCAATACGGGCAAAATAAAAATTCGATTGCAGCGGGGACAACAACTGTAGCAAATCGAACAAAAGCCAAAAAAAAGAATTACTATCAGTGAGCAGCAGAAAAAGATACAAGAAGGTCATACAGGTAAGTATCCTCTTGCCCACTTTTAAGTTCACCTTTACGCCTTTAACATGAATTACGTATTGGTATTTTTGGAGTTTGTTTTTGCCGAATTCCTGCTTGTCTTATTCACGTTGTTTCTACATGGATGAAATGTTTGCGTAATTCTGTTTTTATAATGTTTTTTTTCTTTTTTTTTACAAAGACATTGTTCTTAATATAATTTTGACTCATTAGGTTTTTCAAATCCAAGTTTGTTAATTGGCAGTAGTGTCTCATTTCCTGGCTTTGTTATTGTCCGATTTCTGATTGAGTTAGCTGTAGGACCCCTTTTTGACTGGATTTCTTTCAATTTTCTTCTACATTCTAACATAATTTTGCTTGGTCTGTGTGCCTACAACACCTACGGATATTGTCCCCTTTGGGGATCAGACAAGTTATTACCTAGTTTTTCAAATTCCCCCAACCAAGACAGGACGGTATATTATGTTGGTTTCTTCCTGTAGTGTAATTAAATACCTAATTTTACTCTGTTAAATTCATACCTACTTAAACAATTTTCTTTTTGGCAAGTGTTTATGTTTGAATTTACAACTTATTTCCAAATGGTAACTGACTTTGTCACAACAGGTTAGTTTGAGTGCCTACCTACCTAGTACCTGCCTAATGATCTGCCTAATGTTTTTCTATTCAATGTTCGCTACTTGCTAATGATCTGACTATACCTGTTTACCTGCATGACCTTCTTGTATCTTTTTCTGCTGCTTGCTGATAGTAATTATGTGTTTTGGTTTTATTCGATTTGCTACAGTTGTTGTCCCCGCTGCAATCGAATTCTTATTTTGCCTGTATTGCCTACCCTCATGAGACCGGACTTTCTCAGAAGGTTTACTTATTTTTTCGTGTAAGTACCTAACTATATATTTATAGAGGTTTAATTAGACTTTAGTTGTTGTTTTTTGTTGGAAGTTGTTTTGTTAATATGGATGTCTGTTAGGAGTGTTTTTTTTTTCACTCACCCTCAGTTTTCACTTGTCACTTCTAATTATTCGAGCAACTTTCCGCCCTGACCACGACGGCGTCGTTTAATCGAAAGTTTACAGGTTGCTGTCGAATGACACCGCTGGTTCTCTCTAAATGGTCATACTGCAGTGGGTACTTGTTCTAGGTAAAAAAGGCAATGATCGATCTGTACCGGCAGTCTTGCGCCTGTAGCCTACATCCTCTTCTGCATATCCAGGGCCCCAGGGGATACGGATCATCTAGAGGACACCATGGGAAAGTTAGCTTTCGCGATTTTTCACCAAAATCACCACTATTTCTCCACCAAATCATTTTATTATGTACTAGATCCTCTTTTCTACAATTTTTTCAGGATTTACACATCCCCGAGCTTATTTTATGGTGCCTATTTTTGAAATATTCTGAGTATGGTATGGTATAAATAATATAAAAAACGTCTGCCAAGTTGGGTGAGCAGTATAGCTTCCTCACTTATGTAACATTGACGTATAGAGTCAGTGATTGAACATTTCAATGAAATTGGTAGAATTGTATCGGAGTTCACTTAATCCAATCACTTATCCAATTGTGGCGAAATTCATAGGTAATTGTCGTGGAGTCAGCCCTCAACTACCCTCCGAAATTTAGTAAAATCCGTGCATTAGGAACAGAGACATCGTAGTTCCAGGAAATGTACGTTAGCGCATGCGCACACGCTACTAGTGGTCCGATGGCGATGAAATTCATAGGGGACCCTCCAGTGTCTAACTCGCGTAATCCCTGAAAATTCCACCGGCATTGGTCCAGTAGTTCCGGAGTTTTGGCTATGAAACTCATTTCGAAATTGCGCATGCGCAGTAGATACTACTGATAGAATCGTGTTGAAATCCGAAGGTAATTATCAACCTCTAAATACCCTCCGAATTCGGGCGAAATTGGTCCATTAAGAACATACAAATCGTAGTTTCAAGGCATTCACGTTTGCGCATGCGCACACGTTACTAGTGGTCCGATGGCGATGAAACTCATAAGGGACCCTCTAGTGTCTAACTCGCGTAATCCCCGAAAATTTCACCGAAATTGGTCCAGTGGTTCCGGAGATACGCCTATTACAACAAATTTCAAGTTTGCGCTTGCGCAGTAGCTATTACTGATCCAATCGTGGCCAAATTCATAGGTTATTTTCTTGGAGTCAGCCCCAAACTACCCTGCAAATTTGAGCGAAATAGGTCAATTAGGAACTGAGATACAGGGGTTTCAATAAATTCACGTTTGCGCATGCGCTACTAGTGGTCGATGGCGATGAAATTTATAGGGGACCGTCACGGGACTAACCCGCACAATCCCTGAAAATTTCATCAAATTCGGACTACATCTTCATATTGTTTTGCCTGGGACAAGAATCTGACCACAGACAGACAGACAGACGGACAGACACGGAACCAAAATTGTTCAGAAAGCTCTGAAACGTAAAAAGCAAGTGGGAATTTTGATTTTGGAGGACAAAAATTTTTTTTTATTTCTTGCACGAATACATAGCTTCCTACATTCGGTAGTGAGGAAGCAAAATGTATATGAGCTAAAATAGGTCCTCCAGGTCAGCTATAGGACTGTGGCATTCTCAACCTGGCCATCCAAAATTGCACTGGACCCATTGCGGTTGATAGGGACTGTATCCGGCATGTTCGACTTTCCTCTATTTTGATAATACATCTCAATTTACGCTCGTCACTTCTTAATTCCTCCCCATCGCAACCTCGCAGCCACTGGGTGATAAAGCACCTGGTACTTCCTTAACGACCGAATCGTGAAGTAGTATTCGACCGCCATGAGTCCTCGCGACAATCTTGCACCACATGCCGCAGGATTTCGCGTATACTCCGGCAGAGAACACCAGTATCATTTCTTAGACTCCACAGAAGGCTTTGTAGCCACAGTGGTTGCCCGGACTGCATGAAGGTGCCTGTAATCTCTTCCTGCGATGCCCTTTGACGCCCAAAATCCAACCATCTTGACTGCTGATCTATTAAATAAGGCATGTAAGTGTAATTCGGATAGAAAATGCAGACGTTAATGTCGTTAAATGTAGCAAGGATTTGTGGACAAAGATCACCCAGTGATGGGGCCAGTAGGAAGCGGACAACTCGTCCCTTAAAGCAGGTCGCTGTACAAAAGTCGGTGTTTATTGATTGTCATCTAGATTAAAACGCAATGTTCTCGAGAGAAAATGGCTATTGAAAGAAGATGTAGTTATCATTTAAATCTCATGTACAAAGGAGACCTAAGGTTGGCGGAGGGAGGCATCAGGCAACCATGTGAAAAACGACCGGAAAAAATTGTGGTGGGGTCCCTTCTGAAGGCGCAGGTCATGGGGATCCCGAAGGAAAAAAAAATCTTCTGTCTCAACGTCTGCGTCAAGACACTCACGTTCTAGAGAAGAGCATCATCATAACTAACAGGAATCACCAAGCGTTTCTTTTATGTGATTCAGGGCTTACATGATTACCTTGCCATGAAATTTGTATTCCACAAACCAATCAATCAATTTTTCATTTGAGCATTCCACGTTGATTTTTAAATGGGGCAGAGGTGATTAATGCAGACATTGTTTGCATAGCGTAGGGAACGATTATAGGGTAAGCTATGTTCCCTTCTTCTAATCATAACACAAGCAAATAATAATAATGAGTTCCAGTCATGCAGCACGAGTTGTTGAGCGAATTTTCAAAGAATGAGTCTGACCGATTGGGTGGGTGATGATTATAGGCAGGTCTGCGCTGATTCCGAATATACCTTAATTATTTTCCTATGTTTAAGATGATAATTTAAACCAAAAACCTCGAAAACACGCTTTTCAGCAATTTTTGACCATAAACGTTTGAATTTGACCCCTTAGATTCCAAAAATTCTGGACAATAAACTTATCCATTCTTTTAATATTATTGATATTTTGAATTTTTTTGATTTCTAGATTGATCTTGAGGTCAGATATCGTCCGGAGTGATATATTATGTACATACTTACATTAAGGGTGCGCGGTACGGCCGGCTAGGGAAGCGCCTCAACTATGCAACGACGCAGCTCACAATCCTTTCTATTTTTCACGTTTGTGATTTTGAAAATTCCTCGATTTACGAATGTTATACGATCATAATTACATACTTTACGATGTGAATCATAATTTTAAGTTTATTCCATCCAGAGAAAACTGGAAGAAACCTATGAAAAACCAGGTTTCCATCGGTTTCTTCCATAAGTTTTTTTCTGGATGTGGTAAACTCAAAATCATGATTCACATCGTAAAGTATGTAACCATGATTGTATAACATACGTAAATCGAGGAATTTTCAAAATCACAAACGTGAAAAATAATACATGAGATTTTGAGCGGCATTGAGGCATGATTGGACGCTTCTTGAGCTCGTCGCCCGGTGTATCCTTAAGGAAAATTTTCAGGAATTATTTGAATGGAGAAAATTTGAAGAAAAAAAATGGGTACCAAAAATTTTGGACCATTATGTTAGCTTCATCTTCTTCGTAAATTCGCTAGTGATGAATTTAAAGAAAGTCTGCGAAGATGGTGTATCACATAGCTTCCTCGTATTCAATGACTTGGACAGAAATTCATGTTCTGTTGATGTTCTTCTAAACTGAAAAACATCAACAAGTTCAGGAATGTTTTTCTCATTATGTTGACGTTTTTCAAATTTTCAGATTCATCGTGGCTGCCAATGACCCAATTTCCATGGAATTCATGGGGAGTTCATAACTACCAATAACCCCAACTACCAATAAGTTTAAACGTAGGCCATTAGATCGTTTGAAATCGGTGTTCGCTGATTGTACGCAGTCAGAATATGATGATATACTTGATTTCCATTTTCACTTGGTTTCGATTCACTGTTCTTATATCTCAGATCCTTTATGGAAAATTGCAAACACTATTATGAATTGTGTTTTTGTTAGCGCATGAGGTTCTGTCCTATCTCTATTTTTTCTACAACACGTTTAAATACTTGATTGGCAATATCCAGTCAAACTTCAAACAAGTCTATCCTTACAAGAAAAATGTTGTAGGTAAGTACAACTATCACCAACTATCGGGTACTTTTGAAAATACTACTCCAATCGTAGTCACCTCCAATGAGTCCCACGAGGATTACAACGGCTTGAAGTCGAGAGAGGAGATGTGGTAAGAGAAGTGTGGTGTAGGCCTCGAATGCATTCTCTGGCAAGCGTCCCAGAGCTGAAGGTGTTGGGATTCAGTTGGCGTTCCCCGTTGAGGAGAAGCCTACTATTTCTTAGTTCATTAATACCCCTGGCTCACCATTCACGCTCACTCCCAAGCCCCCGCTTTGCTCTGGCTGGCAGTCTCTGCATCAAGTTTTTACATAATCTGAATGATGGGGTTGCGCCTCCGCCCTTACGCGCACACTACTACGACCTACAACTGAGGATTCGATGACCGTCTTTCCATTCATGCGAAATAATCAGAATTGAAAGGTTATGCCAAAGTTTTGGAGGATTTCATCTCCATTTATCGGGGCACATAGATTTCTAATTTATTTATGTAGATGTACGTAAGAGGGGTGGTGGTGGGTTGTATGACTATGTTACCATTCATGAGATCGATAAACAAAGTTCCAGTCATAATGTTTCTATGTATGACTTGTTGAGCAAAACCCGCTTTTTTACCTATTTTTAGCTGGTTTTTTTTCTAATGAAATCTTTTAATTACAATTTGATGGGCTACTCCTATATGATACATTTGAGCTGATTCCGATTAAAATCGTACTACAGTCTCCCATACCCACTTCACTATTTAACACGACGTTTCTTCAAAACCTCGAATGTAAGCTATTCGTAATCCTTCAAATTCAGAATTGGTCAGGAACAATGTGCCAAAAATTTGGCCTAAGAACTCATCCTTTCATTTGATATGATTGACACTTTGGATTTCAGACCGTGTCTAAGGACAGATATTTATAGTTTGGAGTGACACACACACGATATAATATTACTGTACCTACATAAATATGAATGAATATAAAACATGAGGCTTCGAGCTTTCTATAATGGATTTGAAAGGGCACTATATTTTCCACCTCATGATAATAGAACCAGCGTTTTAATTTGTATATTCAAAATCCGAATCATGGGTTTGACGGACTTTGCATGCATACCTACTATGATGATTTTCATGTATGAAGGCAAGAATCAGAGCACGATCCCTAAGATGTTCGTCAGCTTTCCGATGAAAAACTATTTTGGTCGGGGGATGGTTTGTCTCCCCGACACTTATTCAACTGCGAATCTCATTTTATTTGGACCCGATTGACTTGTAAATCACTTCTCTGCGAAGGCGGGGGGATGACAAAAAAATGCCGATTCGCAGGTGAGCATGAGGAAGGAATGGACGTTGTTTGAATCAAATTAAGTCTAGGCGGTCACAATAGAGGCCACCCTCTCCATGCTGTATCTCATTATTCTTTTGACGCCGTTTCACGGTGGAATTCCATCCAACTTGCATGATCAACAGGCAGACTCAATGTCTCCTGAATCTGGTTTAAAACTCCGGAGAAGGATGGAGTTTGATCAGTAGTTGGTAGTTATTGTCACAGAATGTTTTTGATGTTGATTTGATTCACAACACAGTGAAAAAAGTCAGCCAAGTGCAAGCGTATGGAAGGTAGATACCTTGTGAGAATAGAGTTTAATGTAGAAATCCAGTTGCAAGGATTCAACGCTAGTGTCTGTGAAGAGGCCACTACAGATCAAACCACAATGAAATTCATAAGGGACCGTACAAGAGCTAACTCACTCAAAACCTGAAAAGTTAATTGAAATCGGGACTTGTAGAAGTTAAGCCTGTTCTCATGGGGTACCCCGCATATTGTAACTTTTTGGAAAGATCAATCTAGATCACACTAATAATAACATAATTACATAATCAATAAGATCCGGTAGGTTAAAACCAATAACTAGACAATATAGACTCCTCGGTGCCCGCAAGAGCCGGCCAAAAGTGGCAAGCATAGTTGGTCAGCGGTTGTGTCCCTCCTTGAACCAGCTGTACAAACACAAGCTCCCACGAAATCACCTGAGATAAACTTCGTACGTATTTGAAAAATAACCCAAGGTGGTTACAACACGACCAGAATTAACTGTGGCCATAAACTATTTTTCTGATTTTCTAAACTTCCGGTTACTCTCCCAAGTTCTCATCGCCAAGTATACGGGTTCCAGATTCACAGCTGCTGGAAGGCCAGTCCTTTTAATTGGTACCCCACCAGTCGTTATACAACCCGGTGAAAAAACGAGCCGTAGAGGCAACTTTCATTGAGATCCTGTCTCCATTCAACAAAACTCGCGGAGTGCCCTGGGATACGAGTGACTAGCACTGGAGTGGGACAGGATAGGACAGGATAGACCGGCCATTCCATTTTGCTTTCCAGGCAGATCAGTAAAACAAAACCATAATTTTGTGTCATTCAATACACAATCACTTTTCTCCTATACGAAAACTGGGTACTGACTAGTCTCTATACACATGTGACCTATAAAATACATACCTACCTAGGTATTGTTAGAATAAGGACTACAAACTGAAGGATAATAAATTGGTATGTTCACGGAACTCAAACTCACAGAACACAATCTCAACTTTAGATAATTTGTATAAATAAGGCCGAATCTATTTGCATAGCAACACAACATAAAACTTAATTGGAGTAACGACCTAACATCACCCCTTCCTTCTTCATGTGGGTGTGCTCCCCTCTCCCGTTCCGAACTGTGTATGTACGATCGCAGCCAATCAACATGTACACATCTTCCTGATATGATAAGCATATCATCTCCCTCACGTGCATCTTCCTGCGCTTCGGAGTCACCACTCTCACAACAGGAAATAAACTTCAAGATCTTGCATGGGCTGATCCAGGGAAGTTGCAATTTTGGAGAGCTACCCACATAACGACAAGGGTAATGGATGGTCAGTGGCCGTCAATATATCATCTGGGACTGTCAGCTCGCAACCGAAAATCATCATTGCTGGAGTGGATCCTGTTGACTTGTGAGGTGTGGACGGTAGGCTAGAGAAGCAAGTGGGAGCCTTTGATCCCAGTCCCGCTCCCGCTGGTGCTTCGCAACCATCACGGACAAGATCTCTTAGGTTCGAATAAAACGTCTCCCCATTCCAGCGCTATGGGGTCGCAATGGGGTTGTTCGAGTCTTGGTAATACCTAAAATCAGCACGACTGAATACCGCTGATTCGAAGTTCCTGCCAAGGTCTGAGTGGTCGCCCATATCTGTACCAAAAATTAAGGGATAACGAATCGGTATATGTCGTTGAAGATGCAACATGTGCTAACTGAAATTTTGGGCAAAGTGATATTATTATGCAGTCAGAAGCACAATGTAGTGCCACGTCGATTTATGAAGTTAGTTTCAGCAAAAACTCAACAGAATGCGCTCAAATCGCAAAAAATTATAACATGTGATATCTGATAATGGAAGATGCAACCTCTGCAACTCAGTTTTTTGTCTCTCCTGAAAAGTTGCCAAAAGTCAGTTAGCACGAGTTGCATCTTCAACGACGATATTCTCGAAACTCAAACTCATAGAACACAATCTCAACGTTTAGATAATTTGTAGTCAAAACTATTTGTAAAGCATCGCAACTTTCGACGTAATTGGAGTAACCTCCGAACCATACTAAACTGCAATGAGCTCAGTATTATTCCGCGGAATAAGACGTAAAACTCAATTAAATTAAAATATGATCGCATAGAAGTAACTAATGTTTGAATGGTACTGGGGTGACTACCATAACGTAAATCTGCCAGGCGTTTAACAACCGAATTGACCCCAATAGAAAATTTGAAATGTATTCAAATTTATTACGAAACCACAATAGTCCAAGAAGAATAGCTTGCCAAAGTGCCAATCTGAGGTTTTACAAATTTACAGCTGTTTCAAAAATTTCACACATGTTCCTTATGCCATCCTGAATAACGTAATTGAAGACGAATCTAATTTTTTTGGGTATCGCTTAAAACTCTCCAAACGGTGGTCATACAGAAAAGTGCAAATTATTACCCAACGGTTTATTTTTGATGTATTATAATATTCTGCGTGGATTACTGTTCTTCTGTCGTCGTTGAACAAATAGTTTCTTAAGAACAATCATGTTTCTTACAAGGAGTACACCTCCATCGACCTTCAATAGGCATGCAAATTTCCGAATGAGTTTAAAGCTCGACAAGATGAAATAGAAATACGGTCCCGTAGGATGTTTGCATGGCAGTTTGACCCACTTTCATCAATAAAAATGGATTCGATCGATGCAATCGTGTTTCTGATCTTCCTCCCGTTCAAATCGTTTAGCTTTGGAGCGAGCGGTTGGTCCTACAGTGCTCCTAGTGGTCTCATTTGAACAAAAAAACATAATCTGTCTAAAAGAAGATGATCAAGAATTAAGAGGAGTTAATGTGAAGTCCCTCAAGTTTTTGAGTAGAAGGAGAGTCCCAGAAGTTATTTTCAGAGAAGATTAGCCCCAGAAGTTATGAAGTGAAGTCTTAAATTGTTGAAGCAGCAAAGTCCCAGTAGTTGATTGAAAAGAAGACTTGCCCCAGATTCTGTAACTGCCAAACTGATGATATTAGACCCAGAAGAATGAAGCGCAGGAGCCCTTACGGGTCGTGATACCAATAAGAGTTACAAGCTTCTGTGTTGGGGTATGTGCCTACCTACAAGCCCCGAAGTTTCTGAAGACCACCAAATATTTAATTCACATATTTTGAGAGTGGAGCTACGAGAAATTGAGACCCAAGAAATTAGAAAGCGTATTTGCAAGAGAAACTACTAGGTGGCCTCCAAACCACCCCTTATAGCCCACCCTCTGAAACCTTCCTGGAGAGTGAATTTATTTCTCCTTCTAATTTCTTGGTTTTTTTTTTTTTTTTTTTTTTTTTTTATATAGGTATATTTCTTTCCGGCAGTTTGAAAATGTTAACCCCCTATCGCCCCTCTTTAGAAGTGGTTAACAGAGTTTCGGTCCACTGCTAGACGCTACATGGGGCCTGGATGCCGTGTTCCATTGATTTTGGTCCAGTATAGTTTCGGATGAATGAGACCCAATGTTCTTTTGTGGCACAAATCGGCTAATTAAATCGGTGCTACAGGGTCCGATTGCGATGGAATTTAAAGGGAATCATCTGGAGGTCAATCCCCACTTATGTGCATGTATGTACAACTTTCAAGGGTCTAAGTTTGAGCGGGATCAGACCATTAGTTCGTGAAAAATGGATTTTTGCTTTTGCATTTGGGCATGCATTGAACCGACAAGGCTGGAAATTGCCTATACGGGGCCGTCTAGGGCCAAACCCTGACCACTTATGAGATCGCAAGGATTCGGGAACATACACCCACACACATTCACTCAGATCACAGCCTACAAAATATTTTCATTCACGCACACTCATACGGTACCTGTTGAATGTAGTTTCAGTTGTTTTAAATGCATTTCTGGAAAGTATAATTCATCATGAGAAAAGGTTCAATCTATTTTGACATAGGACCAACTCATTCTGTGACAAGTTTAAACAAAAATGCGAATGCTGTATACCATCATCCGGCTGGAGAAATTATGCTCAGCTTATCAGCGTATTAGCTTCCCTGCTAATCAATTTCAGAAAGGAGGGGTGACGAGGAAACCATCTAAATCAGACCTGATAATAATAAATCTAAATTCGACTAGATAAACTCATCAGACAGAGAAATGTGGAGCAATTTCTTCCATGAGAGTAGATTTATGATATCGATAAGCACACTCTCACAATACCTGTGCCAAGCAACACCTGCACAGCTAAGTGGTAATCCAGGTAAGTGTACTATGAGGTGAAACCGAGGGATGTTAAAAATGAATTGAATTTCATTGACAAGTCCGGACGAGGTTGTGGGAAGGGGAGGGGGGGGGGGGGGGGGGGGTCGGCTGACGGGGTCGGGCTGTGACGCAACGGCGGACGAGGCTGCCAGCTCGCCCGGACAGACCAGACCTCTCGCCAGGGTGGGAGGAAACCGTCCTACAGGGAATAGAACCTCGGGCCTTGCTAAACTTCAAAGTGCTCCATTCATGATCCACGGACCTTCGTCCCACTCACCACCCAACAGTCCTGAAAGGAATAATGCTGTTCAATCGACGTTTGAGAGCTCCATCCCTCCTCGTCCTTGGCAAAAAGGTTTTGTAGAAAAACCTGATGCCAACTTATCAGCCGTTCAGGTTAATGTTCTGGCCTATGAGGTTTTTACAAGACCAAGCAACTTTCTCCAGACATGATTACTTGTTAAACCCTATGTAAGTTTGATCTTGTATATGAATGGGTGACGTTTGTGAGTGTGATATGACATGAATAGTTTAAAGGCTATCCGTCTTCGACGGAAAAATAGTTTCGCAACGGTCAAGTAAGTGTAACTATATGAAGACTCCTCACTAACTTTGAATGAAAAACATACACTACCACATAACCAAGTGAGACACAGGAGGTTTGAGTAGTGATTCAACCTAGCTTGTGTACATCTTTTGGCTTCAAATGTATAATACTTGAATAACTTCGGTCAAGCTTTTGTAATTGAGTATGGACCGAACCTATGTAGGTATTTCTAGTAGTTGTGGCACTCACTCTGCCCAAAACTCTAAACAATTATATATAATCTAGGTACTATAAAATCTATAATCTGATGTCTAATACATATCTTGGGTACTAGAATTCAGGGCCATGTCACCATGGAATGTTTCAATCACTACAAGAAGTCCATGAACTCACACACGTGAATTCCACGTGACTTCAAAGATACGTCGGTGGGAACACCTAGTTGTTTATTGATCTCAGTTTCAAGTTTTCTGAGCTTACTGAGTCCTGAGAGTCAGCACAAATAATTGCATCCATTTTCTGGAAGAACTAGACAGAATTTTGGATCGAAAATCAGCTCATCGGCAATCCGTATCAGGCACGACTGATTTCGGTAGGTACATTTATTCTGATCTACTGGAATCGCAATCCGTATGTTTCTCTCAAGAACAGTGTTGCTACTTGTAAGGAAGGGGTGGTGGGAGTCATCTGTTAGCGAGAAGTTTCATGAGATCAGTTTTGGCTCGGCCTTCTCGAACCTCGCGACCTCGAAAGAATCCGATTTCGATTGGTAGTCTGTTTGGATGGACTCCAAACACAACCGAGCTTGAGGGCCCGCCCAACTTTTCCCTTGTGCCTTTCCCATTCTCGTTTCGGTTTCGTTGCGCCCGAGAAATACTAACAACTCCTTGTCGCATTGTCACCTTTTCTCAACGGAGCGTAATGTTTGAATTCATGTTGATAATATAAAAAAAATATATTAAATTATTTGTTGATAATAATAATGCATACTCGAGAAATTCATTTTCTAGGGGTGATAAATAATTATTGTGATAGTGTATCCTCCACTCGAATGTTCGATTTTTGGACTGTTTTGCTCAATGCCGAAGGTAATCTGTACTTGGGTTTCTACCTTATTCCTTGTTGACAAGCTTGGTGAGTTGTGGTTTGAAAATATATTGAACTTTCCGTGATTATAATAAAATGAAGGCCCAAATGTTACCGAGAAACGATCATTTCCCGAGTCATCTGTTTTCCAAGGTCAAAATCAAGATATTCTCAACGTAGCAGTCAAAAGATTGAGACAATGAAAAGAGGCACAAAGCTGTGGGACGTGATGTGCTGATCGCAGCTTCAACATCTCCTATAATCCGATACCGCCCGCAGTGTCCGTCCCGCGTCTTGCTAGGTGTAACCGTACACCTCAAGGGTGGTCGCTCGGCTTCGCAGCCAACTGCCCGTACCTCGGTGGAAGGCAACGCGCCGTACTCTGATTTCTTCGAAACCGTCCCACCTGAACAGTCCACAAATCGGCTGCAGTGGTCCGCAATACAGACGTCTTGAATGTCAACCAGTAGGTACCTTACGAATGAGGAAAGTTAAACCTGCAGGCCGAAAAAATGAAAATCACATTGTCATTTTATTACGAATTAACTATTCCTGCAAATACCATAACCGGCCGAAAAGCGGCTGCGGTGATGAGCAAGATCGGCTGCAGTAGTCTGCAAGAGAAAACTCTTGAATGTCATTTTTCTGTCAGGGTACCTTCTGAATAGGAAAACTTATTCTGGCATAACAAGGAATAATAAAAACCTCATTTATGCAAAATCCTGCAGAATGCATTAGCGAGAGAGATCATCTGAACGAGCAAAGTTACATGGGCTGAACAAAGAGGAACAAAACTGCCGTCTTATGCCAATATAACTAATCCTTTATAAAGGAGAACAGTCCAATAATCTGGTACAATAGTAGGGGAGAGGGACATTTTGAATAGTATACTTTCTTCCTATGAATCGGGAAATCACGTGCTGGATAAAGAAGGAAATTAACCAATGTACTTTGCAGATTACCCACCTACTCCTGGGTGGGGCAGAGCAATCTGGACATCGAAGAACACATATCCATTAGAAGTCTTGAATATCTTCCTAATATACTAATACTAATCAAGCAATGAGTGGAACAGCCCAATAATCGGAAGCAGACATCTTTGATATCTTCCACTGTATGGAAGTGGGAAATTGGGAAGGGTTATCCAAGAGAGAACATTTAGATTTATTAAGGGGCCAAGGACCCATATAATTCAGTTTTTCCCATTTCTCAGGCAATTTTCGTCCGATTTTGATGCGGTTTGCGGCATTCTTCTTGTCATTCAATTCTCTAGGGAGAGCATCTATGTATAATTTTAAGTTCGTAATTTCGAATTTTTCAAGTTCTTTTTTAAAAGTCAAATTGGCATAAAGGCTCATAGACTCCGTAGACAATTAAAAAAATAGAAAGAATGCCGCCAACCGCATCAAAATCCGTTGGAAATTAGTCGAGAAAAATGGAAAAAACTGTGCAACGCTAAAATGGTTAGAGGAGGGGGTAGGTTATCCGTATTTTAAACTTATTGGTCCTAAGTAGTAATAATGTTATAGTAAGAGTTCTTATAAACCCTTCGGTAGCTGAGATTTAGGCATTTTTGAGGACATTTTGGGCTCCGTCCCTTGCCCCCTTAAGCCTTGAGTCGATAGAGTGACGAATATTGTACCTATGAAAATCCATGCTCATAGCGCACAGGGGAACATCTTGAATATCATCAGCTTAATTTTGGATGGGTAAAGATAAACCACTTGGTAGTCCAGGTCGACCAAGTGGGATTGCCCACTAAAAGATCGTGTGTGATTTTTTAAATGTGATGTGATGTATTGTGATGAAGTAGAACAAATGTGATTGCCTTGCGACCATTGTGATGTCTCTTGCATTTCTTTGAGATTTCAGTCTTTGTTCCGGGATACTTCAAGCATGAAAATTCGGTCGGTTCGAGACTCGACAGGTGGCGTACCTACAGGGCCCTCCGAGTGACCAGGTCTCAGATTACAACCCTGTCACCTGTCTGTTGAGGAACAAGTCCAGCACCGCTCTGTTCCCATCAACTGTGTCGCTAGTGATTTCCCCAAGGTCAGAACTTCATTAGGTACGGCCAGTGATGGGCGAATTCCGGGAATTTATTTTTGGGGAATATTCTCGGTAAAATTCCCGGGAATATTCCTAACATAGGACTCTAGACGGGAATTAATTTTTTAACTTGAAAAGTTGGAAAAGTTGGGTTTTAATGTGATGATGAAGACCATTTCAGGGCATACACTTAGCTTGAAATTTGTAATGGACCTTTAGCATGACTTACCTAGAAAGTTAATCATTGAAAAGTAATGAAAATTAAGTCATACTGCAGAAATTACTTCTCTGTAACTTTAGGGAATTTAGTGAAGTTTATGAATTTAAACGGGGAACGGATTTTGTAATCCGTGATTTGAAAGATCTTGATGAGGGCTTTCCAAAAAGGTGCGATGGGTATCCAACGGTTTAACAATACCGAAAATGGGTCTTATAATTTTGACCTAACTGACGTCACCGGCCCCCCGCGTCCGCGTGCCTGGACGGACCCATTTTTGCGGAACCTAAATGAAGTCACGCACTCCCTCTCAACCCATTTTCCGGGCAAACCAGCCGTAATTTCTATATGAAAATTGGCCTCAAGGAGGTTTTGAAGGGCGCTGAATCAGATTTTGAGGCTCAAAATGCAAAATTCCTACCCATGCAAGTTCCCCATTGTGCCCGCCTTCTTCTTTTGTCACTTCACCCATATGACCAACCTCTTCTGATTGATTAGCTGAATACAAACCGCATTGGTAAAACAGGCTGAAATCCTTTTCTGTGACGCTAACATCAACAGTAAATTACACCGAGGTAAGTGGAGCTTTTGGAGCTCCAAGCGGGAACAACCAGAACTACCCTCTCAGATATTCTTGTAATTAAACTTAACTTCTATGTGAGTGTGTTATCAGCCCTGCCAGTTCACGTGGTTAGATATGGGAACTATTATTGTTGTCCAGTGTGCATTCAGCTTTGTCATCGACCAATATCGTTTTTCTCTGTTTGACTTGTGAAAAGACCACTTTGCGAGTAATTACTGAACATTTTGTGCTCAGTCCTCAATAGTTGCTTGAAGTATTGTAGAAGTTTGTTGCGATATTTTCTTGTGGCGTTCCACTTACCCCAGTTTTCCCTGAATGTGGGGCAAGTGGAGCATACAAAACTGGGGTAAGTGGAAATACTAATGTGATACCAAACTGCTTTTACTTTAAGCGAATTTTCGAAGAAAATGAAGCTATTGCAA
>JAEMON010000001.1:54022823-54043486 GCA_030264115.1 Lygus lineolaris
ACGCGCGCACACACACACACACACACAATTTCCTTATTGATAGATGTTTCAATCCTAAAAATATACCATATTCTACATGCAAAGGAAAAATTAATACGAGCTAGACCGATCGTTCCCCATCAAACACTATGAAACTCAAATTTTTTCTGTGTCTTGTAAATCATTCCTGGTAGCACGGTCCGAACCATATTATTCTTGGAGTCGAAATGCCTGGAGGTGAGTTGCTTGTAGACAGGTTTTGGGCTGACTTATTCATTCTCAACCCCTTTCTACCTGCAAACCTATATTCCACGCTCTGTAAAGGGCTGCCATGAAGTGGGCACTTTCCCTACTAACTAGCTAATTACTGTAGTGCGTAAATTTCGAAAGCTAACGAGATTGTAACCAAATTTTAACCTTTGATGAGCATATGATGATCTTCATACCTATCCTCAGGGCGCTATTTGACGGCTTTTTTCTCCAAATTTTGCCCCAAACCCTGATTTTTTTGATAATTAAAAGGTTATGTATCACAATATTGTTGGTTTTATTAGTATAAAATAAGGTAGTTACTTGACATTATTTTTAGTCATGACTAAAAATAATGTCAAGTAACTACCTTATTTTATACTAATAAAACCAACAGAATGGCGTTTACCGATTTCAAATCCGGGTTCCCGTTCAAGAGAAAATGTATGAGTAAAATTTTATCATTTCAAGACGCTACGTGGTAGCAACTTTTAAAACTAAACTTGGGACACTTACCTTTAAACATAGGAACATAAATATGGTATATTCGGAATCAGTGCATAATTTCCAATAAGAATCTCCCACCAAATCGGTTAAAATGATTAATTGAAAATTGGCTCATCAACTCATGCTGCATGACTGGAACTGTAAATTAATTCCAAAGTTTAGTGATTCCACCATTTCCCAATCATAGATTGGTCGTGAAAAGTCGTGGAAGATGAAAAGTTTAAAAATTATATTTACTGGGCCCTGCGCATGCTTATTTTTTACTTTTTCACTAGAATGGTCCCAGTGAGAGCTTTCCATAAAGGTGCAACACAAGGGGTATCTGATGAGCTAAAATGGGTCTTGCATTTAGAGGTTGCTACGTCATCCCACCCTGCTCCCGTCTGGGGGTACCCTCAGGCCCTCAGCGCCTAGAAGTTTCAACGTAACAAGCGTTCTTCCCACCCATTTTGTGGCCATACTTGGCGGAATTTCGAGCGGAAAATTGGCGATTAGGTTTTTTTAGGGTGCTAAATCCCAATTTTAGATCAAAAGTGGAAAACTCCAACTCATGCGCAGAACCCCTCGGTAGGTACCTTGGGCATACGTTGATTTTTTGGAAATAGGTAGGTAATGTATAGAAATTTACTAAACTTCGAAATTAATTTGAAAACTGAAGGAACACACACATCTTAAGAGCTGCGGTTGGTCTCATTCAATTTCACGGTTATAACGTTCATTTCGAGGTGTTTTTGCTTCCACGATACCAAATTTAGGAAAACCATATATTCGCGTAAGAATTCTTCCTCAGTTCCTAATGGACCGGTTTCACTAAAACTTCACAAGAATTTGAAATTCGCTAATTAACTCATGCTGCATGATTGAAATTCTTTTCGTTAACAGTGTAAGTAGGTATCAAAATATTAATACCTAATAATAAGAATTCTCCCTTAGTTACATCTATCTATGTAGGTAGTCCAATATTTCTCGAGGAACATGAATATTTCCGTCAAAATGAAGGCGTCATAGAATGGATTCTTAGATTGGGTATGTAGCTTGCTGGAATCGCTGTAACTTTTGATTCGAGGCCATTATTCAAAAATTTGAGGGCTGTAGCTCAAAACGCGTGCTTGTGTTACGTACCTATTCATGGACCCTTCTTTCAGCCATCTCCAACCCCGCCCAGGCCGGACTAAAAGTGCCTGGTTTGATTATCAGAGAGTCAAACAAACCTAAAATAATTTTACAAATAATTGCAAAAGAAACATCAATTTGGAGAGGCAGTTCGGGAATTGGTGGAAAAATCGCGGAAACGCGTCTGACGGCCCGCGGTTTACCGCAAAATTAAATGATGTAAGTAGAAGGCAAAGGGAATTAAAAGAGCGGCAAACGTTGGGAAAGGGAGTTTATAGTTTATTGGTAGCTCCGGGGGTGGAAGGGGGATAAGAATATGAAAATGGAAGGCGAAGAAGTGCAGCCGCTTCCCGCTAGGAGCGCCCTCGTAGAGCCCACCTCTTGTGCGCCGTGGGTTGGGGCGCATGGTCACGTGACTCCTTGGTCCCTCCCAGATCTCTCATTTGATTGACATGCAGTAGTAAAGCATTGGTTCTCGTTGGCCGAGGGTCGTCGCGTAACAGTCACTTTCCATATGTTGAAACGGTCGTGACATGGCTCCCATTTGTGTTTATGTGTTTACCAATTATACTATAAAGTGAACGATACCGCGGACGCTGCACTTCGCTCATTTTTTTTTTTCGCCGCAAATTTTATTTTCCAACTACCATCTACATCTACAAGAACTTCTTGAATCCAGTAGTGTCGAAGAAGTTGAAGGCGTAGTTTTTTGTGTTGAAGCGAATAGTGTTTGTCAGCTGTCAAGACAAGTGATCGTTTTCTAACTTTTGTGAAGGTGGTCCGCTGTTGGCGGTTCATTAAATTGCAATCATTGTCGGAATGGCTCAACCTAGGGTGAGTGCCAACTTCTTTGTTTTTGTTTTTTTCTCTGTTAGCTGCTCCCTATTGACCTGTCATGTGGTCACATGGGTTAGGTATCGTAGGTCAGCTGATTTCTGGCCGGTGTCTCCGCAAGGCACCCGGCGATTCGCGAATAATGTCTTGATCCCAGAATACCGGCCGGGGTTTTTGCATGCACCTAGACCGGTTTTTCTAGGATGAGCGACTCAACCCTTCCGATCCGCTTTGTTTACCTATTTTTCAATTGTCATCTTCTCTAGAGGCACTGAACTTCGATAATGTGTATATCATAATGGTTTTGAACACATTACCATCACGTCATTAGCCACCATAATGTGTACAAGAAGCATTTCTAGCACACATTTTAATACCCCCGACTAAATCAATTTTGAGTGCTTCTAACCTTTCTAACTGTCTTTTAATAGTTGAGGGGTAAGATCGGAAGTGTGGGCTCGCATCAAGACCCTTCTTTAGGACGAGAGAATTGGTTAAAGAACGGTTAAGAAAATGATAGTGTTTGTCTCGGGCTCTCTAGGATTTAGGCTATTAGAGCCTTCGTGCCGGGCGGGTAGGTAGTTGAAACTGTCAAAAACCTTTCAAACCGAGTTTATTTACACATGATTCAAGTTTTCCAAGATTTGAACTGTCTTATTTACTACTTAAATCCTTGAAAATCATATTGTATGAATTGGGCACACCCAGAACGGTTCGTGTAAGTCGACTGTTGACTTGAAGTTGTCTAAAGTTGCTTTCTTGATAACATTGGATTCTTTAGAGCATCACTGATAACAGGATGTAGAAGTAGCAGTCGAGCTCCCCAGTTTATGGATTCTAATACCTAGATAGGTAGGTATCACCCATGTTTTATCTCATCAGTGTAATAACTACTCCAATGTTTTGATAGTTTATCAAAATATTCTTTACCTATGAAGTTGCAGGATTGATTTACTTCGTCTGCCAACACACCCAAGATTTTACGATTCCGTTTGGCTGATTCAGTGCTTATTTCAAAGCTATCCTTCTCCCACCTAATGGCATTTGTCAAATCTAAACGTTTTTTAGGTAGGTATCGTATTGAATCAGTCCTGATGTAATTTGTTCTGTCTACACCTCTACACACTTTTGAAGGTACTTGTGTAGTACAAGTACGTTGGCTATGCGTTGCCTCCTTTCTAGCCACAGTTTGTTTTGAGGAGGTAAGTAACCTCTTTCACCTGTCACTTAAAATAAGTGGGTAGGTACCTATCTATATAGTGTAGCCTGTCCACTCGGCTTCTATGTAGGTACCCACCTGCTACCTCCAGCAACATTCAAGTGACGTTGGTCATGATCTCATATAAATTGAGTGATTGTGACAAGCTGATAAGCGCTATCAACAAATGTCCAAGATCACGAAGTTATTTTTTCTAAAAAAAAAAAAAAAATCTTTCCATCATCAATTCCAGTTTTATTGTTCTGGTGTTACATTCGAAGAGTTCAGTGTTGGTTTGTTTTTGGGCAACAATAGGTATTGTAGGTATGCTGGTAACTTGGTACGTAGACCTGCCTCCCGGTCTTCATTTCGAAATATTTATGCGTAGATTCATTGTTAGGTAACCCATTTCACTTTCACACGTACCTGGTACATATTGTTATCTGTTTAGGTACAATCTACAAATATTTGTGTGTCGATCCTATACTGTGCTGGTACAAACATCTTTTCACTGACACCAAGCTTTCTCTGATTTGTCCCCATCTCCACTGGTTTCCATGGATTCCTAGGATTTACCTTGAATCTTTAATATCTTCGAGTATTCGCCTGTTTGGAATTTGTTCTATAGGCTCATACTCAATATTGATATTTATACTTAGCAAAGGCGACCCTGTACCTATACGCATTGAACGCAATGATAATAGGCAGGTACGTTTTTCCTGGGAAACCTTCAAGTCCAAAAGTATTCTTGCCTCATGTATACCTACTTTGCTATCAGGCGAGAAGTTGATATGTACCAACACAATTTGGTTAGGTACTAGTGATTCAGTTTTATTTTTTGTTTATTATTCAAATGGGGAAACTGCATTCAGTTCCACTTTCTGACCCCTCTAAAACTTCCTATGGTAACTTCCACTTCCGTCGGCGCGTCGACAGTCCGGTAGACCCCTTGGAGTCGTCAAATGAACTATTTTTACCTGTTTATTGAGCTTGTTTCCCGTGCATTTTGCCTCTACAAATACCTCACCCTCCACTTTCTGTTTGGAGCTCAAGAAATGGCTCGTCCCTGAGGTCTACGAACTCTGAAAATGCCCCACGTTGCAGGCAGTGCCCCCTGGCCTAACTCCTCGAGGGGCGCATTGTGCCGTTTTTGAGGTTCTCCTCGTCTCTCTGGAGCGCTCTTTCTCCAGACCTCGAACTATCATAAACTTTTACAGTTGAGAAAATATTGTGCTCTTGTCAGTCTTGAAACGCCTCGGAATCTCCTTTTTTCCTCTTCAACTGAACAGATACTTACATAGGTGCTGATTGTGAGTTCCAACTTCAACTTGCTGCTAACTTGAGTTTTATCCTGTATGTCTCTCATCGGCGTCTTACTTCTCCTCCATTCATTATAAAATACCAACATAATACACTCGTATAAAGATAAATGAAGTATACAGTTAGCAAAATGGAATACTTAATGCTATAACTCACCAGCAGTAGATCGGTAGTACATACCAATTTTAACTGATAACTAAGGGCACTACTTACCTCTCATCCAGTTCCATAACTTGTAATAAAAGATAAAAATGGATTTTCAACACTGGTTTTATCCCAAATTTCCAACTGTTCCATCAATTACAAAAAAAAGTTGAATTCATCAGTCGTTTTTCATCTAAATAATACAATTCTAACTTGTTTGATTCGATTACAAACTCAGTTTTAGCGAATTTTCTAGAAAAAATTAATGGCTCCAAAATTGTTAGTATGCAAATTTTCCAAATTCTTTTCAGACCATTCTAAACCTGAAGTTTAACACTTTTTCATATGTTTATATGAAATTTCATAGACACTATTTTCATAGATTTTTCCATAGATGTATAAAGTATGTATATATATGTCATTCCAGACGATTCTCACCCTAGGTACGCTCTAAAAAATCCGAGAAAAAGAATTTCAACAAATTCAAAATGTCAATAATGTAAAAAGAAAGGATGAGTTCGTTGGCCAGAATTCTTGGAGTACTCTGAGGGGTAACATTTTGAAAATTAAGGGTCAAAAACGTATTTGTCGAGGTTTTTGGCGTTAATCATCATCTCAAACATAAAACCATTATCGTATATTCGGACTCAGCGCAAAATGTTCTATTTACCTACCTACGTATAAGGGACATTCCAGTCGAGTGACGATTATTGCATTGAATATCAAGTGCCTCTGGAATATAAAAATCCTACAACAGTTGTTGTTGATATTCATTGTTGAAGTAAATTGGGGACGAATACAAGGCCTTGTCATGAAACACATTAGTTAGAGAAAACTGGCGGTTTTCTCATTTAAAATCCGTAACCAATTTCGAATATGTGGGTAGACTCACTTGATAATACCTACAACTTATTTTGATTGCCAAATTTGATTCATATTACTATTTTATTTTTCTTGGCAAATCGTCGCCATTTTAATTAGTGCGGTACGAACCCTGTCAATTTTCAGTGGATCATCATAATAATAAAATTGACTAATGGTGCTATTGTTTCTTTTACCTATGGGTGGTAAAACCACATGCGTTGCATTATCTACATAATAAAAAATACCTAGCGACGATTTAAAATACAGTTTCAAATACTAGAAATATTATAAATTCTGATCATCATTCTGACCGACCGACACCGACGGGTGGCGACGCCCTTTTGGTAGTTAGGTAATACCACGCGGTGTACTGTCCTAATACAAATTAATGTACTTAAAAACTATGTAGATTCTTCGTAAAAGAGCCCTAACCCCCCCCCCCCCCCCCCCCCCCCCCCCCCCCGTATCCCGTAATACCTCTCTTTCTAAGTATTGGAGTACTGCCGGTTCCTCTGTCTGTTCATAATAGTGAAAATGTAGGATTCCTCGCATTGACGTTGATTTTTTGTGTATGTATAATAATATAAAGCGTTGCATAAACAAAAATCAACTTCAATTTCAGCGGAGAAACCGAAATGTTTAATAAAGTGAACTGGCTGCATATTATGCAGTATAACAGTAAAGTTGGTAGGTAGGTAATTGTTATACTCTACAATAGAATATAGAAAACATGTTTCCAAAAGATTCGTAGTTGACCGCAACTAGAAACAAATACGAAATTCTTGACTTTTTTTCGATTTTGACACTGGACTCTAAATTTGCTCTAGATGAAAAAGTATTCGACTAAAAGTTTGAAATCAACCCTTATGATATTGATTCAACCGAAACGAGAATTCCATATGTTAAGTTTGTTCATAAAGTTATGTGGAGTCTTATAATGAAAATAATAAAATTCAATAATATACAATAAATTATGTGTGGAATGATATACAGCCTATTCTAATTTGATATTCCCGTTAAACCTAAAATAATTATATTTCCCTTTGGTTTCAAGTTCTCCTCAATTCTTCTGATACTTGCTTACTTTCCCGGTAATGTTTGGATTTATACATTAACACTGCCGACGGCATGTGATGGACAAAGTCCCTCCGGCACTCCAACCGATTAAGTTTTTTTCTTCTACTCACCAAATTAGGCATTTTGCTCGGTAAGATACCCTCTTTTGTTTTTAATTCTTGTTTAATTATATAGGTACCTATTGATATTCTGGACTAATCGTGCTCATCTAACGTTATGCTTTTGCTATAAAATCAATAATAATTTATTTGTGCTGTGAACACCATTCCTTCATTCCTTTACATTCTGCCAATATCATCATTGTATAATATCAATATCATAATCCATTCGTTGTTTTTCGACTCGAATGATTTCGATAATGCCGGTCATTTTTGGATTAGTTGTTGACTTCAGGTGCCGACGGTACTTGACTTGGCGTTTTGAATCATGCAGCGATATATCTCTTTCGTAGCTCAATCAACGAAACTCTTTCTAATTTCCAAACTACTATGTTTTTCCCGTTGTATTATTTACTTTTTAAACCATATTGAAAAACTCTGGATTTTAGCCGATTGCGTGACATCCAGTTTGTTTTCAACTTTGGAAAATGTTGGAAATGCCGACGGCACTTGATGGGATTTGTTCCGAAGTATCCAACACACCTTTTCATAGTTTAACTCTTATGGAAAAAGCCTTTACTCACCTATTCAAGTAATTAGATGATGTTACTCATTTGACATATCCTTTTTTTGCGTTTTTCAATGTTGCAATGCAACATTCTCAGACAGTCGGTTTTTAGCCGATTGCTGTATATTTCTTTTCTCTTTATTGAAGTTATTCTCTTCCTTTCTCAAGTTCTTCATTTAATCCTACCGTTGAAAATACATAATTATTCAATCCGACTCTCTTTTTTGTTTTTAAGCTTTCTTTGTTAGTCCTTTGGTGATTGTCGGTACGGTTAAGTAGGTTGGTACCCGTGAAATACCGACGGTACCTGATGTACGAAAATACAACTCAACTTTCAGCTATTTTTAAATTGTAAAAATGAGTTTCTCATAACGCCATTCTCAATTTCTGATATAAAACGTAATTTTGGAAGATACAAGGGCAAATTCAGTCTGCCGACGGCAACTCCCCGCTGATTTGAACGCCCTCCGACGGGGTTGCTCCAGCTGTTCTGGTCTCTTACATATTCTCTTTTCCTCTTAAAGATCCAAATGTTCTACTATTTGTAAACAATATTATTCTTATTCCTTTCATGCTTTTTATTTCTTAGTGGTAAATGAGATGAAAACCTGCCATCCCTATCCAATCTTTCCAAAATTTCAATTTTTTGAAATACCCATTATGAAAGTTGGGAGCGTTTGTCCAGTGATAAGAGGATACTTTTTTTATTACCTGTTAATAGTAGGTTTCATTTAAGGCATGTATTTTATTTAACGCATTGTTCGATATTAATAAGTCCCCATGATTTAAAAATCGAGTCCAGATTCGGCAATGCTCCCTAATTTGTTGTTTATTATTTTCAATAATGAACCTTTGGTATCAAACATGAATTTTTCTAAATCTCCACTAAACATTTGTTGTTCAAAATTCAAGGTACAATAGCTACCTACTTGAAATCCGAAAATCGCATTTTAAAACACTACTTCACACTACTTGCCTCACCCGTAGAAATCATAAAATGGCTATTTTTGTGAGTTTAACTCTGATTCCGTCCCTCAGGATATTTTCATGGAGATGAGGGGTATTGGGAGTTGGGTTTGCTGGATGAAAGAGTGAATTTTGTGAATTTAATCGAGACCCTTACAGAGATTCTAGAGGAAACCCCAAAAATGTGGTGAGAAAGTTTTTTCACCTATTTAGCTTTGAGTCTCGCCCATAAAATTAACCTGGAGGGTTGGAATTCCTAGTGGTTCATCCTCATACATGTAGAAACCAAGGCTCGATATAGGCATTGTTTGTAATTTTTGTAGAGGCTGCAATCATGACCGTGCGCATTTGTACATACATTACATTCATTTTTCCAAAACGTGGAGAAAGGATCACATACCGATCAGAACCATTCTAAGCGGTTGTTCCAGAAATTAGGTTCTCTGCCAATTTCAGTACGTACCTAGGTACTTTCCTTGGTGGGCTGAGGAAAGCAAAAATCTGTCCGTCCGCCGCACAGTGGGACGAAAGTCATATTTCTGCAGACATGGACCTTTCGTCTTGAAATCGTGAGAAATTATCAAATATTTGGCCCTTTAGTATTTTCAAGGGTGGGAAACAAGAATATGGAGTCAGAATGGACAAATTCTCAAAAAAAGGGAAAAAACTAAGGATTGTATGAATTTTTATTTATGAATTTCACTTCAATCACAAAAATAAACGTTTTTCTTTAATCTGCATCCATCATTTCCCGATGTTCCACATAATTTTCTTTTAACGGACATCCTGAGTCATTGATAGAATCCTGCAACGAATTATCGTCCATATCTATATCATCTTCTTCAAAAAATCCCACATAGCCTGGAAAAAAACTCTTCTTCTTGATTTTTTTTTTTTTTTTTTAACTCGCGCATTGCACCAAGAAACCTCTCTCCAGGAGAAATGGGAATGAACTGATGATATGAGTCGTATATAAACTATCATCAGTATATGTATACATCCGAAGAATTTTGGCCGAGTTTTGGGCTGTTTACCTCTTTATAACGTAACTTTGAAATGACCTATCTGCCCCAGGCGGATCGCGGCGGAAGTTATTGTTTCTAATTTATCTCACTCAATATCTCAAGAATAAGAGGGAAAGTCCGTTTTCCGGGCGACTCCGGACACGTCGAGAAATCGCTGTCTTTGTAAAAACTACAAAATTTTTCAGAAAAAAAAGTTTACGCTTTATTCAACGCTCTTTTAACTTCGAATGAGCAACTTCCTTATCCAGATTTACTTTTTACCATTTGCCAAGACCTTTCAATTACTTAATACAAATTTCACACCATTCCCATGTTTACCGAAAAAAATCAAATAAATCCATTATTTTGTGCTTGTTTGAAAATCCCTCATTCACGTGAGTTGTATAGAGCAAGTTTACGTATAGTCAAAATAGAAATACGAGTCAAAATAGAAATTTAAAAAATTTCCCAATGTCGCGGTTTTGGCCGTTTTGTCCCACTGTGCGCCGCCGTGCTGGCATTTTATTAAGTTAAGTACCATATGTGCAAAATTATCGAAATTCGGTACACTATGTAGGTTCCTTATGAGGTGTAGTAGTGCATCGAAGATTTACTTCACACCGTCAATCGTCTCCAATGGGCAGAAAATATGGTATGAAGTTTTCAAAACTCACAATCTCGAAATCTTTGAATAGAAAGTTATGGGTTTTTCGTTGGTTTAAATTTGTTTTTCAAATTTTAGAATAAAAGAGACCACCGGAACATTTTAGGTCCAACCGTTTGCTCTCTTTAAGGACTTATGGGTTGAAAGGGAAAAGGAACAGAAAAACGAGTGTGAATCGCAAATTGTTTATGAATCTCCATTAAAATATTATGTCAGCTGATCAAATGGTGATCATGCATATCAGCTGATCATTTTGCTCCCTCACTGCCGAAGCTAGGAAGAGGCTATTCGTGCAAAAAGTGAAAAAATTGTCCTCCAAAATCAAAATGTTTACTTGCGTGTTGAACAGTTTTGGTTCCGTGTCTGTCTGTCTGCGGGGGATTTCGTCACGATTGGATCGGTTATAGCTACGGCCCATGCGCAAACTCAGTTGTAGGCAGATAGTCGGGATTCAGCCAAAGATGAAACTCGCTTTAACACATATTCTTGATACCGGTTTGTTTTCATAAGCATAACACTGAAACTTCTTTACTGATTTTGGTGTCATTTCCTATAACTGATTCTATATGCCCATGTTGTAAAAGTGAGGAAGCTATGTACTGGTCAACCATCTTGACAGACGTTCTTTGTCTTCCCCGATTTTTAAAATCGAATCAAGTTTTTTCTTACATTTGAAAGCGTCCTTCGTTAGTAGTTACTATTGAGTTTAGTTGTCAAGATACCTTCGCATATGGTAGGAACGCACAGACCCTCGCGATATTACGGTACTTCGAGTATTATTGATGGAGTAGAGATAAGATGATTGGCGATAGAGTCTTCGCCTATACAGCGAAAGGTCCCATGTTCGAGTCCCTGGTTGTCTCGATTTTTTCCTCTTAGGTAATTATTCCTGTTTTTTCGCTTCAAAACGGAAAGTGTTTTGGGCTAAAATAGCAGTATGACCAACACAAAACTTTGCTGTGTTATTAGCAATTTTAAGGAAACTCCCTGTTATCTTGAAGTTGTTAACAACTTGGGCTTTCCTGCGATCTTGACCATTGTTAGTAGTCTGACTTTTTCTCTAGTGATAAGTACTAAGTTTGCCGTTCAAGGTTTACGTTCTAATTTCAGAATTATATCTGGGAGAGGAACCGGAAAATTGGGGGGAGGAGGGATTCGGGGGCCTATACTGCAACGCTAGAATCTCCAGAATGCAGTAAACCAGCTATAGCACCTCACTCTGTATGATTACACACCGTGTAGGTACCTGAGTATTACTTGATTACGAGTGTTCATAGTCAAAAAGCGCAATCAAGTTACCCTGTAATCATTCAGTGGATATTACATTCTGGAGATTCTAGCGGTTCCATTGATATTTTGAACACAGGGATTGAGCGCATCACACTAACTAAGTAATTTGTAATCAGGAGTGCCGCACTTTGGTCTCCAGAGCTCCTTTGGATATTTCAATATGAATAGAAGAATAATAGTTCTACGTTGAGTAATGACTAATTTCAAGGATGACGCTCCTTGCCAGTAAAAAGTTATACTATTGTTCATCGTTGTTTTCTAATTCGATCACATTCGTAGGTACGTACCTACTTAATGCAAAATACCCATTCCGAAGCATATTCCTAGTTTATTACAAACAATCCCTCCTGGGCTTATCGTTGTAAGATGGGTTTCCTCTGGATTTTTTATTGGCACTGAGGATGATGGTAGTTTTACGAGCAAATGTTTTTCAACTGGTCCAGAAGGAGGCTTACCGTGCGGGGAACTTCTCGTAGCATCACCGATTATTGGTACTTGGTGCTCCCCCGTTGATGAGGGGATATAAAACCACGTGTGATTGAATTTTAAATAGGAGTCGGACAAAAAAGGCTGAAGTGGCGTCAAGGCAAGCATTACGTGCTCAATTTATCAATGCAGACGTGCCTTGGCTTGCGTCCCTCATAGTTTCCCAAAACTTGGTTCTGGAATGAGCTTCACTTCTCACGGCAAGTGGACTCATCATCGTCCACTTGCAACTACTAAATTAATCACTTAAAAATATGGAGCATAGAAAAAATTGTTAGAAACTCTAGACATGCGTTTTTATATTGTTATTCCTTCTAATAAATGTTATAGAAGACGAATTCCAATACTTAATTAGATGAATAATTTTCTTCATAATAAACAAGTGAACATGTCACCAGAGGAAAGCAGTCCAAATATCTAAAAAGCGTTTTTTCTCCTGTTCAGATATGTTTCACATTCAATATGCTCACAATAGAATTGAATTTTATCTGCACACCATTATTTCAATTTTTTGTATCTATGCCCATGTAGGTATGTTATCCGCTTCTCACGGTCGCGGGATTTATTCTGCAAAATTCATCATTAAACCCATAAATCATAGCTACTGTATTTTGGTACAAAAATTAGGCTGGCCCTTTGATTAGGTCCTATTGCATGTATTCAACAACATTCTGCATTCGGAAGGTACCTATGATATGTAGTTTTAACAGCCTCAATAGTTGGATGTTAGGGATTTTGATACGTAAGAATGAAAAAAAGTTCCATTCATGCAGCATGAGTTGGTGAGCGAATTTTCAAAAGATAATTTTAACCAGTTTGGTGGGTGATTTTTATAGGAAATTCAAGATGATTCCTTATATACCATATGTTCCTATGTTTAAAATGGTAATTCACACCGAAAACCTCAAAAAACACTTTTTTTTGCGATTTTTAGACTCTAAATTTTCAAAATTTGAACCCTTGGAGTACTCCAAAAATTCTGGCCAACGAACTCATCGTTTCTTTTGATACCTATTATTGAAATTTTGAAATTTTATCATTTTATAAATAAAAATATATCGGCAGATATCTTCTGGAGTGACAGGCATACCTATAGGTATATATACTTATGTATATATACTTATGTATATATACTTATGTATATATACTTATATATTATACTTCTGAATTACCTTCAATAGCTAATTTATTTCCAATCATAATGAATTTTCAAAGAATGATTTTAACCGATTTGGTGGGTGATACTTCAAGCTGAAGTCGAATATACCATATGTTCCTGTGTTTAAGATGGTAATTCACACCAAAAACCTCAAAAAAAAAGTCCCATTCATGCAACATGAGTTGATGAGCGCATTTTCAAAGAATGATTTTAACCGATTTGGTGAATGATTCTTATGAACTTCTTATAGGATTCTTATGATGATTCTTATAGGAACTTTCACGCTGATTCCGAATATACCATAATGTTCCTATGTTTAAGATGGAAATTTACACCAAAAACTTCAAAAAACACGTTTTTTGGCGATTTTTGAAAAAATAAATTTTCAAAATTCTACCTCTTGTAGTACTCCAAAAATTCTGGCTAACAAATTCATCCTTACTTTTTAAATTTTTTTTTGGATTTTTTATCTCGATTCCTCGGGCAGATATCGTCTGGAGTGACACATATATAAATATATATATATACCTACATATAAAAAGTGTTAAATTTCAGGAATCGTTTTAGAATGGTCTGAAATTTGCATTATTTAAATTCTGAAGCCATTGCAATAGCTTCATTTTCTTCGAAAATTTGCTAAAACGGGAAAAAAACTTGAAAGAATCTAATTTTTTATTCACTGAACATTTCCGAGTGACCGCTTTTGTTGCAAATTAGTTTAACCACCAACTCCACGAGTTAGGACATTCAAGTATAATATTGCTGTATAAGGGGTTCCTTATTGTTTATTTCAATGATCAAATAATAATTGACTAAACTACGCACGCCGGCACTTAACATAAACACATTAACTGAATGAACTATAATTTAAACTGGCGGTGACTATGCTGAATTATTATGACTGCCCCAATAAATGTTTATCCTTTTACCGAACCTTGAGAACCACCACCACCTCCCCATCTCAGCGTCGAAATTCTCTACTGTGTTCACTATTTTTTCTTAATTTTCTCGAAGACTAAAGAATTTCTTGGGTCTCGGCCTCGGTTTCTCTATATCTACGAGTACGTAACATTGCCCGCTAGATTTAGCGCTCACAGAAACTATTTAAATTAGTGGCCCCGATAAATCGTGGAAACATTTTTCGCCTCCGTATTCCACCCTCTTCTACCACTGAACTATGTTTAGACCTGTTTCAACTGAAATCGGTACGTTATTAAAACGGCTATGAGAGTTTTGAGCCATGTGGTTCGGAATGTACTTTCAAATACCGATTCCAAAATCTTCCCGATAATAACTGGCTCGATAGATTTTTATAATGAGGTGATACTTTGTATGGTCTCTAACAGGTTCTGCTTATACGGAATTCGGAGCAGAATTACTCTCCAACAAAACAGCATTATTATCCCACTAATGCTCTTTATTGCGCATTTTATGGTGTTGTTCCGCAACTTTCTGGATTGTGTCAAATATTAGGTAGCGTTTTACCTCAACATTTACTGAATTGTATCTAAAATTAATCTTTGAATCGCGATAGTTTTCATAAAAATATTGTCTAATAGTAAGTTGTTTGTCGGCGGTATCTCAAATGAACTGTGTAATTTTTCCCGATTTCCATAGTTTTTCTTATACCTAGCAACAAGTCATTCATTTGCATCTTTCGTTTAAATTTCTAACCACATCCGGGAACCTACTCTGTGCATTGCGCACAGTCGTACAAAAGAATGAAAAAGAAACCCCGCCCAAAAAATAAAATTATATCTGAAGACCGAAATTCCACTTATTAGCTATATTGAAAATACATTTAGAATCAAGATCATGCTCCCAAAAGCCATGCCAGGCTTTTGGCGATACGTTTATAGTTCTTATACTCGTAGTTATTTAATGTTCTTGAAGGTCAACATACTGAAAGAGGGCGGAGAAATATTTAAGAAAACGGATTATGAAGCTTTTACCTTAAATTTGTGAAAGGATTCCACAACTCTGCAAATTATTCCACTAGTGTCTTCATTATTTTCCGAATAGGTAACCTGTCTACATGGATTATGTTATTATTTTGTCCCAAAAATTACTACCTGACCTGTGAGCTCAATTTTCGACTCAGCCAGTCGAGTTTGAAGTCTCCACTCATTTATGGAGTCACCCGACTCCAGCGTCACCTTAACTCTATCGCCAATCAACCTGTCACATGACTCAGTTTCTGTTCTCACCAAAATTACTACCAGATTTATGACTGAGCTACGAATAGAGCGATTTAAAAATGTCAACCTCTATTGTCGACCCTTTGGTTTGTTTCATTCGATTTACGAGATCGCTATTGACTATTTGAAATTACCCAAAAATAACACTTTTCTATCGAGCAAGGGAGAATTTGAATAATATCATTTCATAATTATGTTTTATCTCTTTTATATGACTGCCCCGGGTTGTCTAATTCTATTCGAGAAATTGTAAACTATAATATTACAAATTGCATAAAATCACACTATTATTGAGCAGGGGGTTTTCAAAATGCACTCTAATTTCTACCCTCTAACTAAGCAGAGTGCCGCTTACGGCGACGCGGCGGACCGGTGGAGTTTTTAAAATTTTGTTGATGCCGATTTTCGGCATCTTCGTACCTCAAAAAGTAGAAGTTCCATTCATGCAGCATGAGTTGGTGAGAGAATTTTCAAAGATTAATTTTAACCGATTTGGTGGGTGATTCTTATAGGAAGTTGCACGATGATTCCGAATATACCATATGTTCCTATGTTCAAATAATTTAATATTAATTAATTTAATTTAAAAGTGTTAAATTTCAGGAATCGTTGTAGAATGGTCTGAAACGGATTCCCATGAAGAAAATTTTCAAAAATTTGCATGACTAAAATTTTGAAGTCATTGCAATAGCTTCATTTTCTTCGAAAATACGCTAAAACAGCAAATTTTATGTTAATGTGTGATAATACCTTCGTGATTTTCTCCTCGAGATTTAAAAACTGTGCTGGATTTGGAAACGACGAACGAAATCGTCTGTTTCGGCTTGCTTCTCTCCTCAAGAATTATCGGGTGGGCAATGATCATGGTTTATGAATTTTTTCCCTGAAGGTTGGTGAAAAATGCAAGAGCAGCGTGTAATCGAGAATTAATATGCCTTCACTAATTTTTTAGAGACACTTGGAAACCTGTATTCCTATGTGATGACGAATTACGGTGAATATGTCCTCTGATTGGACGGGGCCAGCTGACTCCTGTTTGTAGCATTTCCAAACCAAATTGGACATTTTCCAAACCAAATTGGACATTTCTCAAACCAAAGGCGACATTTTTTCCAAATCAATTCGGACATTTTCCAAACCGAATTGAACAGTAAAAAATGAAGTTGTGCTTTGGTCATCCATGGACATTGTAGCATTGGACGAATTTGTCCAATTGGAGAATTGGACCAATTCTGGACTTTTTATCTTAACCAGATCTGATTCAGGGTTGTAAGCACCAAAATATTTCAAAATATCAGCCAAGAGTACATATTGGTAACACGCCATATTTCTTTCCGGAAGGGCAATTACTTCTGTTTCACGCCAGATTTAAGAGAAATAAAGAATTTAAGAATTAAATTTAAGAATTTAAGAAATCTGGCGTTGAACAGAAGTAATTGCCCTTCCGAAAACAATATCAATATGGAGTTCTACGAAATAAAAAAGAAAACACTAATCAAAATTCAAAACGCCATATTTCCTAAACCCCCAAATTGGACTAATCGGGAAATATTGGTGCTTTCTAAACTCCTCAGTTGATGCTCTACAACGTTTAGAGAGGAGATAGCGATTTTCCAGCCCCTTTTTGGTGTAGTACACCTTTTTAAAAGCGGGCGTCTTTTACAAAAGTTGGAAAAATTAGGTGTTTTTTGACCGCCCGTAAAGATTGGCCCATTGAACCAATTATGGATTTTGTTGTTTAATCGACGCGAAATTCAATGCTTTTCAATTTACCTTCTTCTACGCAACCTATTATGTCGGATACAAGCAAAATACACTGCCAAGGACACGGCACAGAAGCTTCCTGGTGGAATTCACAGTATGCCACCATAAAATTTTCAAAAAACTAGAAATGACCCGTTCGCCATGCTCATTACGATAGAATGCTGGGCAACCAAGAATTTAAAAAAAATATTTTTGGACAATACAAAGCACGGAGGCAGAAAATATTGAAACCCGCCATTTACCCTCACGCAAGGGCTGAAATTCGCCGAAAAAACGGCGTTTCTCTAAGTTTGCGCTTGTGCAGTAGGATATTACTGATCCAACCGAGTTGAAATTCATAGGTTTTAGGTCAGCCCCCAAGGAACTGAGATATCGTAGTTTCAGGAAATTCGAGTTTGCGCATGCGCACATGGTACTAATGGTCCGATGGCTATGCAATTAATAGGGCACGATGTAGGGGCTACCCCGTACAATCACTGAAAATTTCACCGCAATTAGTCGAGTAGTTCCATAGTTATGGCCATGAAACGCATTTCAAAATTGCGCATGCGCAGTAGGTATTACTGATAGAACCGTGTTGAAATTCAAAGGCAATCGTCAACCTACAACTACCCTCCGAATTTGAGCGAACTTGGTCCATTAGGAACAGAGAAATCCTAGTTTCAGGAAATTCACGTTTACGCATGAGCAGAATGCGAGTGGAAATTTTGATTTTGGATCACAAAAATTTGTTTTCATTTCGAAAGTGAAAACAAAGCTTCCGCTGCCTTGCAGACTCGGAAGCAAAATGAAACAAGTTCTAAAATTTCGCGTTTTTTTGGCTACCAAACGTTTTCACTCATCAGGATATGCCTAACAATTCTAGGAAAAAACGAAGCTTTTCCCGGAATTGATGCAAGCTCGACCCCTTCATTGACTGGGCCCCCCTTAATGAATAAAATTACAAAATTTTTGAATGTCCAATTTGATTTGGAAAATGTTTAATTTGATTTGGAGAATGTTTAATTTGGTATGGAAAATGTCCAATTTGGTTTGGAAAAGGTTCAATTTGGTTTCGAAAATGTCCAATTAGCTTTGAAAAATCTATATAACGGGGGGGTCTATATAACAGGGTTAACTAACACTAATCACCAGGAATTAGCCAATAAACTCGCATTTACATTACTGCGCCATCGAGCGGTTATCTGAAATCGTCAAATCCTTCAGATGTATCTATTATTCCCAAAATAAACCAATTTCCCAATTTTTTCACTTGTAGGTTATAGGGGAATACGATTGAAAATCAAGTACCTACCAATTAGGTAATTTTCTTGTACAAACAATTATAGTTAATGAAGGCAAATTATTAATCGTATCTACTTTCTTATAAATTAATCCAAGCGATTGCTCATCTCAGAAACTGTTTAAATAATCCAAGCTTTCGCCTACTTATCAATTTTCACAGAAATTTGTATTTCTATTGACAACCTTAGGTTTTTCATGTGTTTAAAATCGCCGGAAAGGGCTAGGAAGTGACAAAATCCATTGTTTTATAAATTTTCTCTGAATTCCGAGCAGAACGTTGAGAAATAGAATAGTTCGAGGATAATGAATTCTGATAGTACTAAAACATATTTATCTATATTATTACGGTCAACTACCCACCAACTTGCCCTATGTTTTTCTTCCTCAACTCTGTAATCGCCATATGAAAATAAATATTCTCGGCTCGGAATCCTAATTTGCGTTCTTTTAATTTGTGGGTTCCTTTTTGTTTTGACTTCTCGGGAACCTTGCGGCCCCCTAACATACTCCCGGCTCATTTACTATCATCAACGTGTACTTTACATGTAAATACTCGGCTCCGCATCCCGAGCCAAGCCGATTGTTATTCCTTGGTGCCCCCACCTTCTGTCATTCCCTGCCTCGCTTCTAAATGTTTTTAACCATTTTATTCAATTTCCGGAGAAACAAATGTCAACGCACGGGTTGTTTCTACACGTGTCGTTAATGTGGTGACTATCTGCCTTTAAAAATAATGCCTTATTACTTCTCTTCCATACCATGGGAATTGAATAAGAGCAGATTATTAATCTTACATCCATCCAAATTTTGTCTTCCTAACTGTACTTCGAATGTGAATGTAGCTAGTGTTTATAAATAGACTCAATTAGATTAGAAATTGTCGGGATATCGACCTTTCAATCGTTCCGTGGGTTGAGGGTTAGTGTAGATCTGCTACAATAAGGAACTTGCATGGGTAGGAATTTTGCATTTTGAGCCTCAACATTTTCAGCTAGAAATTACGGCTGGTTTGCCCAGAAAATGGGTTGCAAGGGAGCGCGTGACGTCATTCAGGTTCCGCAACAGGGGGGCCCGCCCAGGCAGGCGGGGGTCCGTGACGTCAGTTAAGGTAGAAACACACTGCCCTCACGTCACGTGCTCTCATGTGCAGTTTCAGATCACGTGATATCATGTGTATAAGCACACTGGCATCACGACCAATCATCAGTTGTATTTTGACGAGCTCTGAAACGTGCACCTAGTGATTTTAATTTTTCCAGAGGCCAAAATCTGATCGAGGAATCGGGATAAAAAAATCCAAAAAAAAAATTAAAATGTCAATAATTCAAAAAGAAAGGATGAGTTCGTTGGCCAGAATTTTTGGAGTACTCCAAGGGTCAAATTTTGGACATTTATAGTCAAAAATCGTTTAAAAAACGTGTTTTTGAGGATTTGGTGTAAATTACTTTTCTAAACATAGGAACATGTATGGTATATTCGGAATCAGCGTGAAATTTCCTATAAGAACCACCCACTATATTGGTTAAAATTATTCTTCGAAAAATCGCTCATCTACTCATACTGCATGAGCTTGTTTGCTTTTTTCAAAGTTTTCTCAGCCAATAATTTACTCATTTTATTTTCTGTTTTTTCAATTTTTCTTCTTTTTCGAACTCCGGAGGGCGATGAACTGCCTATCTAAATTTTGAATTTCAAAAAATCTGAAATCTTGAAATAGATCACAGAAACCTCAACTCACGTCACGTCAAGATGTAGTTGCCCACACTTTGTGTCACGTGATATCACGCGTGCGCCCCCTGGCGTGAGCGTGAGAGTGTGACGTGCCGTCAGTGTAGCTCTCGTGAATGAATCACTGTGCTGTTTTATGGGAGAACTTTGAACCACACTTTAGTGACGT
>JAEMON010000001.1:54044486-54056004 GCA_030264115.1 Lygus lineolaris
CGCTCACCAACTCATGCTGCATGAATGGAACTTTTTGGGTGTGCATCCGGTTGTGCTATCATCTGATATAAACGCCATAGCAAATCAACCTTGACATTGCTGCGCTATTATGTAAGAGCCAGTGTCAAAAGTTATCACGATGATTCATTCAAATTCGATTCAAATTATAACTACTCAACACTTCAGAACCAACCAACTTTTACTATTACCTAGTAGATTGGTAATTTGTGTGATTCAAATCAAGTTTTTTGTGTGACCTACTACAAAACGAGTTGAGTTGCTGAAGGAGGATGATGAGGTTTATTGAAATTAATTTTAGGACGACTTAAATATTACTTACTTACTTCAACACGATTAAGAAGCCGCTATTGTTGGTGTTTGGGTATGCTTGAGAAATTGACGATTTGCTACTTTCAAATAATGTATTTGTGACGAGTCTCAAAACCTGGTAAAAACTGAAAATTCGTTTGTTTGGGTTCTATTTAATCATCCTCTTTCCATGATTCCATGAAAATCGTGAGAAATGGAATCATGGAATCTAATAACGATTACTCTAGATCAGATGTGTCCACCTGTTTTTCTTAGTTTCTCTCCCAAAACATCAACGTTGGGAAACTGAAATTCTTGCTCGTTCATTCCTCATACATGTAGAAACCATGCTTCCGAATCCTTTTTTTAATGATTTTTGTTGGGGCTGCAATGATTATAAACATTCGTACCTACGGACTTGAATTGATTCATCCAAAACATGAAGATAGTTCATCAGAACCATCCTAGAGCTCTGAATATCGATTTTCTGCCGATTGTAAAAGGTACTTTCCTGTCCACCCTTCAGGTCTGCTCAGAAAAGTAAAAACCGATGGCACTTAGTAGGAAATCATACCTACCGATCACGTACCTATTTTTGGTATTGAGACATAGGGTATGTTCGGAATCATCAGAGAATTGTATAACAAATAGTTTCAATAACGTGTTTTCTGATTTATCCCACTGTGGTTCGGGACATGATTATGATTAGCCGACCCTGTTCCCCTGTTCATTATTTTTAATAATACACCTCTGGTACCGAGCGTGCAAAAAGAAAAAAACTTTGCACTTCCTCAATTTTAAATAGATTCAAATTCTTAGGATCGGATGCGACCACCCAGAGCTCTGCACGACCATCTTTCCGTTTCCCGCAGATCAAATAGGTATGCGAGTGATTGACGCCTGAAGTTCCGGTTGACCCCCCTTGGATTTCAATCTTTCTTTCAAACTCCAAATTAAGAGTTATCTATGCATACAAATAAGAACATCGTTGTGTAATGATTTGCAGTGTTTAATCCTCAAATCTGTGTTCTATTGGTCGAACAATTCGTTCGAATGACTAACCAACTCGTTGAACTTTTTGTGATCTCGTACTTTTATGATCAGGTTGTACTGAATTTGTTCACGACGGCGCCGGCGGGTGATGCAATAATTTGGGGTTAAAAAAAGTTCTGGTCTCCAAGCTGTGGGTTGTTATATTATAAAATCTTTCGTAGCCGGTCCAAATGATCTAATTCATTATTCGGTCCCAAAATCGTCTCCCTCCCTTCTGCAACTGTCAATTTTTCTAATGAACATTAACGACTCCCTATCATATTCCTTTTTTTGAATGTATCGTTCAATTTTTCTACTCAAAAAATGCCGACAATTCAATGAAGGGTTTTAGTAATACTCGTATTCAAATTCTATTCCTCCTCGCGCCCTGTCAATCAACTTTTTTTTTAATGAACATTCATTGAATAATACGTCGGTAAAAAAGGAGGAGGCGTGGATGAGGACTGAGCCATTGTTGAAATGCATTCATCAGCTCTCATGAATATTGTATCGGTTTTTGAGGCCTATTACCTTAAATATTTGAAAAGGACGAGGAGGACCTGGTCGCCTGTTAATAATAATATACCCATCGAAACCCCCTTTTGATTTTTATTGTTCCGGGTGGAAACCGCTAAGGCGTGATCAGGCTGGTGGCCGATCAAGTGACTATCTAGGAGCTCTGAAAAATGTCAACGGAGAAAAGTGGAGGATTTTGGTAGGGAGAAAAGTTAACGAAAAAAGTCAAAATCAAGACGTAAAAAACGGGGAAAAGTTCATGTATGACCATTAGTTAGATATATTGGTAGAAAAGTGTTTATTTTCAATATCGATTGACAACAGAATAATAACATACACACATACATATGTACATACATTTCTTTATTTTACTTCCTCACTACCTTAGGTAAAAAGATACCTAAGTATTCGTGCAAGAAATAAAAAAAGTTTGTCTTTAAAAATGAGAATTTTCACTTGTTTTTTACGTTTCAGAGCTTTCTGAACAATTTTGGTTCCGTCTGTCTGACTGTCTGTGGTCAATTCCTCGTCCGAGTCAAAACTACCTATATGAAGTTGTGGTCAGAATTTGATGAAACGTTCAGTGATTGTGCGGGTTAGCCCCGTGATGGTCCCCTATCAATTTCATCGCCATGGACCACTTGCAGCTTGAATTCTCTGAAACCCCGGTATCTCAGTTCCTAATTGACCTATTCCGCTCTAATTCGGAGGGTAGTAGGGAGCTGACTGCAAGACAATCATCCATGAATTTCGTCACGATTGGATCAGTAATAGCTACTACGCAAGCGCAAACTTAGATTTTTTTGTGATGGGCGTAGCTCAAGAACTGCTTGACCAATTTCGGTGAAATTCTCAGGGATTACGTGGATCAGACCCTAGAGGGTCCTCTATGAATTTCATCGCCATCGGACGGCCTGTGCACATGCGCAAACCTAAATTTCCTGAAACTACGATTTCTCAGTTCCTGATATTTCGCTCAAATTCGGAAGGTGGTTGGAGTTTAACAATTACCTTCGAATTTTTACACGATTTTATCAGCAATACTTACAGCGCATGCGTAATTTTGAAATGTGTTTCATAGCCATAACTCCGGAACTACTCGACCAATTTCGTTGAAATTGTCCTGGTTTGCACACATGCACAGGGTAGCCCGTAGACAGTCCCTGGACCACTAGTAGCGTGTGCGCATGCACAAACTTTAATTTCCTGAAACTGCGAACTTCTCAATGGGCCGATTCCGTTCAAATTCGTGGTGTGGTTGATGGCTGACTCCAATAGAATCATCTATGAATTTCACCTCAATTGAATGAGTGATGGCTACTGCGCATGCGCAAACTTGAGATTTATTTCCATAGGAATAACTCTGGAACTATTCTACCAATTTCGCTGGAGTGTTCCCCAACTGATTCTATACGTCCATGTTACAGAAGTGAGGAAGTTAGGTATACTGCCCACCCATCTTGACAGACGTTTTCCAAAGCTCCCTTCAAACGTGGAAGTTTAGAATGGAAACGGTCTCTGAAAATTATCAAAAACGGTCAAAGTTAGCTAGTTAACCGCTCTCAAGGACGTCTGGAAGGAATTCAAAACCCCCTATTTTCCGTCAAAACTGTAACCCGCCGAAACCGTTGATACTGTGACTGCAACAATCAACGGTTGAATAGCTGAAGTCGATCTCTAATTGATCAGATTGTGGTCTTCCATTACTCACCTTATTAAAAACTTCCCGGAAAAGCTCACAATCAACATTCAAATATTGTACCACGATGATTCCGAAATTCATCAAATTCGCCTTTGAAATGTTGTGAATATAAGGTACTGGGTTAAATATAAATCTTTAGTTCACACCAACCAGCACCAACTCGGAGAAGTAAATTGATATAATACAGTTTATTATCTATGGACTATTTGTACTATCGACTACGTCATGCATCCATACATCATATTCCTTTGCGTATTGTATGGTATTATTCTATTTTTCGCTAGGAATTTCCGCAAAATAGCGATTAGCAAGGTATTTTCAACTTTGGCCGCTTTTCCTGAGAAAACGACGAGCTTTTTAGACAAATTTCAAATGTCCATTATTATAGGACAAAAATTTGAATAATTTGAGACCAATTTCAGCTCCTTACGATTGATTGTTGCTGAAGTACGGCCGATTTCCGGAGAGCGTTTCAGCCCAACCTTCTCACCCACCTCCATCTTCACTGCACCATATTCCTGACCGGCAACATGCATTTTCCCATACTCCTACACCCCCTGGACAACAATCAGAAGAGAAATCGCGTTCAGCGCTTTCCGCACTATGAACTGCTGTTAGGTCAAAAGGGCCATGTCTGCGATGCTACCTTTTGTTGGTGCGGGATGTGCTGCGGAAAAAGTGCTAAGGAGTTACCCGAATTGAACATCCCTGCAGGCGTACTCCGTGATAAAACCACCCGCGTGCCTCTCGCACCATCCCTGCACAAGTGATAATTTTGTAGGGACACTTCCTTATCCTCCTTGATAAGTAGGTAATGTGGTAAATGCACAGTGACTGGGTTGGGCTTCCTGGCTCGGCTTATATTCGGGTTGGATAACCTCTAACCAGTAAACCCCAGCCAATCACCGTACGTTCACAGCATGCGGTTATGTAAAAACCCCAAATTCTTCGGATGGGTATATTCTGACCAAAAAGCAACATTTTCCTATTAATATTAAACACTTTATCGCTCGTATAGGGCAAGGTCATTAGAAATCTAAGACCAAACATGCTAGAGATTTATTTCCTAGTTTTTTGAACTTTCGATAGATCGTGGTAAAGCCCTTTTTGGTTCCATATGAGTTTAGTAGCATCGGATCAGCAGTAGAGGCTGCATATGTGCGAACGTGAAAAACGCCGTGCCATGTAAATTACTCTATACATACCAGAGGTTTTGCTTACCGGTGTTAATCAGCAATACGTTACGAACAATACCAAAAACAATATTATTCAAAATTTGGTTTACTTTCTCATAATCCGAACTATGTTCCGTTTCATATTATTCATAGAATGCTTATTAACTAGATGTTGTTTTCACTCATACAGCTTGTGAATGAACCTCTCTAATTACGTTTTCCACACTCAGTATAGGTACCAGCAACTAGGGCTAATAGGAAGTGATCGGATTAGTTTGACAGCTCCGGGTGGATTGTCACTAACAGTAGGCTCGTGTGGCAGCCAATCGGATCAAGGGGATCTAACGGCCGGCTGCACATTATGGCATTTGGGAATGTTGACCTTCCGTAATCCGTCTCTTTGTGTGTACCCGGTGACCAAAGGGATACAGAGCTTTCGAATTTGAGGCACTCATGGCCCGTTATTCTGTTGGAAACACGCTGGGGCAAGTGTAGGGAGTCGTAAAACACCCCCATGTGAGTTCCAATATGGCCCAAACGTGGTCGTTGAGGCATCAGAAGACCCAGTCATTATGGATAGACAGAATAGCTGGGAGCTCTCCAAGTCCCGGACACTCAAGAATTGGACATCCTCTTGTTGCCTCATGCGAGGTGGCAAGTTCTCGACAAGTTGATAACCGGATAAATCCGATGCAACTCAGAACTGTGGTTCCAGAAAATTGTGTATCATAATTTATTTTCTCACATCATATTCGTCTTATACGACCATTGCTCTGTCTTTGAGGTGATGGTAGCGGCTCACAAATGAAATATTAATCACAAGAAATAAAACATATCATATAATAAAAATGTCGTTGTTGGTTCTTGTCCCAGGAAAAACTATATGAATTTGTGGTCCGAATTTGATGGAATGTTCAGTGATTGTGCGGAGCAGCCCCTAGACAGTCCCCTATTAATTTCATAGCCACCGGACCGCTAGTAGCGAGTGCGCATGCGCAAACGTGAATTCCCTGAAACCCCGGTATCTCAGTTCATAATGGACCGATTTCGCTCAAACTCGGAGGGTAGTTGGGGCTGACTCAAAACCTATGAATTTCATCACGGTTGAATCAGTAATTGCTACTGCGGAAGTGCAAACTTTAAATCTGTTGTCATAGGGATAGCTCCGGAACTATTCTACCAATTTCGCTGGAATGTTCACTATAGTATTTTCAAACTTGCTTGAGACTCGAACCTTCAAGGGCGAGGAGGTAAAGGGGTCTGAAATCTTACCTGGCTCACACCAAGGCCTTCTTATGTGACAGGCCTCAATCATGAGGGAGGTTTCAAGAAGTCGCGCGGAACATTAATTCCCTTTTGCCCTTTTTATCCAGTAGGGCAAAATGGAATGGGGAAGGTTCAGCTGTAACTGATTCTATACGTCCATGTTACTAAAGAGAGTCGACGCTATACTGCCCACCCAACTTGGCAGACGTTTTTTCGATCGAATCGGGTAATTTGGAGCGCATCAGGGCCGTTCTCTCAAGGGTTTCAGGAAAAAGATCGCCAACATGTAGGTACGTTAAGTGAAATTCACAAAAGTCGACGTGTTTGAGAATTTCATTCGATTTTCCGTATGGAATTTGATTTGTTGACAAGAATGAATAATATACCTACCAACACACGTAGATAATGGCAATAATTCAAGAACAGTGATATTCATGTCCAAACTCGTTAAGTACCTACCCATTTAGGAATATTTAACCCTTGTAAATCTATTTTCAGCGTTTTAAAGCAATATAATGATTCGCCGACCATAAATTTTATAGTAGATAAAAATGAAAACACTGTTGAAATTTGAAGTGGCCACATTTTCGAGCTTCCTATTTTTTGCGAAAGTCCTTGCCCAAATGTTGATTCATAGATTTATAGAACTTCAATTTTTATTTTCTCGGTTTCTTTGAAATATTCATGTTAATCATGGCTCCACACATGATATTCCTTATTTTGTTTCTGAATCGTGTTTTTACCAAAAACGATTCGAGGAGGAGACAGTTCAGCCGAACTAGTTAGGTCCTGTTTTGGGTGCTTTATTAAATCATTTTGACGCTGAGGTAGAACTTGAATACACACCACACATTCGATAGATAGTCGAACTGGTGAGAATCTACTCGTATTTCACCCAACGTGACGTAAAAATTAGTAAACATTTGATTTACTCTGACAGTTGTTTAGACGTCTAGGCGACTGTTTATGATTCGTTAACATGATTTACGCCCGGGATATCAAACTGGTTGAAATATTGCTGGCAACGCGTGCAGGTTTTTGCCGGCTCTCTTCGTTCCGGTTCAATGGGAGAGGTCACAGATTATGGGGGCTAATCTTTATTTCACTTAGAGAGTACCTACCCAAATAGTTTCGAGGAGGCATGTGTATGAATGGTGGTATATGAAGGATTTTGAGTTCGCATGGCTCATCAAAAAATCATCTGTGAAGTGGGTGGGCAGAATAGCTTCTTTCAATCTCCTATTAGGATTCCGACCGGAAGTTGCTAGAACTTGTTCAACTAATATTCTCGCAAAATAATTCTCCTACGATTGTGGAGGAAATTAAGCTGAGCTATGCTCCTTTTTTTGATTTGGCGCTTTCAGGGCTTCTATGCTCCATTTATTATGCCTACTAAAATCATCCACTTCGTATAATATCTACCTTTTTGTATACTAAAATAAATTACAGTGTAATAGTCAAATCAATAAATTTCTAATAATCATCTCAATTAGTTTCCCATTTACATACAATAGGTATATGAACGTATCATATTCACTGACGTATATTGATGGTATCCTGGAGTTCCTTGTAAATTATATTCAGAGCTTTAATATAAAATCCTGGCCGGCTCTCACAATAGCCTACAGATTGGAAGCATATTTGGAGTAACTGTTGAAACGAATTGGGTAGGTGGGCAATAAACATAAAGCCTTTTTACTAGGCACATCGTTTTTGGTAGTAACATTCTCAAATATGCATAAGAATAACTTTCAGTGTTTGTTGAAGCGCTCCTATAGTTAACTGGGTAGTGTTTTATTTGCCTATCAATATTATGGAACTAATGGAATGAATAATATTAAAGCGCTCGTTAGTGGAAAGGGACAGTTAGGATGTGTGCAAAGGGACAGTTAGGATGAATTGGACAATGATGAATATGTATTTAAATAGACCTGCTGCAGTGTGGAAGTAGGTCGTGGGTTCAACTGAGGACTGACCTGGCAATATGTGTTTTTGAGCTCTTGGACAGCATGCTAGTATATGATTTTAGCGAATTTTCGGACAAAATTAAGTTATTGCAGTGAGTCCAAAATTTTTGGTATGCAAGTTCTTGAAGATGTGTTTGATGGAAATCGGTTTAGGATCATTCTGAATCGATTCCTGAAGTTCAACACTTTTTCCATAGTAGGTATGTAAATATTCTTGTGCCACTCCGGATAATATCAGACCCTACTAAAGATCGAGAAAAACAATTCAAGAGGTCAATAATATCAAAAAAAAAGAAGAGTTCGTTGACCAGAATGTTCGGAGTACTCTTATAGGGGCCAACTTTTGATATTTAGGGTGAAAATTGTTGTTTTTTGAGGCGAAAATTTTCATTTTAAACATACGAACGGTTGGTGTATTTATAACTAGCGCAAAAGACCATCAAGTGTGAAAAAATTTCCGTAATTCAAAAATAGTTGAAAACCGATAAAAATGATAATTTAAAAATTTCCCTATTTACTCATGCTACATGACTGGAACTTTTATATTGGTTTCTGGTAGATGCACCAACGAACGCTGTGTATAGTAGTAAACTGAGATGGGTTCAGTGGATGAAGTTGTTAGGTTGTATAAATTTCTTGTAAGAACATAGGTAGTTGTTGATTAAATTTAGGTATACAAAAATAAGGAAAGACTTTGAAGGTAGGGTAGGTTATAATTTATTGTAGGATATCGTGATAACTACTTTAGAAAAAAAATCATTTGTAATTTCATAATGTAGCAAACTGGTTTATGGAAAATTCACAAAACCTGATTGGTACCTACATGTTATTTTTTGAAGTTATGGGCCACGGATTTTCCTCTTTTCCATCTATTACAAGGACGAGAGAGCTTCCAAGCCCTTCTCACAGAAAATGCGGATCCGTCATCGATTCGCGCGAATCGACAGTTGAATCCACCGCGGATTTCGAAGCAATTACCTCGAAACTAGAATGCTTCTCATGGGATAGCGCTGCGAGAAGCTGTTGACAATATTGGCTGGGAGCGGATCCCCACTATTGACCTTCATTCCGTTTTCAATGTTCTTTGGTGTCTGTGGTAAATTCTCGTAGATGATTTTTCAGGCATGATAAAGCTGAGATAGTAGCTTGTTAACGTTCTCCAAAAATGAGAAGAGGAGCATTGATAGCTCAGCATTTCATCCACCATCCCAAATGATTCAGTATTCTTGGACTATAGGTAATAAGTGTGAACCCAGAGACGCCGAAGATTTTACCATCGCCCTGAGTAAAACCACTCATGACATGTTGGCTCATCTGCCTCGTCGTCTGCGAGACTCGCCGTTGCATCAAGCATTATTTTTATCCTTCCTCATTAACATAAGGTATTCTGCGACTATATGACGGCTAACTTACGATAATCCTCATGGAGACTATAACTACAACTCTTTCCGCCTTCCTCCCAGTTGCGAATCAATTAAAACTCTAAAATTGCCCCTCGAGGAGGTAAAAGTGAAAAGCTGTGCCAAAACTGTCCTAATTGAGCGACTTTGCCCGATTCCAGCTGCGTTCAGTTTGATAAATATCTCTCGTCGGCTCTCCACATTCATCACCTAACACCCCCTCTCCCCGCATCACCTTTCCGCCTTCGCATGGAATGCACTTAATTCATCTTCCGCTGCTTCTTGAGCATAATTTCCTCGTGTATCATTCAGCGTGTTAACAACTTCTGATTGCTACACTAATGGCTCAGTTTCTCGTAGACCAATTCCATTCCCTATCATCCGTCTATGGATAATTGATACTTATTCTACCGATTTCAACTTTGGAACTTCTAGCATACATTTTCTCGGTCTAAATATGTCTCCAATGTCTCCAATTTCCCGAACGATCTAATTAATTTCCATTTCAAATTTACTCAACAGCAACGCCGAGTGTACCTTCTCTCTAGTGCTTTCAAATCATAGTCTTTCCAAGTGGAAGTCCTACGGGGTTTTCTAATAGCTTTAACGGCTTCAGGAATTTAATAGCGGCTGAAGAACGTCTGCCAAGTTGGATGGGCAGTATAGCTTCCTCATTTTTGTAACAAGGACGTATAGAGTCAGTTAGTGAGCATTTCAACGAAATTGGTAGAATAGTTTCGGAGTTCACTCAATCCAATCACTTATCCAATTGTGGCGAAATTCATAGGTAATTGTCTTGGAGTCAGTCCAAAACTACCCTGCAAATTTGAGCGAAATAGGTCAATTACAGACTGAGAAATCGTAGTTTCAGGAAATTTACGTTAGCGCATGCGCACACGCTACTAATGTTCCTATGGCTATTAAATTAATAGGGAAATTAGTAGGGGCTACCTCTGACAATCTCTGAAAATTTCACCAGAATTGGTCGAGTAGTTCCGGAGTTATGGCCATGAAACTCATTTGGAAATTGCGCATGCACAGTAGATATTACTGATAGAATCGTGTTTCAATTCGAAGATAATTATCAACCTCCAACTACCCTCCGAATTTGACCGAAATCAATTAAAATTGAATTCAATTAAAAACAGAAAAATCGTAGTTTCAGGAAATTCGCGTTTGCGCATGCGCACACGCCACTAGTGGTCCGATGGCGATCAAATTCATAGGAGACCCTCCAGTGTCTAACTCGCGTAATCCCTAGAAATTTCACCGAAATTGGTTGAGTACTTCCGGAGATACGCCATTGACGACAAATTTCAAGTTTGCGCTTGCGCAGTAGCTATTACTGATCCAATCGTGACGAAATTCATAGGTTATTGTCTTTGAGTCAGTCCAAAACTACCCTGCAAATTTGAGCGAAATAGCTCAGTTAGGAACTGAGATACAGGCGTTTCAGGAAATTCACGTTTGCGCATGTGCTTACGCTACTAGTGGTCCGATGCTGATGAAATTCATAGGGGACCCGTCACGGGACTAACCTGCACAATCCCTGAAAATTTCATCAAATTCGGACTACATCTTCATATAGTTTTGCCTGGGACCAGGAATTGACCACAGACGGACAGACCGACAGACAGACAGACACGGAACCAAAATTGTTCAGAAAGCTCTGAAACGTAAAAAGCAGGTGTAAATTTTGATTTTGGAGGACAAAAGTTTTTTTCATTTCTTGCACGAATACATAGCTTCCTACCTTCGGTAGTGAGGAAGCAAAAATAGAGACATCATGGTTTTACCAATAGGTAATTATTATTCACGAATTTAATTCTTTGAATAGTTTACTCCGCCTATCCTAAAATAGTTTTTGCCTAGTGAAATACCGGTTTTTCTAATAGCTTTAACGGATTAACGAATTGATTTATTGTTGATTAACAAATCAATTGACTATCATTTTACGGATTTAGCTCTTGACATAGATTACTCTATTTTAAAATCGCGAATTAAATGAATAAGGAGTGGAATACATTTGTAAAACAGTTGGTTAGGTAAATGTGTAAAAACCATGTGCAAAAAAAAATCTCTTTGCCATATCGGTACCTCAGTCTAGAAAAGCTGTATACCTAAGCCTCTACGACAAAAAAAAGTCTGCCA
>JAEMON010000001.1:54066208-54077028 GCA_030264115.1 Lygus lineolaris
AAATTCACGTTTGCGCATACGCACACGCTACTAGTGGTCCAAGGGCAAATACAAATAGGGAATCGTCTAGGGGCTAACCCGCACAGTCCCTCAAATTTCATCAAATTAATACCGTGATGTAATACTGTTTTGCCGTGACGAGGAATTGCAGCAGGCACACCGACACAGAACTGTAATGGGGTCTGCACAAGAGAAATAAAAATGGTAAAAACCCATTAATTATGTTACTTGAGTTGCCATGACTAGTAAAAACTATTTACCAGGACAAAAAACTCCATGTGGGAGCAGAAATCGTCATGTTAAAATGGAATGTTTTGAATTTCGCGGGGAGGTACGTACGTCACACCCCCTGCTGTCCCTTTCAAAAACCGTTCGCGGATATTACACGTAGTCAGCATGGATGCGCTTCGACCAATCACCGCGCTCCATTTCCGCGCGCATTTTTTGAAACGGTCACATTTCTCTTCGTCGACAAAAAAATGGGGAGAGCACATAATTATGAAATAACCCAACTTTGGCCATTTTGAATCGATTCCCTTTCAATAAAAATTAGAAAGAAAAATCATGCGCAGACCCCATTGTTCAGGCAGATTTGAAACCCAAAAGGCAAGTGAACAGTTTAATTTTTTATTGTTATTTTCGAATGCATGGCTTCCTACCTTCGGTAGTTAGGGAGTGAAATATTCCCCTATATACAGCCTACATTCTGCTTCCTCACTACCGAAGGTAGAGGAGCCTTATTAGGTATGTTCGTGGAAGAAATCAAAAAATATTTTTTCCTTCGAAATGTCCACCTGCTTTTTGTGTTTCACAGCTTCCTGAACAATCTCGATTCCTTGTGTCTGTTCAATCCTTGTCCCCGGCTAAACTACAGGTACCAACTTAGTCCGAATTCAATGAAATTGTCAATTATTGTGCGAGTTAGCCCCTAGTGAATTACATCACTAATCGTACCAATGGTAGCGTGTGCGCATGCGCAAACGTGAATTTCCTGAAAACGGTTTCTCGGTGCTCCGAATTGCTCAAATTTGGAAGGTAGTTGGGGCTGGATCCAATAGAATTGCCGATTGGTTTCGACACAATTAGATCAGTAATGGCTACTGCGAATGCGCAAACTTGAAATATGTTGTCATAGGCGATGCTAGAACTATGCTACCACTTTCGTTGAAAAGTTTCACTGATTCAAGTCTTATACAAACGTTTTTCTCCACCTAGGTTTCAAATCACGTTTTCTGAACGTCCCTGACCATTAAGGGAAGGCAATCATTCGTTCTCAATACGACGACAGTTCCCAAACTGTTCACATTTATTATATTCCAAATTAACTTACTTTCCATGTCGTGTTAGCATTATTGATCTCCCTGATGATCTGATCGTGGTCAGTACAAGCACTGCTCAACGCCAAGATGGCGACATACAGCAAACACTTGAATTTTGAAAACCTCGAGGATATCATCTGTTTTTAACAATGAAGATATGAGATTTGAAATAAATTATCAATAAATACATCAATATAAATCGACTCCTACCTTAATAAGTAATAATTAAGCTAATTTTCATTACCAGTGGTTGTTCGTTTAGCGCCTAGATACCTACTAAAATTTGGTATTACTCGGATTAACTGGTAGGTACCAATCATCTCAAACCCAACCTCCCAAATATTACTCAAAATCGATACATCATTTGCTTTTCAACTTATCGTCTCTGTGAAATACAATAGAAAAAATTGGGAACTTGTATGGTTATTTGAAAGATCTCAATGAGGGCTTTCCAAAAAAAAAATTCCCATTCATGCAGCATGAGTTGGTGAGCTAATTTTCAAAGAATAATTTTAACCGATTTGGTGGGTGATTCCGTGATTCCGTGATTCTTTCCGGTGGGTGAAATTTCCGAATATACCATATGTCCCTATGTTTAGGATGGTATTTCACACCAAAAACCTCAAAAAACCACGTTTTTTTTTTAGCGATTTTTGAAACTAAATTTTCAAAATTTGACCCCTTGGAGTACTCCAAAAATTCTGGCCAACGAACTCAGCCTTACTTTTGGTATTGTTGACATTTTTAAATCTTTTTGTATTTTTTATCTCGATCCCTCGGGCAGATATCGTCTGGAGTGACACATATATAAATATATATATACATATATATAAATATATATAAATATATATACTTATATACATATGAAAAAGTGTTAAATTTCAGGAATCGGTTTAGAATGGTCTGAAACGGATTTCCATAAAGAAAATTGTCAAAAATTGACATTACAAAAATTTTGAAGCCATTGCAATAGCTTCATATTCTTCGAAAATTCGCTAAAGGAACAAAATAGATATTGACAATACTTTCTTAATGATAATGTTTAATCATTTTTCGTAATATTGTCAAAGAGAAATATTTGATAGATCATCAGGAGTTGGTCAATAAAATGAATACTGGGTAGGTACCCAACTAGGAAATTGAAAAATAACTGAAAAATTTCGCTCATCACTTTCACCGTTGAGAAGGTGTACTTACCGCTGGAAGTTCAGGAATGGACGGTTTTTGAAACAAATTGAGTAGTTTAAATAGTATTATTTCGTCAGTAAATTAAATAAGATTTACGAAGTTACGTAGATGACACCAACTGGATATGTACCAAATACAAAGATAAGAAAAAACAAAAATATTAAAATTACCGTCTTTAAGCTATGACTTGACATTCAGTCATTTCCCGTAAAATAGTTATAACTCATGAATAAAACTCACCAGCTATAACTCTTGAGTTTACCATTTCCGAATAATGTGAAATTCACTGCTTCGAGCCCGTGATATAGGTCGAAGGTTACTGACGCAGGTAGCATGTTTGTTATGCTTCCTCAGTACCTACCGAAGATAGTAAGCTGTTTATTCTTGCAAGTAAAGGAAAATTATCTCCCAAAATCGTGTAAACTTTACTTACAGGAAATTGAATCCTGCGTCGAATGATAGCTCTCTTGGTGTGTTCTTCCGATTGAATGAAGCGAATTTTATAAGATGTCATGAGGCCTAGGCCACCAGGCCAATTGAATTCGCCTTGATACGCAAGGATAATGATCAATTTCCCACCCTTTTAATTCGTTTTACTCCTTTTCCTGGTTTCTGTTCCTACTGGAGTACTGAGTACTACTGGAGTACTCATTCAATGTCATCATGAACCAAAATAAAACAAAACCACCAAAGAACCCCATAATTTTGCTTCCTCACTACCGAAGGTAAGAAACTGTGTATTCGACCAAGAAAGAAAAAAATGTGTCCCCCTAAATCAAATATTTCCACCAAATCTCAGAGTTTTCTGAACAATTTTGATTCCGTGTCTGTGTGTGGTCAATTCCTTGTCCCAGGCAAAACTATGATATGAAGATATGGTCCAATTTTGATGAAATTTTCACGGATTGTGCTGGCCCCCTATAAATTTCATCGCCATCGGACAACTAGTTGCGTGTACGCATGCGCAAACGTGAATTCCCTGAAAAGATGATATCTCAGTTCCAAATAGACCGTTGTAGCTGGGGGCTGACCCCAAGACAATTTACCTATGAAATTCATCACGGTTGGATCAGTAATAGCTACTGCGCATGCGCAAACTTTAAAATTGTTGTCATAGGGATAACTCCGGAACCATTCCACCAATTTCGCTGATAATATTCACTAAGTAACTGATTATAAAGGGTGTATCGGACTCGACTCGACATAGTTCGGGGATCGATTTTACGACTAATTTGCAACAAAAAGTGTCTCCTAGCGATTTTCTTCTAACCCCGTTAAAAACCCTATTTTTTAATTTTAAGATTTTTTCGTGTTTTCGACCTTGCGGCACTAAAATGACCATAACTCCCTTAATTTGCTGAGTAAATTGAAATCTGAGAACACCGTTGGAAAGACCGCTAAATTTTCTATTTTTCTGATGCCAAAACATGAATTTTTGAGCAGTTTCAACAGCTACAAAATGAGTTCAAAGTCAAAATTTTGAGAAGTTTCAAAAATTTCACTTTTTTAAATCCGCTTCATTAACTTCCTCAAGATCTCAGCTTTCCAACTGTATAATCAAAATTAATTTTATCACGATATTTAGAGGAGGAAATTACGTTTGAATGCATAAAAACGTGGGTTTTTCAACGAAATCGAGTGGTTTAGGGTGTTGATGACCTGACCATGTCATGGGGAGTTAGGTATCGTTTTCTAGGTATTTGTTTACGCTGAATCGGATTTACACTCCCGATTCATTTTGACTGATGAAACATTGATTTTTCGATCAAAACAGTGAATTTTTGGACATACCAGCATATCAAAACCATATTTTGTTGAGGTGGTGAACAAGTGAGGCAAATCTGAGCAATAATCATTTGGAAAAATGCAATCAACACACAAAGATTACTAAGCGCCAGTGGGATCGAAAATAATGAAATTTCATGTGCCACACTCTAGGTTCTCGAAAATCAGATTTTTGCGCAATTTCACGGTAGACCGATTTCCAGCACTTGCCGGTAGGGTTGCGCGACTTGAAAAAAATCGATTGAGGTGTCAAACCTTCATTTTTCAAAATTTTGTGTAGAATCCGAATCTGTAATAAAAAATGGGGGTTCCGATTTCAAATAACAAAGTTAGTGCGCACTGCGCACGTGCGCAAAAATGTCTTATTTGAGATCTACAAAAAAATAAGGGGGGTTACCATTTGGAATTTTCCTCTAACCCATTTATTAAGGAAGATAGGGGGGTGGTCTTCGTTATCTGAGACACCCTGTATGTCATTCCAGACGATATCTGCCCGAGGGATCGATATAAAAATCCAAAAAATTTTATAATGTCAATAATATCAAAAGTAAGGCTGAGTTCGATGGCCAGAGTTTTTGGAGTACTCCAAGGGGTCAAATTTTGAAAATTTAGAGTCAAAAATCGCCAAAAAAACGTGTTGTTCGAGGTTTTTGGTGTGAATTACCATCTTAAATATAGAAACATACGGTATATTCGGAATCAGCGTGAAATTTCCTATAAGAATCACCCACCAAATCGGTTAAAATTATTCTTTGAAAATTCGCTGACCAACTCATGCTGCATGGATGGAACTTTTTTTTGGATGTTTTTAATCTCGATTCCAGGGTCAGATGTCGGCTGGAGAAAAATTTTCAAAAATATGCATTACTCAAATTTCGAAGCCATTGCACAATAGCTTCATCCCCTTCGAAAATTCCCTAACAAGCGAGCCAGCTGCAATCCCCTTGATTGTTATTATATTGCAGAATCGAATATAAAGGAAGCTGATCGGCGTTTGAATTTTCCGAATAGGAGAAGCAATTTGAGGGTTGAAAGTAGTTGAAAACCCCCTTTTGGCAAAACTGAAACTCGTTCTATTCCGAGTTATGAATGCAAATAGATGTGTTAGGGCAGGAGGAATGCTCCCTTTTTTCCAAGCTTGTTCCCCCAGTTGTTCGGAAGTATTTCAATGAGGAATCCGACCCGTTCCTCAGACCGCCCGTTCCGTTTTTCAAGAGGAACATGTAGGAAATTTCCTGAAGGAAAAAGAATAAAGGTAATGGTGCTACCCGAGCGACGTTTTCAGGACGTTTTTATCTATAAAAGCGGAAACGTGTTCGTCTATTAGGAATGACGCGGATATCGGAAGGAACTGCAAAATATCAAGGGGGTTCTTAATGAGAAATAAATGGACTTGACTGGTTGGAAGGTGAAGAACTACGTGGATCTGCTCTTTGCGGACTGCACCAAGTGAAATTTATTTCAGTATTTACTCTACCCAGTCCAGTAATGCTCCAGCGTGGTGACCCTACTCAGGACTCCTGGGTTACAACAATAAAGTTATAACTATTAGAATATTCAAAACTTGACAGGTTTTGTTTTTTAGCTCAATCTCAAGATCTTCGAAAATGAGGAAACCAGTAAAACGTAAGATTTGGGCCTAAGAATACAAAGCCGAGATAGATGGCACACCGGATCCTACTGAACTAATTTCAAGTTTAGTAAATAATTTAATTCGTAAGTCAGTTCAAAGCAGGCTGAAATAGGTCTGTATTTATTAAGGGCCAAGTTACTGAGTTCAAGAGAGAAAAGGATAGAAAGTAGATCAGCTGAAAAACAATAAGTTTCCTAAAACAATTTGATCTAAACTGAAGCATTCTTCAACCCACTCATAGTTCTGATGAGAACAACCCAAAAAATTGCAAACAGGTAGAATTTCATCATTTTCCAGAATGAATCGATAGACAAGTCGAGTAGAATAACAATTCAAATTCAAAGCAAAATAATAAACGGATTAAAAACTAGATATGAATCGATGGAAACTTTAAAATTCTTTTTAGCTCAATTCGAAGATTTTTTCACATGTTCGCCCAACGATGACATTATTTCCCATGCATGTTTACCAACCTTTTCGTTCTATCTATAATATCATGAATACATTCACGGTAACTTTCGGAACCGACGGAAGAACCAAGAAAACTCTTAAACGTCTAGGAGCCGGAGACTAGGGAACAAAAAACCTCCTCAGAATCCCTCGATGGGTGATGGACTCCCTAAAACTAGATATGGGATCCCCCCAAAGGCAGTTCAGCCTCGCTTCTCCTTCTTCACGGTTCCCACATGATTTTTTATCACTGCGTTCCGACCAGTCGAATGCTCCACCTAAGAGGCGATAATGGAACCTGAAGCTCTTCGGAACAACATAGTATAGGGACCAGTTGTCTGCCATAATGATGAATGTTTGCTCAATCTAACTGTTAACCTCGAAGGCCCCTTAGGGTCATAAAAGTTTATACCGTTGAGAAACAAAACGAGGAAACTGTAAATCACAGGGTTCAGTTATGGTCCGAATCGTGAAGTTAAAAACTCGATTGAGATCATTCGGACAGTTCTGAGAGTTGAAGGAAATTAACTATAGCGTTTCTACTTCTACCTGAAAGAGTTTACACGCAAAACTTGAAGCGACGTTTCTGAAAAACCCCATGTGACTTCCTTACATAATTTTAAAAACGCTGTATTCTTTGAAAATTCGCTAAAATGAAGCGGTCAGCTTTTGAAGCTACCCTATGTCGTTAGTGTATCAGCTAAGTATAGCAAGGGATCACAAGATCGACAGATTTTACGACCCAAAAAAATTTTGACTACACACAGATCTTCCCATACTTGTTACTTGACACGATCTGCCACTTGGATCCACCACACCATTTATATTTGTCAACAAGGACACGCCATCTTTGGCAACTTCCTTTGGCTCTGAATCCGCTTTTTATATTTCGCCTCTGCGAGCGATTGTTATTCACTAAATGTTAACGGAAACCGGCTAAACCAAGGATAAAGGTTTAACAAAAAGCGAGCTCGCGGGTCGCGAGGAATATCGCTAGTGCCATTGTTCTTCAGAGCTATTGGCGGTGTACCAAATGTTTCACAAGGTCCTACATCCAACTTCCGTTCTCTCCCATCCGATATCCACCCATTGTCATTTGCCTTTCTAAGATGATATTTAAAACAAAACCAAACACATCAGAATTCAAGCAGCTTCAGGATTTTATGCGAACGATTCAAATAGTAAATGTCCATGTTTTCTCAACTTGTTTGATTAGATTCCGGTTCAATTAGGTTGAGCAGCTTATATATGTTTTGACTTTCCTTAACCTATTCCTAAGAATCTCTAAGAAGCAATTTCCGGTGGTAAAGAGGAATATGATGATCGGAGAGCGGCTCATCCAAGAGGCAGGTGAAGTCCTATAAAAGGAACACTAGTTGAAGAGGTGGAATGTAATCCAGCAATTCCCTTAGAAACGCGATGTCCACTCGACGAAAGTATTGGCGTGACTGGGGGGCGAAAGGGTCAGCAAACTTTTAGTCGACAAGTTCGTATACCTTCGATGGGCCATTGAGTGGGATAACGCGACCAAGTTCAGCGGGCCATTTGAGAAGGATCAGTGTTTTTAGGGGAACTATGGCTTCTCTAGCACTAGCCGAAGGGTCCAAAGAACCAGGACCATTGCCGAATCAGGGAGGGAATCACTGGCGAAAGGTTGTAGAGCTGTGGAAACTTCAACGGCCAAAATTTTCCTACTTTTGAATAGGGAAACAACACGTCTTTTGAGGCAAGTGCCTGTACCCTCAGCATGTACCTGTCAGTCGGATATCGAATAGAACTGATGAGCAATTATATTCATTTAAGAGAAACTCTTTGAATAACACATCACCTATAGGCCGTATCTCTGGCACTAAGACTCTCCTGTCTTATCATAGCATCGAAAGTCATCTAAGGCCTAACGGAGCTAATATGGGATAATATCTTTTTGGTCTTAGTCAAGTCTCGACTGAAGATAATCTATTTTACCCCATGGAGGGTTCGAAAAGGAGGCCAGATGACTAGAACCACAAGAAGAGACCAATCGGCCCCATCAACAACATGCACCTGCCGATCATCGACTTTCAGATTAACAACATCAGCTCTGATTAACCTCTGGCACTACCATATCAGCTCATCACCGTATCGGCAGAATCTAGGCCCTGAAGAAGCTAACACACGCAGTCGAGTCTCTGCTCCATCCAACGATTATAAACCTACGAAATAAGATGGAAGGACTAACAAAAATTTGAATATCTTACCCGTAGATGGAATCCTTGTCCCTCTTGTGGACGTCGGGGACGGGTCCCATCACGTGGTTGGCAACTGGTGACACGTGGTTGCCAGCCGTGGGGTAGTGCATGTTGTGATTCAGGTGTGGCTGGATCCCTTGGAGCGGCCGGTGCCCCACGTGGGGATCGTACATGGCTCCCGGAGTCGGCGGCTCCATGTATGGATGAATTCCCTCCTCGTACTGCAATAAAATTACAGACATTAGATTAGGGCAATACTAGATAATGAATGTATTCTAGTCAGCCATCTATGTATTCTAGAAGAATACATACGACTAGATGTATTCTAGAAGCCATTGAATTTTGGACATCGAAAACCATTTTCAAGACGAAATATGTCATAAAATATATACCTAATGCAGAATGTAGTGTGATTAATGAATGCATTATCAACTCAACGTGTTACACCGTGGGTCCAGGAATCAGAGGGACCATCTAGTCGTGACAAAATTTTGCACTCTGAAGCTCTAAACAACCAAATGGAAATATTTACCCCTCGACGGATGACCACTCCTATTCGTTCATAGGTAATCTTCGTACAGTAATCTATTTTGAAACATAATCCTTTTAAACTTGTGCAAAAAGACAAGTCAAGCGTCGGGGTCGGACGGTTCCTTTTAAAATTTAATTTTAAGCATAGGAATTTACCTCATCTACTGTTACGAAAAGTAGATGTGGTTATTACTACATATCCATGTTTTACAAAGGGAATAAGCCCGCCAACTAGAGTGAAATCATTTCCCTGAGAGGTCAGGGGTAGGTACAGTCGCTGAAGATTATCTAGGTTGTAATGCTGAATGCCATGCGGAATGTAAAGGCGTACATACTTGATTCACTCCCACACATGACACTGAGTAAGAGATCTCACAGAGAAATCCGTACTTGAAACAACTTAAATCAAATCATAATAGTGCACAATAACCTCAGAAAGGAATTATAATTCTAGAGAGAGTGCAAACCATCACTAATTAATTTTCAGTATTTCAAAAACATTCAAAGAGTAATAAAATAATATACTTTGATGATTTTTTGAGGCGGTAGTCAACCAGTGACACATTGCAACAAGAGGGATAATGATTCTTCATCTACACCAGCTCAAATTACACCACCACACACTCAAATTACACCACCACACTCTAAATGTACACCAACTTAAATTATTGAATTTTTTGTACATCGTTTGACCTTCCCAAACATAATATTTCGTTCGGCGTGTGCAACTTAAATAGAAGATGAATGGCAATCGCTAATCCATAGTTCAACCACTATAGCATCATCACCACGAAGGATGTCAACATGAATCTGGGAGAAATTAAAAACCTAGCTATTACGTTGTAGAAAAAGGCGGAAACATAGTTATTGACCCTTCCTACGAAGGGAAGGAGTAACAACGTTCATTCGATTCCAGCAGAGCACCGGTGATAAATTCGTTCATGTGAAAGTCCGATTAGCCGAGAAAAGTGAATGGCAACATGGCCAATGAGGTTACAGAGAAACTGAAAGGGAACAAAATATTATACCAAGGGCCAACAATGAATCTCAAGGTAAAAAGGAATAAGCTCAGCAAGATTTTCTTCCTGCCCGAAAAATGTATCGTAGGTGGGTACAGCTGGATGCTTTCTAAAGATTCTTTTTGGACGAAAATCAAGTAACAACAAACAGTCAAATAGAGAACATTGAAATTCAACTCAAGGTAGAAAAACTGGAGTATTATATATTTGAGTAATATGGTCATATTCCAGGTCTTAATCTTGCTATCTTGTACGATAAAGATAGTAATAACTAACCTACAAGATTGAAAAATAACCCACGCAGTCGGGCGCTACATGGCCAAAATATGTTCCACACATTTTTATGCGTTCACAACAGCATTTCAGTTTGATGCTGAAGGGGACCAGTTCCACTATCTAAATATATTTAGCGACGGAAGAAGTAAACTGCCTAGATAAATGGGAACAAGATAAGATGAAAACATTTTTTTTAAAACGAGAAACGTCGGGAAAAGTTGAGTCAGTTGGAACAGGAGATTGAAAACCCAGTCAACCGTGCCAGAAAGAATATACAACTATAGTTTAGCTGGATACCCGTGATTTTCCCGGTAGTTCCGAAACGGGTGAAACATTAGTTATATCTTAAGGAAGATCTTGCTCCGATCAAATCTTTACGCTTCACGCAGTT
>JAEMON010000001.1:54085058-54098224 GCA_030264115.1 Lygus lineolaris
CCCCCCCCCCCCCCCCCCCCAGATATCAAGACCTAAATCCGCCCATGATTAGGTATATTATGTGGAATACGGTTATTATGGTATCCTTAAATGAACTATTCAATGCTTTTTGCTTTTTCACATTTGAAAAAGATGATTGTTCATGGTACTTTGTAGGGCATCCCGTTACCTCTAGCACTAATGTTTTGTAACCAATTGACCATTAGAATCTGGGGTGTATCAAAACTAATACCTGAGTTACATGGAAGGTTGGGTGAGCCCTCGTTCTCTTCCACTGCACGCTGAGAGTGTCCCAATCTCTTTGGATATTTAATTCTGTGTTCATAGCTTCCATTATTTTCATCGGATTTCGATAAAATTGTCAGGGGATGTACTACCTATATTAATTTCTTGTTGATGGTAGTAGCATTTCATCGCTATCTCTGTTCATTAGCAGCCTTCACGAATGAGCTTAAGTGAATCGCTCCAAACACCAATTTCTCACGATCTAAGGCAAGTGGTCCACCGGAATCGAATTCGGCCCGAATGAACGTTCGGCCTTCCAACGGTCGAATTCGGCCGAATGAACGTTCGGCCGTTGGAGGCCGAACGACGGACGTCCAGCTACACGACCGTCAGTTCGTCCACTGGAGCCGGTTTTCGCCCGTTTGGTTTTGACAGTAGTTTTTCTCGGGAAAATTGATTTATTTGACGATATTATTTTGTTGGAAAATACATTCGTGATGAGAATACGCCACAAAAAAGTCTGCGGAGTTGGGTGGGCAGTATAGCTTCCTCACTTTTGTAACATGGACGTGTTATCAAGCATTACCTAGCGAAAATTACACTGGAATTGATAGAATAGTTCCGGAGATATGCCTATGACAACTCGAAAACCGTTATTTCAGAAAATTAACGTTTGCGCATGCGCCCAGGCTACTAGTGGTCCGGCGTCGATGAAATTATTAAGGGATCGTCTACAGACCAATCCGCACATTCCCTGAGAATTTCTTTAACATCGGACCATAATTTCTTACAGTTTTGCCTCGGACAAGGAATTGACCACTGACAGTCCTATACATGTAACCAAAATTGTAACCAGGAAGCTTTGTAACACAGAAAGCAAGTCTCTTTAATGATTGAAAATATTTTAGAATAGGTACAGAATATCTATTCATTTTAGAAATAATAAATTAATAGTTCCTGCTATAAATCTGTGTACGATCACCATCAATTCACGATCGATTTCGACGACTCTAATGTAGACATGTAGAATATTATTCACTTTCCTCAAACTGCAGGCAATAAACAAGTCACCTCGACATCAGGTTCTCAAGGCTTCCCGATCGAAGCCACTTATTAAATCCACGACCATGGGTTTGTCATAATTTTTTCAGTGTTCAATCGAGATTGGCGGGTGTGAACGGCCGTAGCGCTGTTAATGTGTCATTTGTTTGTTTAGCCGCTTCCTCTTTTCCCTTCTCAACGTTTCCGTGTGTTTCTTTGTCCTAATTTCCTTTCCGAGCCAGATGAGATAATAAAATCATCAGTGCCCGCCCCTCCCACCAAAAAGCTATTAGAGAGAGCTTGGTACATGTTTTCAACGCTCGAATCCTAATTGATGGCCCGACGGGTTGTCACAGGAAGTCCTGCTCGGACCGTTTTTTTCCCTACCTTAATTTTTCTCCTTTTTTCCTCCCCCTTCTTTATTTTCTTGAAAGGAAAATACCATCTGCTGCGCGTAGGTGACCGCTAGAACACCCCAAATCCGGTGCTAGTTGCCACACCTATGAGTTGTCTTGATGACAGATAAACACATGCAGGTATCAGCTCTGCTTTGAATGATGTCAAGAATAAGAGTAACCAGGGCGTAAGAAAATGTGCATCAAAACTATGTAAATTGCACTTATCTAACGTGACTCATCTCATCATTTAACTGTGCAGAATGCATTTTTTCCAAGTGCTGTTTCGTTCTTGCAATGTCATTTTTAGATAACATTTTTTAGCTTTTTAGTTTTGATTATAAAGACTTGGAATTTACAATTATTCTTAACCTAGGAGATAGTCAAAGTACCAAGGTTTATCTTTCAAAAAGAAAAATAGAGGATAAAGTCGCAGGTACAATCACCCTACTTCCAACAACATTTTTGATTCTCGGTCTGCGAGATTCGAAAGAGTGAAGAGATTCGATAAAGTCTGAAATTTGTCTTCTTCATACTACTGTCCTTATCGTTCTTATAGGCCATTCGATATTTTTTGGGTCATGGAGAGTATTGAATGTAATTTTTAGGAACCAATTATTTAAGAACAGTAATTCATGTAAATGTCATAAAATCTCGAAATCCCTCTTATTATGTTGACAATTGTGATGATTTTTCCATAACTTGAATCTCATATTCAACAGGTCTAAATCGACGCACCAAAAATAATAATTAAATGAATAAAGTTGGTAATTTAACCGGTGAAACAGAAACAACCCAATCTGGGAATCGGTCACGATGTCCAACGTGATGTTATTTCCATATTGAAATAAGCAGGATTTGAATACCTAATTCGATTGTATTTTAGTTTTCTTGTAATATAGCGTGCATTGTGAAGATTCATTTGTACATTTCGTCTGCTTTGTGAATAATGGAATTTGTATTATTCACAATCGGATCATGTAGAATGTGGTATTCACATAATCATTTTTTCTCACTTCTTTCATACTTTTCTTCAAGAGTTGTGTTCAGGTAGCAAAAACTAATTACTTACCTACTATGAACATTCAGCGTTTCATCTGCTTCATAGGGTTATGTGCTTCGTATGCCATGCTTCCTATTTAGCAGCTGGGAATAACTTATGCAAATCATCCCAATGCGCCTTGTGAAAGTGATTCATTATTGTAGGGGGGTAGTTGTTTGTTGCGGCCATAATGAGAATTTGCGGAGCCTTGTCACTCTCCACGCCAAGACATGGAGCAAGAAACCAGTTTGACGAAGGCGCCAGTTTCTGGCATAAGGATTCCTGTATTCTGATGCATATGCATGGCTCTTGAAAGTGGTAGCCTTCTTCCAATCTGCTTCAATGGATTTTGAATTCCCAGATTGCTCGCTTGGTTGCATTTTGATGAGCACCAAGGACTGTCCACTGATGTCTCACCGATGTTGACCTTTTCATTCTATTCCACTGCTATCTTTTCTTTTGACTGCAATCCAACCCTACTCTTCGACGTTTTTGTTTTCATTCTGGGGAAACACTGGCAGTAAAATGCTCTGGGTTAGCCACAGTTTTGATGTTTTGTTGAACTCTGAGCCAAGCACTTGAAAACCGGCCTTCTGACGGCTCCCCGGCTACTTGATGTTTACATCTCATTGACTTTGCTTATAGAGCTGGGAACCCTCCTACGTTATTGATGAGTCCCTCTTGAAGATTAAATATGGAGAGTTGGGCTCCCAAAATAGCTTTGCGCCCGCACGCGATTCCCCCCCGGTCGCCCCCAATGACTCAACCTACTGATCTCATTATGCGTTTACTTTTGAGCTCTCCGGAATTAAGGATTCTCATTGTATCAAATTAGCAAACAGTCCCTTTACGCTCTTCCGGGTTATCTCCCTGGAAACAGTGACAAACTTCTGTAATCTCGGGAGTTTCTCTCATATTTATTCGTAACTCGAAGAGTCCTGAAATAGCGATTTATAAAACAAACACACGTCAAACTAACCAATCCTACTAACCGTCCAGTGATTTGACAGTGTTCGGGTTTCACCAGGTAAGTTGGAGAGTTAAGTAAACAGCTGGACAAAGTGGAAAAAACTACGTTGTGAGGTATCGTAGGATATGACCGTGTACTGGAATTACCACCTTGATTTAATTTAATCACTCGTCTGCACCACTTCCATTAATTATGTAGTGGCCCGAGGTGGAGCTAACCCAGCTAATACTGCCCCATAACTCAATACCAATTATAGTACCGCCTTGAACGTAAGATACCCCTCACGAGGCGTCATTTTGATTGACACTCACCGATACTTGGATGACCAAGTACTGAATTTTATTGAAAGTGGTCCGACTAGAGTTCGGCTTGTCAATATAAATTGTACGGCTTTGGAACTCGAGATCTATACCTTCTACAGCACTTTGCACATCATAGAATACTCCTTGCATAACAGCATCGCACATCATTGAATACCCCTTGCATAACAACATCGCTCACCCAGATTTTCGTTTCGTTGAAAAAAATCAAGTGGCATTACTTTCGTTTCCTCACTACCGAAGGTAGGAAGCTATGTTTTTCTGCCAACTCACGAGAGTTACGATGCCCGAATTGAGTATTAATGTTGACTTGACACTGGTGTTCAATGTTGTGAAAATGTTTGTGTATGCCCTCTCTCTGGCGGGCTGGAAATAAAGATGGTTGTATCACTCATTTTCACTCACTTTCATTCATAGGATACCCTTTATATTGAACCTGTTTAGACATCTCTTACTAGAACTGTCGAAAGAGTATAAACTATAGTCAGCCCAGGGTGACTAGGAGCTGAATTGCTAGAATTAAGATATGAAGTGGAAAAGCTTTGCAGTACTATAACAAAACATTTGCCCTTCGAATTAGTTTATAGTCATCCTCACGTTCCAATAGCATGGAATTATTAGTATCATTCTACTATTATTGATTGATATTCATACGAGCATCGACTTTTGAAAACATCGTCGACCTCAACTAGCTGGTGAATGAGCTTCAAAACACCTGACCTTTGAATCTATTGTGTCAAGTTTTTTAAAATTTAGTATTATAATAATTGTCTCTCATAGTTTAACGATTTTTGGTCGTAAATGTCTCGAAGCCTGGTGACTATTGTGTCACAGTGATGGTCGCTGATGTCAGACTACGTTTCAAACTCGTAAAAACCTCAAGTTTTCTCAAGAATGAGGTGTTTCTGATTCATTCAGGAAAGGTCGTGCGGTTTACTCTTGGAATAACCATTTTAACCTTACAAGGCTCCGTCAGCCTCTGATGCAGATACTCATTATGCATTTTTTATGAACAGGAATCCTGGAGAGGCAGAACAAACTAATCCCGATTCAGATTTGTTTACTCCACGATCTATCTTAGCTGTGGGTTCTTCCAAGTTTGAGAAATAATGAGAGCTTGAGAAGGAATCTCCATTGCGACATTTCAGCTTTTCTTACTGAACCTCGTACAAGAAATCTGTACTGGAATTAACTCCATTTGACCTCCTCCCCGCGTTTTTGGTATGTTGCCAGCCTCAGCTAACAAGCCGCTTTTAAGAGTATTTTAAATTAAATTGAATGCGTTCCAGACGCACGGTTGGGGTCTCTTTGGAAGGGAACCAAGAATATATATTTCTTGTGTTGTAGTACCATTCCATGAGAACTGGAGTTTACTTTCTTGGTTCGATCCACGACCTAGTCACGGTCACACAGTAGTTGTCATTTTTCTCCAACAGTGGAGCTTGATAACGAAAGCAGTACCTGGTAGGTAATAGTAAGTTGTAAAACCGTTTGGGAATTTTTACTCATTCGCAGAATGAATGGCTTTTACAAGTTGGTACCTACTTCACTTTCAGTAAAACGCTTGAGGTGTTTTCGAAGCTATCCAGGCTTGGCTGATGTTCTTTGGTAATTACGATCTTTATCCTGGGCTCCTTTTTCACGTTTTTAACCCCATTGCTTCTTGACATTCAAGTTTATACCAGTTCTTGAAAACACGTAGTATGTTGATATTCCCGTAATTTACGATTAGGTTCGTGTTGTCGCCTGGCCGTTATAAGAAGGGCGCTGCTCATATCTCACTCCACCCGGCTGGATTCCATTTTGAAATTAGATTCGGGGTTTGGACTATACCTGGAGGAGCTGGTTGAGACCGTCCAACAAATCATATTATGTGTGCTTATTTTTAAAATTACAAAAAAGCTCATATTCGCCCCTGAGGACATAGGAGGCTCTTATTGGTGGGGCCGCCATTAAGTAAAGGTTCATACTTTCAGAGGAAGGCATTATGTATGTTTTTACGGTAGAAGTTTGGCTGGATGTTGAGAGGGCATTCATGTTGATGCCCTCGGGCCTTTCTCTGTCTGCCTCTTGTAATAAGGTGGAGTGGAACGGTTCTTTTCAATCGACCTGGAGACAGTTCTGTTACACCTTGTTAAGAACGGTCATGATAAATCATCCGTTTTCATTTTTCAATGCGCTTTGGGCCTATTAACACTGCTATTAACACTGGTAATGTTGAAATGAGTCTCCTTCTAGTGAAAACGAATGCACCTAAGCGATGTTGATTGATGAAATCCTAGTAATGTTACTAGTTGTGAGTTGGAATAAAAGTTCTGGAATAGAAAGTACTTAGTTTGATCATCAAACGTTTCTAGTTGTGTATTATTGCTACATCGCCGGAGCGTAGGTACAGGCTACTCTCTGTATCTTTTCTACCTATCGTTATATAGTCTATCCCCATTCTCGTCATAAACACACAATGCGTTAAGCTCTGGCGTATTCAAGCTCCTCTCATTGAGATGTTTAAACTAATTAAACCATAGATTGTACTGAACTTTGTAATTAACTGTACCAAACTGTCCAAGGAGGATCACATTTAGATATTAGTGAAAACCACGAAAAGTTTACATTGTTGGTGTATGGCATGTTGTTGGTCCGCTTTCATCCCTGGTCACTGTTCTTCATAAATAACTATTTACTTTTTGCACTCTTGTGTCAATTAACTGGAACTAAAATGATAACTTCAAAGTTTCCATCTGAATTTGTTTTTTGCTTCATCAGGGGTTATATTTGATTCAACAAAGAAAGCCGGAATACAGTTTTATTTATCGTGTCGGTCCATCTACGAGTATTTAAACATTGATGTTAATGGGGTATAAATTACCGAAGTTTAGCTTTACTGGTTGTAAACGCTGGAGAAGTCTATGTTTATTTGTAGGTTTCGAGCCCATTATAATATCGCGCCTTCCCTATCCGGCTTATCACTCAAATAAATGGTCACTACACGAGGCGACTAGCGACCGCGTGCAATTTCCTTGGCGTCTGATCCGATCAGAGTCGCATTCATTCCTCATGACAGAGCGAGGAACCCATTGATAACGCCCACCATAGCGCTTCTCCCAAAATCCTGCAGATCACTCTGGGATAGTGTTGGTCCTCAAAGACTGTATGCGGTGTGACCAGCGACCTCGCTTCATATCTCTCGCGTCTGATCTGATCAGAACGACATTTATTTCACGTCACAGAGAGAACATCAAGGTGTAGACCTATTCATATAGCGCGCCTTTCCAAACCATGCAGATCACTCCAGCCGTTGGTCCTGACTAGCGACTTCCGACTTTGTCATATCTCCTTGATGTCTGGTTCGATCTGAGTGGCAATAGTACATAACACCGTCGAACTCGATTTCGATGTTTTAGTTCCATTCATAGCGCACATCCAAACTCATGCAGGTCATTCCAGGCGGATATTTGTCCTCAATGACTACTCGAAGTGACTAAATAGCGACTCCTTATCCTCAAGCGTTATCCTCGCGGATTCCCTGCTAGACGTCTATCCCTTTGGCGTCCGATCGGAATCCGAGTGGCATTAACTCATTCCACGGGACAGGGGCCTTGATACGGGACGGAGTGAGACAATGGATGCGGAGGGACTCATGACTCTTTGTGTGCGGGTAGTCAGAAGTTGGTGTCTCAGGGATTCCTAAATAAATGCATGTGGTCCGGGGACTATGCAAATGGTTAACGCACAGGATGAACCCCATTGTTCGCCCTTGCCTCGATATTTTATGGGGTCCCGTCTTCAGGCTCTTTTTTACCCTTTCTTTTCGTTATATTTTTTGTTGTAGTGGTATCCCCCTTTCTGTTGTTTTTAGAATTCCGGCCAACTCCTTGTTTGGTGTACGAGTCTCTGCGTTCTCACTCATGGAGTTAAATGTTTGGCTAAATTCAGCCATTCGCACAACTGCGGATGAAAAAGAAAAAAAAAATGTCGCCCGGGTCTTTTTCAATTTAATTCAGTTGAACTCCTTTTGGTGTGGAAGGTTTTGTGTCTCCAAAGATCTCCTCAACGTTTTTTGGGTTGTATGTAACTTTTAAGACTTTTCGGCATCCCTTGTCATCGATGAGTTCAACTAGACATTCAAATTTAAACTGCCCTAGTCCTCAATTTATTCTGTACTTTTATGGAAACTCGGAATGTATATCCTTGCTCTGAATTCGCGGTTCTGTGTTACTTAGACTTAACAATGCCTAGAGAAATTAATGAAGGGAGATTCACAAGGAATATGAATATACCTATTTCTAATCAGTTCTAAGAATTTAGAAAGTGAGAAATCTGAAAGCTCCAATAAGTTTTTCATGCATGGTTACTTGAAAAGTTGATTCGAATTTTATAAGGTATTTATGACCATTCAGTATTGAAATGTAGACTACCTTGTGACGATTCAGTAATGAAATATGGAATTTTTTTCAAGTGCAGAGCTATATAAGGTCGCAGTAAAATAGTTAGAATTGAAAATGGACAATAAATAGCAATGCATTTTTAGGCATGAACGCTAAAGGGAAATGATAGTTTAGAGGGGTAAGAAGGTTTTCTTTATTTTTTAATAGCTCTATTATTATTATTCTAATAATCGGTTCACACTGTCTGAGGATGGGAACTTGTCTAAAAACGAAAAGCTTCGTGAACCGGTCTCAAACATGTAGACAGCACTTATGATTAAGTACCATTTCATTAATCCATTTTTATGTTATGTTATCTGACTTAAATCTGAATGGACACAGCACAGAGGCCAAGAAAATGATTTTTTCATGAGTGAAACTCTATAACCGTAGGACGAGTGGTAGTTACATGCTCGAAAGAGATGAAATCTACCCTGCCCCGAACTATAAATGGTATCATGGAAGAGAAAAAAAAAAAAAAAAAAATGGTACGCCAATTAAGACATGCACAAGAAATATAGTTTGCACGGTTTCTTTCTAGATGATATTTACCACACAGATATAAGGAAATCATTTTACTGGTGTGCATTTTGAAAACAAGTTGGACATGCACGCTAGACATCTCCTCTCGTTCGGAAATAGTTTTGGATCTGATCCAAAATGCTTGACGTCTTTGACATTCGCATATATGTCGGTTTTTTCATTTTCAATTCGGCTATAATAACGTTTATTAGAATAAATGTGTTCTTAATTTACTTGTAATGTTCACGAAATCTTCAACAGAGAGAAGTGAGAACCTTGCCCTCCTCTTTATCAATTATTACTTGAATACTGTATTTTTTGCTGCTTTACCTTTTGTTTTCTTTCTTGTTGCTGATGATGGTCTGTCTAACCTTCGAAATAGATATCCAACATTGTATAGGTATGTAACTTATCGTTATTGATGGTGTTGTATGGTATTTTCATCGATATTATTGATACGAGTAATTGAGCAAACTTTCTAAACTTTTCCCATTCAAATTTGAAGAAAATAAACACTCAAAGGGCCTTAATGTGTAGTTTCAGCCTTTCTGCTGGTTCATGAAAACCCATGGCTAACTACCCAACCATTCCATTCCTACCTTGCAACGCCATTTGGCTTCGCAGTGGTATTTATGAAGATATCTAAGACACCTCATAGCCACCGTTTTATTGACGTTACTTCTAGGATGTCCATTGTTATGTCTCAGAGATGTCTCAAATAAGTTCAATAAAGGACTCTAAAAGATCTGAGATGTTGAGTTCTTTTTGAGACATGGAACCTACACTAATGAGTGGGTAGTGTCCTAACTTTTTTATTCTTTCAGTATAAAGACGTTGTATATCATATTTATTCAATAATTTCCATTATTTTCTTGTGATCTAATATATCTACGTATGTTCTGTTTCAGACACCCCCTGTTTCCCCTCCTCGCTCTCATTTTCGAGAAATGTGAGCTTGCGACCAGCACACCTCGTGACCCCGGTGTAGCTGGTGGCGACGTGTGTTCATCGGAATCGTTTAACGAAGACATTGCCATTTTCTCGAAACAGGTGAACATTTCTTGTATTCCTTGTTGTTAATTGTTTAACAGTTTCATCCAATTTAAACTCTTGTTCTTCACCACGTAGAAGGGACACCACACAGATATAGTTAGACCCCAAATGAGATTTACATGCTGAAGTTCATTAATTTTGGTCCACGATGGCTGAGCGGACGTATTCAGGATGCTAGGCGCTGGTGGGAGGACTTTTTGCTTCCTAACTAACGAAGGTAGGAAGAAATAAAAAAAATGCTGCCCTCCAAAATCAAAATTTTCACTTGCTTTTGACGTTTCAGAGCTTTCTGAACAATTTTGGTACCGTGTCTGTCGGTCTGTGGTCAATTCCTTGTCTCAGGAAAAACTACGTGAAGTTATGGTCCGAATTTGATAACATTTTCAGGGATTGTGTGGGTTAACCCCGTAACGGTCCCCTATCAATTTCATCGCAATCAGATCACTACTGGCGTAAGCGCATGCGCAAAAGCGAATTTCATGAACCAACTCTTTCTTAGTTCCTAATGGACTTATATATATAGACCTACTCTATCTAAAAATTCCGACAAAAATTCAAAATGTCAATAACGATAAAAGAAAGGATGAGTTCGTGGACTAGAATTGTTGGAGTACCCTAAGGGGTCAAATTTTGAAAATTAAGGGTAAAAACCATGGTTTTTGAGGTTTTTGGTGGAAAATTCTGTCTTAAACATAGGAACATTTGGTATATTCGGAATCAGCGCAAAATTTCTTGTAAGAATCACCCTCAAAATCGGTTTAAAATGATTCTTTGAAAATTCGCTCACCAACTCATGTTGCATGAATGTAACTTTAAAACATTGCTTTCGTGCTTGATTTCAACGATTCGCTTTCAAGAAACAACCGAGTTGAAACGGAAACTCAAATGGTAAACTGATAGTTCTGTAGCATTTCGGCTGGAATTTGAAGATGGCACGCCCAAGTGTCGCAGTCACACAGACAACATGTTTACGACAACTCAGCAGATCTTTTACATCCCCCGAACGGAAGACAAGCGGAGAATAACGGAAATAACAACAAAACGGAGGGCTCACTAGTTTTGGGGGAACTGCGATGGAAACGTGAATATGAATGAGAGGAGGAAGTTATCTCGGCAACCCTAGCAGAGGAAATGCCTCGTGTCCAAGCCATCGGGCGTCCACAGCCATAAATATCGGAATTATAGAGAGAAAGATAAGAGCGGGGCGGGGGATCAGCAGAGATCCTCTTTGGAGAAGGATATCCCTCAGATATACCGAAGGGAGAGGATAGCCTCGAAGGAAGGGGCACCGATGAGATCCGAGCCATAACAAGGGTCTGGGTTTTGGGGGGAGTTTAGGGTGGTGGTGCCCACTGAGCTCCGAAAAACCCAAAAGTGGAAATAGCACTTAAGGACCAACATAGTGGTGGATCTTGGAATGTGAGAGATGCTGGTAAGAATGGATGGGGCGTAAATCATGTTCAGGGACCCTTCCATCGGGTGCTCATTCATTCCGGAACTCGGAGCTCCCTTCTTCTTTCACAAAGCCGAGTGCCCCCCAAAATACTGAGAATCACGTAATATGTCCTTCCCTAGTAGCGTGATATTGGCGGATCGGGGTGGTTTGGATTCCTGCAAACTGATTTTCTGTTACTAACCCTCACACCAACAATCACTCAAAGATGTACTTTTTCAATAAACGACGGATAAACAAATAAAACGACGAATGGTGGCTGATGACTAAAATCCTTCTCTTTTGAACGCAAAATTTCCCCAACAGAATAGATTTCTTCCTATACCAACCCATCATACTTTTGGGAAAAGGTATGAGTACCATACGTCGAAGATTCGAGGAATCAGACACGTACCTTGGGCACTTACTGAATGTCTGCACCAATAATTTAGAAAACAGTATTTTTTCATAATTCTTTTCGAGTTATGCTTGCGTTACGGCTAATGTACCTATGCATCCCAAGGAGGAGATGAAATACGCATAATGCGGCACTGCGGGAGTTTTCAACATGCAGACGAAAGTACCTGCATCTCAATAAATGCATATAGTTTTTTATAGTACGTTTTTACTAAGTTTTTTATAATACGTAGATGTTTTCTGTGTTCGTCACTTGAACGTCATATGGAGACTGCATGAAAAATCCGATTTATGAAAGACGCGAACCCTTGTGCCTACTTATAATAAACAACTAATTCATTCTCTTCGGCTGAATCGACTTCATGCAGGACACTCACATAAATCAACACCCTTCTCAGATTTGATCTTTTTATACCCTTTTTTCTAGGCGAACGGCCATATAGAGGTGTCTGACTTCTAGTTTTGAGGGTTCCAAAGTAGTCCCAAAACCTCCTGACCTTGGTCTGTTGGATTTCTGAGAATGCCCCCCTTTGCACCTGAGCTACTGTGGGTACCTATGGAAAAAAAGAGAGAGAGAAAAAATGTCTACCCTGAGGGGTTGGGAAAAGATCCTTTTGATTTACGCCTTTAGATGAAACTGCTGGCCATATTTCCTTCCAACTGCCTCCTACCCCAAACTTTGTGGTGTGCACCCTGTATTTTCCTCGTGATTCTCTTGGCAGGTCCCGGTGGATTGATGGATCACCTTTTTTCCCGTTTTTATTGCCGAGTTGTCTCAAAATTTCTTTTATGGTCAAAATGTGACGTAACGTTACTTCTCAGTTTTAAATAGATGGTTCAAGATACTTAATGCTTTCCGCAGCTTCTTAGGAACCTGTTGGTTTATTGAGGATTGAAAGAAATCTATGAATGATTCTGATTACGACAATGCGTCTTAGAAACCTGGCGTCTTCCTGATTGAGTTGGTATGATTCAAGTGATGATAGTGTGGCAAAAACTACTTCTCTTGTTGAAAAGTCTACCATTTGTGTCACTCATCACATTGTTTGTGACTGTACGTACTTCGAGCGTAGGTACCACCATTTTGGGGCTGTAGGATAAGTGCATTCCTATCATCTTGGACTGTTGACCATTTACATTATACACGCACAAACGCCTCCGTTCAGTCTCATGAAAACAAAAACCCGCTAGCTACATTGACTTCCCCAGAATTTCACTTTTGCAGAGTTCTGATGAAATAAAACTAAGAATTTAGCGTTTAAATTGGTTAGATGCATCAATTTCACTAAAGTCTCTGGAATAATTGGAGAAAATACTTTTTTTAT
>JAEMON010000001.1:54105577-54126369 GCA_030264115.1 Lygus lineolaris
TGAAAATTGAGAGTCAAAAATCGCTAAAAAACGCGTTTTTTGGTGCTTTTTGTGTGAATTACTATCTTAAACATAGGAATATATGGTATATTCGGAATCAGCGTAAAATTTCCTATTAGAATCACCCACGAAATCGGTTGTAATTATTCTTTGAAAATTCGCTCACCAACTCATGCTGCATGAATGGGCCTTTTTTGGTTCCGAACTGTTGTAATCCTCATGAACAGCTATTTATTCTCATGGGACTCGGAACGGTTGAACGAGTTCGTATTATCAATCTAAATTATCAATTCTTTTTCTTCAATCACGCTCAAACTACTCAACGACATTGACTTGGTTTCGAAAATTTGCGTATTGCAATGATACAAAAATATTGGTAGGAAAATGTTTCGATGAAAATTTACATGGTGATTTTTTAAAAATCATTATTATTATTATTATTATCATTATTGTTTCAAGAATAGTGTGAGGGCACTTTCTGCTTGGAGCTTGCGTTAGCCTGTGTAAGCGTCCGAGGTGCATAACCCCATACCCACTGCAAACAGTCGATTCCAGGGACAGTGCCCTCTCATGATCCAGGTAGTAGGTACAGGTAGTAGGTATGTAGGTACATGCACATACTTGAATTCTAAAACATGGAGGGGGGGGGGGGGGGGGGGGGTGAGTGAGTAGTTAGTTTTCTAGAATTCCCCACCACCACAACTTTTGCTTCCTAACTACCGAAGGTGGGAAGATACGTATTCGTGCAAGAAATTGAAAACATGCTTGTCCTTCAAAATGAAACATTTTCACCTGCTTTCAGAGATTTTTGTATGTCTGCCGGTCTGTCTGTGGTCATCCTTGTCCCTTCGAATATTGGCTAAAACCACACGCTAGATGACAGGGACCTATGAGCGATTGAAAGAAAGTGGTGATTTCCAAGATTTGACGATATTTCCTCTTCGAGTTCATTTTTCACCCATTTCTTCTACTAAAAAAACTTTGGTTCATCATGGAAATAGAAAAATTAACGATCTTCCCAATGGTATATGTATTTTAAATTTTAAACTGTAAATTAAGGGAGTTATGGCTGTTATAGTGATGGAAGGTCGAATAAAAAAACAAAATCTTGAAATTGAAAAAACTCAAGAAATAAGGGAGTTAAAAAAACTCTTCGAGACACTTATTGTTGGAAACGACCTGTAGAATCGATACCTGGCCTTTGTCAGTCACATAGTACCCTATATACAGGGTGTTTATAATTTGATGAACCAGACTTTTATTCCCGTTATTTTGGTTCCTAGGAAAAAATGAAAACTTTAATTTTAATTAATTTTCCCCCTTAATTTTCCTCAAGGAAAATGTCACTTTTTTGTGTCATTTTTTCTGTAGCATTGTGTGTTTTTTTGTCATTGTTATGTCACATTTTTGCGCACTAACTTTGTTTTTTCAGATGGAAACACCTATTTTTTTTTATTGCAGATTTGAATTCTACGCAAAATTCCATGAAGAAGTAACCACTCATTCGAACATTTTAGTGCGCAAAAACGATTTTTTTAAACGCTCAATTACGCTCCAAATGTGCCCTATAAGCAAGAAATCGAGGTTTTTGGGCGTAGTAAACTTTCACGTATGATACATGATTTTACTGTGGTTTTTCACGCTGAAAAGCGTGGTGATAGTATTTTTTTTTTGTTTTTGTCAATGAATTGAGCAACCAAGAATAATGTTTTTAATAATGTGAGGGGAAATTTCTTTTTGAAATTTTGCGTAGAGTTCGAATCTGCAATAAAAAAATGGGGGTTTCTACCTAAAAAAAAAAAGTTAGTGCGCCATAGCGAAAATGTTTTATTTGAATTCCTCGTGAAAAATTAATTTGGGTTACCGGTGGGATTTTTTTCCTAAGAGCAAATATGACGGAAATGAATTGCTGGTTCATTATATTTTAGACACCCTGTATGTGTTATTGAGCCGAGTACCTGATGCAAGTAGGCATATCATATTCACTCATGCACGACGCAGACTGCTTAAACTTTCGCTTTGCAAATGCTACAGATGAAAAACAAGGTGTACGAAGGAGCGAGGCGAGGTCGGTTGTGGGAGCGCCCGGGCTTAGGGTTATAACATAAGGTACTGATATTATCAGTTCATCATTACTTGATATTCGATCCCAAACGGACCGATTCGTTTCTCCTCTGGTTACTGGTCAGGTACTTTGTGATCGTTAGAGATTTCGAAGAGATTGAACCGAAATACATCTTCATCATCGATCATCTCATTGTTGAATTGAAGATTTAATTGAATTATTCTGCGGGGTTACATAACTTTGGCAAGGATTTTCGAAGATACAACGTGAGTAAACGCTGTTCAGAAAGCATGTTGTCGAAAAACATTAGTTTTCCCTTAAAACGATTCTATAAAAACAGATCTATTGTGTAGACGTACGAGGACAGGGCCATCGATCTATGAGACTGTGACACCATGTGGGGGATGATGCATCTGTAAGATGAGAATTCCTCGTCTCCTCCCCGTAAAACCCGCTGGAGACCTTCCAGAACAGGAGGGTGCCAAATGAGCCGTTCACACTATCCCTATCCTGTGCAACCAACCAATGTCATTTTCTTTTAGTTTTATATTTCATGAATTATTTTCAGCTTCTAAGATTCAATATTTTCAATTCTAAAATGATATTAAGTAATATAATCAGGGACATCATAGCATGCATTTTGGAGAGACCTCATCAGACCAACATCAGATTCAAGGCTGTAGTAGATATTATTGTTCCCTAGAAACATAATATATGGGATGATTGCAAGGATTGTTTCTCCTGGTTGAAGCCCGGTTCACATCGATCATATCGACAGGTACGTGGCGCTGCGACAGATACGTTTTTTTAAACTCACAAGAGGACAAGACACTCGCACATAGTAGTGAGCTACCACAACAAACCTTGGATAATAGATCATCCCTGATCCGCTAAGGAGGCGGCTTTCCCATACGGAAATTTCTGCAAATGTATACCACTTCCGAGATTTCGCGCTATATCCGGACCACTGCCGTCGTTTGCCAATTCGAGTGAAGGATCGCCATGCGAACTACACTACCACGCTGGACCTTGTGATAATATTGGTGAGGGTTCTTGACCGTGATTATGTAAACTAGAATTCAGTTCTTGAGAATCGGTCGGAAGAAAAAAAATTGTATTATGCCAACATTACAATTTTTTTCTTCCGACCGATTCTCAAGAACTGAATTCTATTTTACCACAAATGTTAACGGCAAAAGACTCTATTAGCCCTTTACAGATGTTAGAAGCTCTATCCTCCACAACAACCCTTCCGTGGCCCTCAGGTCCTGGGTAGGAGAACAAGTGAGGGAGTCGCTCTGGCATTTACCTATCCGGACTGTACTACCACTATACCCGGCATAAGCTGCCCGTTTGTTGAATCTAGAAGTCGCCCAAAAATGGAAGGGGGATCTGAAAAGTAGGACAAACAACGATCATATAAACTATACCATACTTCTCAATGTACTTACTATTTCCTGTGCTGTTTAGTAATGGTTTTGTGAGTCACAGAGACGTTATGATATGAGTAGGTAACTCATTGTTTTGCTCCCAAAGATGATTGTAGCAACGCTACACCATTTGTAAACCCCCAAAGCGAAACACCTATTGGCGCTTGAAGGAAGATGGCCCTAATTGCAGTATCTTGGGCAGGATATGAAAATCTACGAGAGCTTTGAAAGGGTACAGGCTTCACTATTGGCAGTGTGTATGTGTATAATCTTATAATCGTCTTAATCATCCAGTGGCCTCTCATTATAATAAATTAATAACTCAATCTTCACCTGAAATGTTCTGATCGTATCTGTTCTCAGTTTTCTTCACGATTGTTGGCATGGGTGTTTGATGAATACTCTTGCCTGGTCGGTGTCAAAAATGTTGAGATTTATAAAGCAAGCACGTTAGATGATGGGGGTGGAGCTATTCGAAACCCAATGACGGTGTTTTGACACTTGGAATCACAAACCCCCTGCAGCAAACGTGATTGACGGTGGGCTGGAACTTTGCCAAAATGTAGAAGCATTCAAGGTCCAATGATAAATCATCATTGCTCAGTAGATGCAATGATGAGTACAGTGATGGAAGGGTCTGATTCTTAGGTGTTCAATTTTTCTCGTCTGATGCCTCATTTTAAAAGAACTGAAATCCATTCTCGCAATCGCTTGCAATGGAAAAATTCGTGTAGCAGCATTGTGTGATCTGTCGAGGCACATCGCCGCCAGTTCCAGAATAGCCACATAGCCACCATAATCCAGAAAGTGAACATGAAGTTCAACGTAGGTAATGATCTCCGCTCAAATGCAAGCTTGGAAATAGGATAACGGGATCTCATATCAGGACTCTGGGTCGTTGAGGTAAGAAAAAATTAAAAGTCAAGCAACAGCCGTTTAAATCCGCTGGAATCCAGACGGCTCGGCGGTGGTTTCACATTTCACCAGATTTAAAACTCTGATGAGGGGGACCTTGGTCAGGGTCTCGGCACGATCAATCACGGCTCAGTGAGATATGCCGTATCAGACGTGGAAATCCGACATGAAGGTCTGAAAGTGTTAAATGGAAATGACTTCATATCTCTCGATTAGGAAGGCGGTGGCAGAGAAGAGACGCTCGAAGGGAATCACCACTCCCCTTTTTCCACCGATAAAATTAGTATGCACATGAGATCGAGTTAGGAAGGGAAAAGAGATAGAAATCAGGTACGCGTAATTAAAAGAATGATTTAAATAACAAATGTAGTCGTTAGGGAAAAGATAAAACTTGCACTGAAGGGGGAAGGAGCAATAAAATAAATACAAAGGCACAGAGAAGAGAAGTCGAGTTCGAAATGTGAAGGATGAGTGGCGCGGAGGAAGGTGGGGTGAGTATCCTGTGGGGGGGTTACCTACCGATGGGGCACTACCCCGCTGTGAGTGCCCGCTGCGAGGGGCCCAGCATCGCTCACCGTTCCCACGTCTCGCGTCACGTCTTCAACTGGCCTCAAATTCCAGCCATATCCCAACGTTTTATCAACTCGAGAAAAGAGAGAACGGCGGAGGTTTCTTCATTTTATGATTCCTTACCGGTTAATTTATATGTAAGGATATATATTTTGGCTATCCAATGGAGCTGGGGACAAAGCTTCAGGTGGTACCTGTATCTCCGACGTGCTAGTCGATGTTCCAGTTGGGTAATTGAAGTAGGTCCGAATCTGAATGCTATGGAGGCTGTAGAAATAAATATGTACCTTCTTCACACTAATGATGAGCATGAGCGGTCGTGTTACAGACCGCTCATCAGCACGACACCCCCCCCCCCCCCCCCCCCCCCCCCCCCCCCCCTTCCGCCTAAACTTAGCCTTCCGGGGTGGCAGTTTCTTGATCAGTTTTCTTGACCGCCTGAACAATTATTAGAAAAGAATCCGCGGTGCGTGAATTTTCGCCTACTCAACCTCACCTGCCGCCTGGTCTCTGAATCTATTCCTTGCAGAACTCGCTCTCTCTATATTATATCTCTGTGTACTTCCTCCATCCCGCACCATTATATACGCATAAATGTTGTAGGATGCCTACTACAATTTTACACTAAAGTGTTATAATTTTGGCTCCTGCAATGAATCCGTAAATTTACAGCTGTCGAGTTCGGTAATATTAAGTTTGTTGAGTTCCTAGTTCAACCTTGTTTGTTTTCATACAATTATTTTGTAACACGCACATTTCAAGTAATAGTACCTACTAATTAAATAATTCCTGCTAAAAAAGGTTCCTGACCACATACTGGATTGTGTCCAATTCTGGACTTCTGACTAGTTCTGCGCTTGTGGAACTCGGCCCCATGGAAACCTGCCACTCCCTGGGACGAACGGTACCAATTGGAGTGTTTTTGCTTTTATGACCCTCGTCAAACTCGGATAGACAGTTCCTAGAAAGTCTGCTGCCTTCCACAACCAACTCACTCCCCCAAGAGACTAATTACCTACATATTTGAATACAAGCGTCGTAGTCAGCGGAACTCTGCTCACATGGTGGCATCCTGTACAACTCGATACGGCCTTCGTTACTGACTGATACAAAAAACATTAAATAAAAATAACACGGTTGCTTCATGGAAGCGTTTTGGGCTAAGTAGGTACATGAAAATATGCCAACAAAATTGTCACCTACTTCTGCTTAGAAACTAGGAAGGAGAGTATTGAGGCCCTTTAATGAGGGGAGGAATAATGAGTGGTAAAATCAAGTATTCGCACTATAAATTCGAGAAAATGTAGACAAATTGTTATAACATGATGACGTTATTGTTCTTCTGTAGATACTAAAGGTTCTTAGTAAATTTTTCCTAGTGAACCGAAACGAATTTGACCTTAGGTAGGTAACCCATAGAAAATGCCTCCTTATGTTAGGCGAAATATAGACTTCAATTAGTATTTACGATGAGAGGAGGGTACTAAAACAGTACCTAAGCATTTATTTTATTGCTATTCAATCCAAAAATTTTGAATTTCGCAAAAAAATGTGTAACTATCTTGGCCACATCTGATGCATATTTCACTATCGGATACACCAATGGAATTATTATAATGTGTTGAGTGGTGAGGAGCACACTATTTTACATTATAAGTAATGTTTTCTCGACCACTTAACATATTATAATCTTCCATATATGTAACCCTATGAACCTTTCCTGCACTCTATTCACTATTTTCTGAGCATAAGTGAGGACACAGTGTTTTCAATGGATTGTGAAGTAAAAGAAAGTGCCACATAAGCCTCTACCTCGCAAGTTTCATAGCGAAGTAAACACTACGTCCGCCTGATGATCCATAGTATAATAATGAAATAGTAAACGTAGAACCTAAAATTTCATCATAAAGGTTTGCCATTAATTTGTCATGAAATCTCCTGTATATGAGTAGTTTCACAACTGTGTGGAAATGTAGTGATAATGGTAACTGCTAAAAAAAATCCAGCATTTCAGGCTGGATTTTCGTCTCGGACTTAATCAGTTTTCGTCCAAAGGGAGCATCAGAAATATTATGATTATGATGATTACTATTAATATTATTATATGAATTATTATTATTAAATATAAACAAATAAATGAATAATTCACAGTACGTGGGTATGTCATTATTGAATAAATATGCTTGAAGTTTCATTCTACAAGTAAAATAGGAGCTGTAGTAGTTGTAGACCGCTTTATAATGTTATTTTTGTTGTTCATGTGCAATTTTCAGTTTAAGAAGAAACAGGTAGGTACACCCTGCACATACTTTTCACCTCATTCGCCCGAAGACAGTAGATTTATAGGGTGGAGGCAGCCCAAAATAATTGCCCATTCAAGCTAAACTGAGGTTGTCCTAGAAAGAAAATGTCTTGGAACGGGTGCCAAGCGAGTTAAACGTAGGGTCGGGGCCCCAAAGCCTAGAGGGACAGGTAGTGCTAATCACCACATGAAGAATAACCATGAAGACTAGTAGCTGCTATGGCAGTAGCTCTTATAAATTGGTGAGCCTCATACGTGTCCAACGCCAAACCTCATATTATCGCCCTCCCCTTTCAACTCTGTCACGTGCTATCAAGATTTTTAGGCCTTTGAGGTGGACCCAAAAAAGTAATTTTTTTTTCATTTGACTCAACCCACGACTTGCTACGTGTTTTCTGAACCTATCTCAACAGAATCGGCATCCAGGGATAAATTGAAAATTAAAACGGACCCAATTTTACTGGTCTTAAAGTCCTACAGTTTAAGTCTGTAGTGTGATGAATTTCATTTCTCTTCTCTCAGGATATTTCATTTTATTGGCATTGCTAACTAGAAAATCCAGTCATACCATCCTATCAACTATGTATCAATAAGCCTCTTCTATTAGGTTCTGGCATAGCCCATTCTATCGCTCTGGCATTCATGTTCTGGCCTTCAAACAATCGCCTTCCATTGCCATCAAAGTGTCCTCCATGGCATCAGTTTCTGTTCGAATTTTCCTATACTCTCATTCGTGGGAAGATAGTAACTCATGTAGGACCTTTACTCTGTACTTCATATGACAATATCTTCTGGTCTACAGATTCAACTCAACGTGAATGCTACATTTGGACATGAGTAGGATTCGAGAACAATGTGATATTAGTGGAGGCGGGGTCAAAGAAAGAACGATCGACGCAAAGCTGAGCTAAATGCGTCATTGTGGTCGCACGAGGGGTTAGAAAAGTCATTGTCGATAGTGATCACCAGTTTGGGATTGAGTGGGTAAAACGTAACAGATGTTGAGAGTATGCAAATGGATGGATCAAGATAATAGGGACAGAGGGATTACGAATTCCTTCCGAGCCGAATCATAGGAATGGTTTTGTGATGTTGATGAACCCGCTTAATCTGATATTTACATTAGGCACGGATTCGTATCTGGGCAAATGCTCCCCTCTGCCCGTCAAGCTCTTTCGATTGATGTATTGGATCGGATCTTCTCGGGACCTAAATGTTGTGGCATTATGTCATGGGCTTAAGTGGCTAAATGTGCTGGTCACCGGCAGTTCTACATGTATTACCCCAATTCGGTAGGTACTCCACTTTCTGATCGGAAACCGCATGAAAATTGTATTACCGAATTGTGTATAAATCAATTGAAAAGTACAGGGAAAAAAGGTTTATAGAAACTCTTACTACAACATTTCACTATTTTACGACCAATGAGTTTGAAAAACAGATACCCCCCCTCCATCCCTCAACCATTTTATCATTGCACAGTTTTTTGCATTTTTCTCAGCCAATTTCTATAGGATTTTAATGGGGTTAGCGGTATTATTCCCATTTTATTTCATATTTTATCATTCTCTAAAGGGATACGGTGCCTTTAAGCCAATTCTTTTCAATGGACGTGAAAAATCCAAAATTACGAAATTGAAATTATATTATGCTGATCCCTTCAGAGAATTGAACAACAAGTAGAATGCCTCAAACCGCATCAAAATCGGCCAAAAATTCGCTGAGAAAAATGGGAAAAACTGAAGTACATCCCATTAAGCCCAAAATTCCCTCAAAAATGCCTAAAACTCGGCTACCGTAGTGTTAATGGGAACTCTCACTATAAAATTATTAAAGAGATTTAAAAAACAGATAACCGTACCCTACCCCCCTTCCCTATTCATCTTAGCGTTACACAGTTTTTCTCATTTTTCTCGTCCAGTGGATTTTGATGCAGTTGGCGGCATCCTTCCTATTTTATTAGTCTCTAGTGGGTTGAGGTGCATTCATGCCAATTTGAATTTTTTAAAAAAGGACGCGAAAAATTCAAAATTACGAAATTAAAATTATACATAGCTGATCCCCCTAGACCCTAGAGAATTGAATATCAAGCAAACCGCATCAAAATTGGCCGAGAGAAATGAAAAAACCAATTATATTAGTTCCCTGGCACCTTCCTTGGAATTATACCCACATACTTTTTGTTGTTCTTGCCTCTAATAAGTCGTGGAAAATTTGTGCTCTCTATAGGTGAATAAATTTTCATTGCAGTAGGAATGTTTCCTCTAGTACCACTAAATCTCAATATAGGTAGTGGATACATCGTACATGTACAGTTATCCTCTTGAATCATTGTATGACTTGAGATTTATTTATTCATAGTTTTTGGGAATACTATAACAAACAAATGCTAAATTTCATTCGTTGACTAACGTGACCATTTTTGTTTTAGATCCGGCAGGAAAAACCGTATTACGTTGCGGACCCCGAAGTTGACTCGTTGGTAAGTACAGGACTTTCGAATGAACAATTTAAAAGAAATGTAATAATGTTATTAATTTACCTATGTATAACTATAATTTTGGTGGTATCCATTTGGATTAGGCATTTTGGGTTGGCTGTAAGTATCCCATATCCTTTAAGTTGATTTTCTTCATATTAATCATTTTCCTACCCATCGGGAAATCGCACATCATAGCTGGCAAAACACTTGACCTAGTATGGAAATTGTATATTTTCGATGTTTCTTTGGGGTAACGTGTTCAATTCCTGGCAAACTGAAATAGATTTCTTCCAAGTTCAGTATGGCATGGAGTATTTGATATTTATTCGTTCTTAACTGCTGCAGTCAATAACCCTGGGTTTTCGATTATTCGACTGTGGATAACGAGATTGTGCTGTAAATCCAGAGACCAATAAACAGATATAAAAACTGTTATGAATCACCCGGTAACAGCGATGTTTTCAATTATATTATATGAAACAAGATTCGCCATCGCTCCTACCTCCACACCACACGAATCGCTGGACAGATGTCACATAAAGTAGATAGCGTACGGAGCACGGAGCGTGTAAACTCTTGTGAGACCACACCAACTTGCATTGCTAACACAACACGACACCGCCATGCTACACGTCAGCTTTGTTTCTTTATTTATATGCTGTCACTCGTTTATTTCTCTGCGTTTTGATAGAGGATGCAAAGATTTGAATGTTACTTCGACTAGAAAGTGGAAAATCGCCGTGAACATCAAATGGAAATTTGTTATGTTGTCTTCCAGTTGGGTTCCAAAAGATCCTGGGATCTTGGGTGGTGCTTTGAAGTCTTCAGACCTCGTGACAAGTTCTGAAAGTGCTTCGAAAAGCACTCCCAATTATCCTGTTTATTAATCGGAAACTTGTTCACCATAGGACTCTCTGACTTTTACGGATACCAATACTGAGGAAGAGGGTGGCTCAACCAAAAGGACTAGGAATCCTCAGATTTTACTCCTGAGACTCTACCCCTGCCGTCTTCATTGCCTGGTAGTTTTCTATTCATTGTCTGTCTGATCAAGACTGATGCAATGCTGGGTCTCGGATCAGGAGGAAGTGTCCACCACGGGGTCTACCGCTTGTGACATCATTGATATCTCGTTGAATTACTTGTTCAGCGATCTTGGGATCTTGAGTAATGAGGTACCCGTGGAAAGTTCTATAAGTGGCCGAAAGTCACTCCCAATTTACCAACATTGGCCATCTGGAATTATAGGAAATATGTTCACCTCATTCCCCCATTTTCATTTTCGCCAGTTGGTACTACTTTTTTCAGTTTCAATAACATTAGTTTCCTGAATGAATAATTCTGACGATAGTTTTCATCAAACGGTAGAAAGACACCAAATAACACATCAACTTATGGATCAAATGATCGATAATGATTACTGATTACATAAAGTACATTTATCATAAGTAATTATTTCTGGCATGTAGAGAACCAACAACAACAACAACAAAAAATCAAATAACAAATGTTGTGTGTGTGTTGTTTCAAATAATGTCGTATTTATTCCTGCTTGATACGCCTTTAATGCTCCGTGGCTTTTTGGTCAATATCTTGTCGATCAAACTCTTTAATTTTTAACCGTGAGTACTTAGAACGTTCGTGAGTATGACGAGGAATTCTCGCTTTATGAGGGCTCCTGGGTTGCATCAATAGTTGTATACTGTTCGGTATATGAGATTTGTTCGTAAACATATTGCTCAACAGTCGTGGCATAGATTTGCTGGTTTCAAGTAAGAAACCTCCGTCAAAAGAGTGGTATAATGAATTCTAAGATACTATGGTATATTATCATATATGGTACCATGCGCCTTCCTTGATATCGAAGTAGATCGTCGTCAATTTTGTCAGGCTTGATGTACCGGAGGATGAATATTATTGCATACATTGGTAGGTACAAATGCGGGATTCTTTGACCCACTCCCTGTTTGGTAACTCTGTCATTTTTACACCGGTAGTAGAACTTCCGTAGATCTGATAAATAAACCTGGTTTTTCAGGGGAGAGCCGCCGCAGTGGCGCACCCCGGTGCGGTGTGGTGGTTGCCTGGAAATATTTTCTTTCCGCGGTCGCGTTTGTGGGCAGGGCGGTAGAGCTGTTCGATGGATTTATGGAAGGACCCCCCCTTCACGCCCGCATGTACTTCCAATAGACTGAACACTGCACACCCCGTTCCAACTCTTCTGATGTTATCTCCATCTCTTTTCTCTGTCAATCTCTTTCTTTCCAATCACTCCTCTCCTCCTCGTCGTTCGTCACTATGTTGCATATGCTGACTTGATGAAGGAAATAGAGAACGATTAGGTAGGTACATAAATTTGAGTTTAGTTCAGTCGTTCATCATCGTTCGAACGAATTTGTAACGTTTCAATCACTTATCGCAGGTACCTACTAATTTAATCCCATGTGCTGGCAGGTTGTGAATCTATGGAACAAAAGTTATGATTATCCCTGTAGCAATTTTCTTGTTATCACTTTTCAACATCCTCACCAACATAAAATGTATCGTAAATGTCGAATCATGTGAACATTCAGTCTGTAGGTCTCTAGGTTTTGAAGGTTTCTGTAGATATTTAAGCACTTCAATTCTTGTTATTGATCCAAATGTTCATGAACCATTGTGATCTTGTTATTGAACCATCATAAGCTGATAAATTTTTCGTTCCTCTACTCTCGTGTTGTTAAATCATCTTATCCGTCACACATCATTCATGAGGTTGATGTTCCCCTATAAAGTTTCCTTTCGCATTTATTGCCAAATATTATGAGAGGCGATCCATGACATCATCGTTATTCCAAAGTGAGTAGAGTCTCTAGTCAGTCTGTATTATCGTATCTTATCTCCATGGTCCCCAGTGATCAAAAAAATACTCAAATTGCAGTTATATTATTCTTGATCCTTCATACTGGTCATTTCACATTATAGTGTTGAGGAATATACTTCGTGATACTTGCTTCATCTATACCTCATGACTCATGATACTTCTATGTACCTAACTATTATTGTATTTATATTGTGGCGATGTGTTGCTACAATATGTACCCAGTTCTTTTACAACTCTTTCTATCAACTACTTGTTTCATCTTTTGGGGTTCGAATAGGTCAAGCGAGCATGGCAGCTTTGGTCGTAGAGATCTGTGTACATTACGAGTAGATTAAACAAGTGACCGTCTCCTCTCTATTTGAGTATTTTGATCTCGAATATACCTTGGACTTGTTACACTGACCCAACAAGGGAACCTCGATATCATGCTAGTACTGCATGCTTCCTTCAGGGGATCCACATTATGTACATGAGTGCTATAAGTACTGGCTGGCTGGGCGGTGTCCTTATTCACAACCAGGAAAAAATAGAGGCATTGCTAAAGACAAAACCTGGAGAGTCATGTAAAAAACGACGTACACTTCCCACAATCCCCTTCACAAAAATTGTAAACGTGATGAAATGAGAGGATATCGTTACCCAGTGGCCCACAGTGGGAGGGGTTCTTTGACAAACAGCACTTAGAATTGGATCATCCTTCTTTCACCTTCGCCTTATCTCCCCTCCCTTGAACGTTCATACGCATTTTCATTACAAGGAGGTTTTTTCAACTAGTGACCTAGCCCGTGGAGATATCGACAAAATTTCTTCAGACAGCTTGACGTTGTGTGCCTTGTTCTGGGTGGAATGAAGTGGTGTGCGTGGTGTGGGCGGAGGGGGGTCTCCCCCTCTCTATCGAAAACGTCTCGATCCAATATTTCCTTCAGTTATCTCGTAAACACTTCCTCTTCGAGATTGATGTCATTCACCAGTTTTCTACACCTGTTAACTAAGTGTACAGTTTACTGATTATGCAACTCTATTGACACCAGCTAAATATTGGATCATGTCTCACCTCTCTCAAATACCTAGTAGTTCTGCCTCATATTGTGAACTTCTCAGCCAACTCACCGTCTCTTCAATTCCATCTTTTTTCTATTATAGATGAGAGATTAAACTATCAATAGGCTACCGTGAAGTAGGTATTTAATACTTGGTTAATCGGCAACATGTTTAGGTTTAGTGTGCAATGAATACAAAACGAAATGACTTATGTGTGCTGTTGTGGTAGGAAGCATCTTACGATCAAGTGTAGTGTCGTATGCATCGTGCATCCCTTGTCTGAAGACAAAAGACCTTGAAATACGAGCGAAACTATCTGTAGCTGTCGACCTCCTTGTCCATAAGTCACCTATGTAGAACTTACTGGTGACTTGCATTCAGCTCTCTTTTAACCTCAAGTTTTATGTTTGCCTATTGGTTCTAACTATCTCTTAAAATGTAAGTTTACCTCAATAATGTTGAACGTTTTATATAAATTTCAGCCGTTTCCCACCATTCTGCCGTTTTCTACCATTGAAATTTCAGCCGTTTTTGACCATTGGGTTATAAATTGATCGCAGTTCCCAGAACTGTGCACACACACACTGACACACATACACATACTCAATAACTAAAAGAGACAGCGATTATTTGATCGTGTTACCTACTCAATATTTCATCATAAACCCTCATTATTTGTAAAAATGTATATAGTCGTCGAACTTATTCGTCTTTGAAACTAAGATCCGGTCTGTTCTTTCCCTTTCGACGACAACAGTGCATTTCAACTTATCAATAGAGGAAAACAGTTACACGTCGCATTGTTATCGAATGAGCTCACCTGCTGGCCTGACGATAGCTCTGCGGCGATAGTGATAGTGATGTTGATAGTTCCCATCCATCATCTTCGGCCGGTCGACAGCTACGGATAATTTTGCTCGTATTTCCTGGAGAGATACAATAGACAATGATAAGTCAATAGTTGTTTATTTAAAACCAGTTTTTTTCCCCACACCTAAGAATGCGATTAACATACTTAATAGATACGTATCTGTATACTTCCGGTGTCGCACTTCTGAAGTTATATTAGGTAGTACCAATTGTGTTAGAGATTCATTTAAAAATTTTCACTCATCAAATGAACTAATGTATGATTAGTATTATTCTCTGATACGTTGTACGTTTGGGAGCATTCTGACGGTGGCAATGGACTCATGTACAATTTTGAAATTGGTTTCCAACTTAATTCACATTTGCACAATAACACCGTTAGGTTTCTCTCCCAACTGACGATGTTACATCACATTTGTACTGTCGAGACCGACTTGAAAGAGCTAGTTAGCGCTCTGTTGTGTCCCGTGTCACTTCCATCGATTCAAATGCTAAGCTACCATACTCAGTTCTATTGTGTGTTTTGGTCCGTGCCTCTAATTCTATGTAAATTTTGCAGATGGTTCAAGCTATCCAAGTACTCCGGTTCCATTTACTCGAATTAGAAAAGGTAATCTATTGTTGAATTTATCATTCTTTCATTTTTACTTGTTTATGTAGCATGCCTTCAACTTCAAAATATTTTGAGCGTTCACAATGGGGACCTGGTGTTTTAGTTCTGTAAAATGTTTATGAAAATTTAATTTAGGTTCCTGATATTCAACCTAAATTACCTCAAATCAGAGTGGATTTATCTGGAGACCTTTTACCTTGAGACAGTGTTTTTAACTCATTTACTGGAATTTGGAACATGATATCTCGGAATACAACTACTTGGGCTCAAACCGAAATAAATGAAGAACCAATGGGAATTTCATCCGATTTTTCAAATAATTCTTATCCTAGCGTTTGATTAGTATAAATCATATTTTCCTATCAGAATGCTAATAGAATTGTACCTTGATCTGCTTTACCGCAAAAAACTATAAATGAGTTAAGTCTTTAACCAATTGAAAATTATATGTAACTAGGTAGTTTTAAATTAAGAAAATTAAAAAATTAAGTCAAAAGAAAGAGAAAAAGGTCGTATCCAAAAAAATTTCTTTAAAATAAAAAACAATATTTCACAATGTTATGTAGTAGATTGGTTGTTTGGTCCTTGTTTTGTCATATCATCGGTGCTGTGCTTATAACAAGCACTCAACTATTTTCAAAACTTGGTCCAAAACTCATGTCAAATAAACCAAACGTAGATTACTGTCCCAAGGTACCAAAACCATGAAACTCATAATAGTCCTTTATCAAGGTATCTATTGAACGAAAACGGAGGCTAATTCACTATTATTTTCTTCTTGCTGGTTGTAGGTGCCTTAGTAGACATTTACTACGTTGGGTTGAGGGTGAGGAATTAACGGCAGGTCCTCGTGTAAGTAGTTTTAATTGCCAAACGTTTTCGCTCATAGAGCATCTCCATGGCGCAACCCAACGCAGTAATATTTTCTTGCAAATAATGGAGTTATATATCTACAAAAATAATTTTCTTAGTGGTTTCATCTGCGGTCCTGCTGTCATGTGAGATTGGAAAGCCAATACTCAGGTGGTTTTTTTGCGTTATTGATGGCGATCGCTTTCGAACAACTGGGCACCCACCTGTGTACTGGATTTTTCTATCACATCTGAGAAATGAATGTATCTCATCGATTTCGATTGCCAAAACCGCTATTCAAAGATACACATGTCATTTTGCCCAGACTCCATAGGACTCAATTTTATTTTCTAGTGAAGTTTAATGATAAATTAATGACAATAATAGCTTGGATATTCCTAAGATAAGAATGAATTATGTTATTATGGATACCGTTCTTGGAATTTGAAACATATTTTTCATCAGCTAGCCAATAGGAGAAAATGGCTGTGTCCCTACGCCCCAAGGTACTGTCTTCCCCGACGTGTTTCCATTGCAATGTAAACTTTGAGCTGAAATTCAGACGGTATACCTATATTTTTTGTTAACAGACTTCAAAATTTGTTTTTTTTTCACGAATCTTTTTTGGTGCCGCGATGGCTTGAGAGTAAAATCGTTGAAGTAAGTACCAATCGAGTTTCTCCGAAGTTGAAAGGGTGGTAACAAAATTCATTAACATTTCGGCATTTGGTCAGCAATCATCAGGTCAGTAGAAAAACTATAAAGTCACAGATTATTTTCCAATACCGCAATATGGGTAATCTGCAATGAAATCCCATTAGATGTGCTCTCCCCTGCACTACCTCCAATTTTAGTTTTTGAATTTTTGTTTTATTCGTTCATTCTATGGTTTCCTACTTTTGCATTTTTCCAGGTTCACGAGTTGTGTGACAACTTCTGCCACCGCTATATAAGTTGCCTGAAGGGCAAAATGCCGATAGACTTAGTAATAGACGAAAGAGAATCCTCGAAACCCCTTGCCGACATAGGAACGCCCGCCAACGGCAACGACGGTCGAAGTAATGCCGACTCGACATCACACACAGACGGTGCTAGCACGCCTGATGTGGTAAGTACAAGTTTCAAGATTGATTCAATTTGTTATGTTCAGTTTAATTCATCATGTCTATCATCCCCTCCTAATGCTCGGGATGGATTTTGATGGTGGACGGTTCAAGTCGTTGCAGAGCTATGACCAAGAAATGACAAGTTTCTTTTTGTAGGAGAACGGAGAGCTAAGGGATAAAGAACTCTTTTGGTAGTTATCGCATATAACCATGAGATTTTACATAGTACATCACACGCAGTGAGGAGTGTGGATTCCGAGTTTCAGCGTGCCAGTCGTACTCCATGTCTGCCGTTCAAATCCATCTTTAAAATTTTAGTCAAAGATTGACAATAATTTTTAATTTTTCAATGTATGTCATTTATTTATGATGCTGCTTTTGAGAGTTCTACGAAAAGTGTTCGTGCCGGCGCCACATGGTTTAAAACTTGCTGGTCCCTTCATGGGGAGGTGACAGGGATATTTTAGAGAGGGAAAATGACGAAATAGGGAAATGAGAGTGTGTGTGTGTGAGAAATTGTGTTGAAGAAGAGGGGGTGAAAGTGAGGGTGATGAAGATGGTGGGAGGGGATAAATGATTAATGGACGAGAGGTGGAGACGAAGTGGTTTGCCTAATGAGATTAGTAAGCTCTTCTGAACAATGCGAAGGTGGCGCAGTCTCCCCCACCGTCAGACGTAACGGGAGACCAGGAACTGGGGTGACCAGGATGGCGGCCCCTCCAAGAGCAGAGCGCAGGGCAGTGGGTTTAGCTCTGGGATAATTGGTGTCAATTTGAGCCTTCATGCGGACCGGGGGCCCAAAGAGGATTAACCGTCATTACCACCAGATATGGGCGATGCCCCCACCCTCTCTGGATATATTTTACAATTAGCCGGATGTGCGGCTTTTCCACGGTGCCCCAAACTTATTTGCATAGCACCGTCAGAATGAGGAGATCATCCTATTTGATGAGGAAGGCTCGAGGTCCACTTCATTCACTTCCCCAACGAGATTCTGTGGATCATCGCGTCAAGGTTGAGGGATAACCTGACTCTCTCGCCTCCATAAAATTTCCATAGGAACCTCCACGTCGTCATCACCCATTCATTTCAGTACAATGACTTGCTCTCAGTTCTCTTCAAATCCACATAACCCTTGCTCTTCGGAAAACCACCGGTTCTATGAACTTGGCTATTTACATGATGATTCCGACTGCATCGCACGTCAATGCATGGCTCACAGATGCCTGTCATACGGTATTTTTCCTATTCTCTGGATATGAAATCCTGGTGGACTGGAGGTTTTGGGTGATCCCCTTCGGAAAGTGGGGCATTTTCCCGTTATTTCGCTATACTTAGCCAAAATCAGTTCGAACAAGCTACATTTTGCTTGCATTCTCAAAACTAAAACTTGGGTTGATTGGGTTGTATTAGGTTTTTTTATGAAGGGAATATGATGCCTTCGGTCAGCATCAAGATATGTCCATCAAACCTTACCACTTATCTACCCTCACCTTTATAACAATAATCACAAGTGGGCTACCCAGTGTGAGGGTATGTACATAACACAGGTCAAATGTAATCAATGTTGGGTCTCATTTCTCTGACCACGGCGTAAAAACATGTTTCCAGCAGTGGTCAATATCAATACAATACCCGTGCTTGATTCTATGCCTATATACGCACTGATGAGAAGTGATCTGGAGCCCAGCAAGGTCGTATAGGTAGGTATGTATGTAGGTTACAAATGAATCTGGATAGTTTAGATATTACGTCTTGGGCGTAGACATTGATATCAGTACAAAGTATATTTGGAATCATCAGAAAAGTGTTGGATATGTCCGTCAAATAGCTTCTGATCAGAGAATCGTATTTAGCACCACCGCGATTGGTGTTCTTCAAATTTTCTCTCAGCTCGTGATTTGTGTCGACGAGAGGAGGATGAGGTTTGGAGTCGCAGCCCCGTTCATCCATCGGGGCGGACAGTTTGGGGTATATATAGGTGAATATTTTTAGGGTGGCCCCAGCCGTTTACCATGTTACTTGGCATCTGTGTGAACCCAGCGCCCCGTGAGCACAGACTTACTGGTTTGGCGGTCTCGCCTCTTCCTGTACGCTCATTTGCTATAAATAAGAGTACCTATCGCTCGTCTTTCAGAGAGTTCCTTGAGAACTAGATGCGGACCAATAAACTTCTCTTGTTTATTAGAAGACTCGGTTTGCAGTAGAGGACCAACTAATTCCCACTAAATATGATCAATGAGTGGTTTAAAAAAAAGTTTTCACTAAAAGATTTGATTTGAAGGGTAGGGTAATTCTTTGAGTGTAAAATAAAGCAAACTGTTGTCGTAATACCAACGTAGTTGAAAATCGTGCATGTTTATTGTTTCTGTGTTCAATACTGGCTTTGTGATCACTTTCGGCTTACCTAACTCCAGCAATTTTCATCCGAATGCAATGACATTGTCAGAGGGGTTACAATGATATCCGTGTGGGGTACTCAGGACGTAGGAAGTATCCTAAGTTCGCATCATCACATGGGGGGATTGCTTCCTCACTTATTGTAACATGGGCATAAAAAATGACATAATCGGTTACCTAATCGATTTCTATGGTTAGTTTTTGTTTGTAACTCATGATGACCTAACCGTCTAAATTGCTTCAACTTCGTTACTCGTCATCTTTGTGGAATTGAACAAAGTTTTCATTACCTTCGCTTTCGTTATTCGAAATTATATCCAAACTTCATTGCCATTGCAACATGGTCAGATGGTTAGGTATGTTAGGTGTGACAGGGCGAGTACAAGTAGGTACGTTGTTGAGAGCACACAAGACGAAAAAGTCTTCAGACCAGGAAACAGGAAAGAGTGAATCACTTTTATAGGTCTCACAGGCCCACCGGGCGCAGACGAACAGTTGAAATGGTCTGGCAGACCTCCGGCTGCCCAATTAGGTCCATTCCGGAAAGTGTTTTACTATGGCAATTAACAAGGGGGTGACAAGTCTTTGACTGACAAGGCTTCAAGTTCTTTTTTTATTCCCATTTTCTTTTTTTTTCAACTCTTTCTTTCTTCTTTCTTACGAGGGAGGTCCATCCTCTGGACTCTCGCTTCGAGCCCGCTCGTAAAATTAGTGATAGTGTGAAGTCGCGCGTGGGTCTTGTCAGCCGTTGCCAGCAACTCGGCTCGTTCGAGCGAAGCGAACGAGAATTTTATGTGGGCCATGAATCGAATGCTGCCCAAAACAGCTCGTCACACTGAAAACAAGACACAGTTTCTTGGTTATAGAGTGAATGACTGCAACGCTGGCACTATTTTTGACATGTTCCAACACACAGCTGAACATAAACTTAATTTGATTTTTCAATTACTACTCTTCAGAAATCGTGTCTATACTCAAACAAATGTAAGGTACCTACCTACTTTTTGCACTCTAGTTGTATTTAAGTAGGAAAAAACAATACGCAACAACATAAAACTGCTTGAACCAGAGCTCATGAATGCATCACGTCAACTATGTTTCACTATAAACAGGACTGAAACATTGTCTATTAAAAAAACTTATAAAAATGTATTTTTTTATATTTCTGTTCATAATTATTCATAATTAGGCATAGGTATCTGTTGTTTTTCTAACCGAACAACTCTTTGCCCTAACTGTAATTTTAGCGAATTTTCGAAGAAAATGAAGTTATTGCGATGGCT
>JAEMON010000001.1:54128468-54159485 GCA_030264115.1 Lygus lineolaris
CCAGTAACTCGAACCTTAACTCGAGGTGGTGGAATCCACCATTAGTGTATGCGATTAAGTGTTCCTGTACTAGTGAACCCTTTTCCTGTGCTTGTACCCCAAGGACCAATTTTGAAATGTGGTAAAAATTCTTCAGACGTATTATTTTACAGCATGCTCATACCCAGCACACAGGGTAATGTTGTGCAAACGTTTCTAGGTGTCCCTGACTCGTATTTTCAATTGTGCCTTAGTATTTTAAATGACGCACAACATGATTGTCACTATCGATGGTAGTCTCCATCTGCAACAATCTACAATAAATTCTCGATTTCCCCTCCTCGTCTACCTGAAAGCCGGGCGTTGTATCCATGTTTAAGCCTAGTCGTGGAATTATCCCCTAATCCTTGGCCTTGACTACTGTTGAAACAGGTATTTAGGAAGGATTAGTGATAAAAAAATCCCTTCCTTTGTGTACAAAATTCTTTTGTGGAGATCTTCCTTATCGCAGGGATTTGTTGGCACTGTCAGATTCTTTTATTCTCAACTCCAACTCAAACATTACGTTTGTGGAGTGACACAAAAAGATCCATTCTTTATTTCGTGAGTGCATCCGTTCTGATATAATTTTTTGAGCCCTCGTTCGTTCACCGTGTTTCTATACTCACCAGCAGGCGTGATTTGAGAAATCTTTCTCATAAGTTCAAAGTGTATCCTTACTGATCCACTCACGAGCCTGGTTATCCGTGCGTTGCACAGGAGGTTGAGAGTTAGTGATTGTGTTGATTTACATGGGAGCCGTTATGTTGCAGTTGCCCATTTCTATCTCGCCAAAAAACAACTTATAGCTATAAAACAAATTAAAATTTTCGGTCACTGATTTTGACTTTATTAGTCTAGTTTTAACAATGCAACTACCTAATATCCGGGAATATAGGAGTGTAAGCTATAGTTGTTAATATTGATAGCTAGGGTCCGAATTCACATGTCACTAAAATTTTTCTGTTTCATGTAAGTACCTAAATTATGTTGCAACGCTCAAATACGAGTATGTCGAAAAACTCAAAATATGTCGTAGGAACTCAAATTTAAACGTAAAACGTCGTCCGAAACAAAATTTCAGCAGACCACGAAAAATAACTATTTATTATCAATTGAAAAAAAATCCTCTCTGAATTTCAGCCTCAGAGTTGACACAATCAGTAGGTAACTGACAATAATTAGTAATGTACTTCACCAGAACTTATAGGTTGCCCACTTTGAAGCTTCGGGTCTCATGACCGTCCTTGACCGTCGCTCAAAAACTAAATATAAAATATACCGTTTTATCTGTTTACCTCAAAAATATGCTACTATCTCCAAAATGCGTGTTCATCCGAAATTCAGGTTCTTCTTATATTCCTTGGGGGAAAACATTGCAATTACATTTTCTAGGCCCTAAATATAGCCACCATCAATTTGATATTTATTTTGATGGATTTTCCTTCTCTTCCCAAACCCGATTATTACTGAGTCTTTTTACTAGCCTGTACTCCAATTCTTTCGGCCCTGGCCTGGTGGAATGGTGAAATCATCATTGAAAATATCACATTAAATTCACAGATTATCCTCTGTTTTATGTCTTCTTCAATTCCATGAACCCTCATTCCGACCTGCAATCCATTCATCTCGAAATTTTTTCAACCAGTTTTTACTGTTTCTTTGAAAGCAATAGAGATAAAGAATGCGGCGTGACAGCTGAGGGCGCTGGAGGTCAGAGTTATATGAATTTATTGGGGACGTTATATGTGCCCCCGTACCCAGCCTTGATGAAATTACTGTGAATGACAAAAGAAGTAATACTTTGCATTATCTCCCTTCGTTTCATTATTTTTCAATAAATGAAAAGCTATGGACCCCTCAATTGTTCGTTCAGATTCAAATTCCAAACACTAGTAGGCTACGTACCTACATGTTTTCTCGTTGAATTGGGAAACTTATTGGTCAGAAACCAATGAATCGAATAGTTTATTTTACCATTCTTTATTAATTTATTTGTTCATCACATAGATCTCTGTCCCCTTGAAGCGTGAATACATAATTCAATTACCTTAATGTAACAACAACAAGTTAGTGTAGTGAACAAGAAAAAGAAGTGAAGTTAGTGTGTGTGTGGAGTTGTTAATGAACCATTAGTGGTTGAACCAGACCATGAGTGTTTGAACAAGATCACATTAATATAATATTTATATTAGGTTATGTCCCACAACATTTCACACTCCAATTTTCCCGAAAATAATGCACTTATCGAAAAATAATAATACGAGTCTCATAATTTTTTTCGGGTATGTACCTACCTAATCCAATGTTTGGTTGCCGTGCATCTTTTTCGAACATGCACAATCTTCGAAATCGCGCACGTTTTCGCATACCTACTGAAAATTTCGAGCGATGGTTAATTTTTACATGAAATTTCACGTAGAATCCGAATCCACTATTGAAAAGGGAGGGTTCCTATTTCAACAAACCAAGTTGGTGTGGATTGTGCATATTGTGCATGTTTGAAAAAGATGCACAATAGGTAACCACATTTTGAAGTAGGTCCGTAATCAAAAATTATGAGAGCCTCTCAAATTAAAGATAAATTAATCATCTATTGCATAGTGAAAATAAACTAGCTGCTTGGCGTTTATGAACATGGTCAGTTATGTTATGACTACCTATCGTTACACGCATAAAATAAAACATTAAATTTCTTGACAACAAACTGTGTAGGTAAATTTCGTCCCCCTAGACTCCTCCAGGGACTTGTCATACTTTTCAATTTCGTATTCATGTTATAGGTATCATCGCTAGGATGAATCTCCTAATGTAGGTTTCTGACGTTGAAGGTTATTTAATGTCCAGAAAGTATAATGTGAATTAAGTTCCTAATTACAAACCTTGGTATGTGCAGAAGGTAGGTACACACAGACTTATGGGTAAGAGTTGAACAACAATCCTCAGAATTCAATTTTCCGATGTATTTATTCGGGTCGGGTTGGTTCACGTTTAATCCCACGATCTCTGGTTCAGGGGGGTGATTCTCGTTCTCAGCAAGGTGTCTCGGCGGTTCATATTTTAATTAATAAATTTCAATTAACCCTCGGAATTATGGCGGGCCGCGAGTTTACTTCATAAATCACAAGTCGGGAACTCCCCAAGATCTGAATGGGGATAAAAAGGTGAAAAAGACGGAAAGAAGTTCAAGAGCAGCGGAGAGCGATGAGGTGAGGGTCTGGCGAAATGATTTACAATAGCTATAAATAATCAGTCGCCAAGGGAGGTGGGAGCCACGGGGCAGGGAGACCGGGCTAGAGAAGCCTCATCCCACAGCCCCTATGGTAAACATTGTCGAGGCTTCCCCATGGGCTCTTCACTATTTAGGACAACTGCGGCTGTAACAATTAACTAACCCTTTGTTTACATTTGACGACTTTTACGACGAACCTAACCAGCGGTACGAGTACGACTGACTTGACCTATTGTCGTGATAGGATCATTGATGACTAGCGGGTGGATCCGTATATAAAAACGCTAAAGAATTTCTCATAACCGTTTATTACTACGTGTTGTGAATACCTACCATACCCAAGAGGTTGGTAGTGATCTTTGATGAGGATCAGAAGTCGCTAAAATCAAGGAGTCCCATTCATTGCTTGAGACGAGAGAGCGGGGCACTAATATCAGAAATCACAACCTCAGCCGTTAACCCTGTATCAGCGACTTGTAGCAACAATGTTTATCCGCTTCGTAACATGCCACCCCGAATGATTCTCTGTCGATTTTTCACGACACTTTTTTGTTTTTATCAATATTGTCGATGTATCCGTATTCAAACGATCCAAATTTTCAACCTCTTACAATGATTAGGCATAAACTTCAGTAACTATCCAATCACTACTCCCAAATCCACCGAACTATTCCTTCTTAAATCATCAAGAATTGAATCATCCCAGTAATAGGCATTTACCTATAATAATTAATCAAATTGTTGTTAAAGATCGATCAAGAAGATCAATTCAATTTATTACAGCTGTCATACATGTAGTACATTTCATCGTCAGTTTGCATGAGTATAGTGGATAAATATAGGTAATGTAAGCGTATATGTAGGTATATTATCAATATGTAGGATCCCAGGGATTTTATAACTATGGGAGATATCACACTTCAAAAGGAATTCTCACTGCATTGTAGTGTCCATCACAGGACAAGAATATAAACTATTATCACGTGGTACATTGAGCGATAATATGTACATGTTTTTGGAGTAAGAGGACTTCATAATTTGCTCGGCCTCTAAAAATAGTAACCTAATTATAATGACAATAATGCATCATAAGAACAATGATAATGCATGTCTTATGCATCAATAATAATCATAAGACAGGTATCAAAATATCGTAACAAAGTCTTCTTCACTGTATAACGGATTTTATTAAATCTGTATTTTCTTTCCAAAAACGTCGACATGGTCCGAGAATCAATAACATCTTCTTTGAAATATTTCTGAAGTTGAGTGGCTTCTTAGTAGTTCGGCATGCAGAATTCAGCATGTTCAAATGAAACAGGCATTCTGGCATTTCAATGCTCATAAAGAATATAACAGTTTGGTTTGCTGGTTCCTGATTTAGATTCGTATAGTATTGGCTCGTTGTATACCATCAAAAATTCACAATATCACTCTCACTTATGAAAAAATACCGTGATTCTAAAATCCTGTTTTCTTAAAATTTCCGAAACGGTGTTTCGATGCATAGGTAATACTCTGTACGTGAATAACACCACTCTACAGCTAGTTGCATAGATTATTTATAATCCATTCTGTTATCGAGGATTCATGTTTTCTAAATAGCAGGTTCCTGAAATTTATTTCTAGATACGCCGCGGGTTGAAAATGGCGTGTAATAATTCATCGGACAGGTGACCGAGGCAATAAAAAAAGGGGTAAAAAATAAGCAGAACTTGACCCTCGTGATCCGACAATTCATTTCTTGAAATCTTAATTGCTCCAGCCGCCTCTGGGTATCACATTCAGATAACAGTGTGATAACCTTCACGGTCGCACATTTTATTGGCCTTAGAAACCACTTCACTTGATGTTATGCCCCACACGTACAGGCAGCTGTCCTTTCCTTTTGCAATTCAAAACTAATTTTATTCGCGCTGCGCCCTGAGAAGGGAACAGCTAGCATCCATACGAAATTTGGTTTCGTTGGTCGCAGATGCAGCTCGTTTGAGTTTGAACAAGTTTTTCTCCGTCAGTTCTGCACTGACTGATATAGGGTGTTTCATTTTCTGGCACTCCCGCCATTCTGATAATGAGTTCATTACCAAGACGCGTTGTTCAATGCTTAAGTGTACCATGGTAACAAAACCCAATTATCTCAAATTGCAGGAGCCAGACTTATGTGTAAACTTTAGGTTTTTAGGCTCTGCTAATATTAGAAATTGCAAACTTCTGCAAGAACCTAGTTAGAGGAGCATGTAATTGCCATTTGTCAAATTTATTTCAGTCGGGAAATTTTTCTAAGACTGTCTCATTCGTCTCTGTTTCTGTTTCAATTTTTTCCAGGACTGTCTAATCTAGTTTTGTCAAAATCTCAATCTGAAACCATAATGCACTGCTTGGAAACAAGTTCTCTATAGTCTGTTTTGGAGACTTGATATATGGAAAAGAATATCGCCTAACTGTAATTTTGGCGAAAATGAGTTATTGGGCCTACTAGCTGGATCTCGCGGAGCCGGATCGAATGCACTTTTTTGCCTTATACAAACAATGAAGCGCAGGTTTCGAGGTATGAACAATACCCCTTTCAGAAATTGTATCAAAATATTTATTATTCAACTGCGGTTTTTCTTTTTTCTGAAAAGTTGGCATTCGCGTATTGGCGGTGTTGTTTTTGAACTGACGCCGACGATACACAGCCGGGATATACCTAGTAGTTAGGATGGAATAAGAGGGAATGGTAATGTGGGGGTGGTGGTGTGTGGTTTTGCGTGGGCTTCTAGGTATATTTGGACGTTCGTTCTGGTAATGAGGAGGCCGGAGAAATGTATAGTTTAAAAGCTTTACTTTGCTCGTATTTGCTAGTGTGTAATGTCATATTTCAAATCCTATTATGCACATGTACTTCTTGGTGTCTGTTAAAAAGACCGTCTTGACAGCCACTCATCTTCTCGCGGATTTGTCTCTGTGGAAGGGATAACACGGACGTATGGTCAAGTAGAAAGGAACTCTCGAGTCTCCTGCAATCCTTTTGTGTCGGGCCATCAACGTCACAGATGATCCCATCACCTGTCGTGGCACTTGCACTCGCATCACGTCAACGGTGTCTGTGTCAAGTGTTTGGCACACTTATTCGTCACTTTTCAGTGTTAGGTCTGTACCGTCTGGCTGTCTTCGTCTGGCCTTATTACGTTTTTCGTCCGATAACAGCCACTTAATAGATAACTCGGCTATCCATGTCCGCTTAGTACCTACGTGAATGGGCTAAGACCTCAGCCAAGGGGAAAACAATTAGGTTCGGATGCTAATCGTAACCTGTCCTCTTAGTACATTGAGAAGAGAACTTCGAACGTCAATTGATCATTGCCTAATCCAATACATCAAATTCTTCCAGTTGTAAGACATTTTTTCCATTGAGAATTGGCCGACAATTTGTTGGGAGAATATAATATAGGGTATAGGAGGAACGTGGTATATTTTTGGAATCAACGTGTTCAATCAATGGAATACGGGTGGTTTTGTTTCGAAATCGTGCAATGGCAAAATGCTCAGAGTGTACCTCCTAGCTCCATTGTGATGGATATGGCAGGAGCCTCAGTTACAAACTAAATCACTCGCGACGAAGTTGTGGAAGCCCATTTCAATAAAAAGAAGCCGGAGTTAATGAAAAAAACGTTGTCTATTTCCACGAAAGTAATGAGTTGCAAAGTTACATAACTTTGTTACTCGTTATTCTCGTGGAAATAAAATAAAAAACTTTTTTTTTTCAATGACTCCGGTTTCTTTTTATTGAGCCTCAGTTGGTTAGTACAAGATAATGATGACTTTATCAAATAGGCGTTTCAACTGATGGCTCGATCAAACCCTCTGGCATTGTCACCAGGGTACACTGCCCCCAGGATTTCCCCCAAGTTGCCAATGAAGTCTGAATCAATCCAGGCGACAAGGGTGGTGGAAGGGGGAACACTCATTGAAAAGTCCTCAGTCAGAACGGGTTTATTATTTGCATGAGAATGACTTTAAAATTAGCATCATACATCCCGAGTTCCCGATACGGCACAAGAGCGGTGATTAGTGTTGAACTGCCAAGAGGCCAGAAAAAAGGGGCTGCAAAGTGACATGTGCAGCGGACCTTCCCTTCTCGGGGGCTGCTGCAGACTCAGCTGGTTTTCTGAGTTCTCCCCTCTATTTCTACTTACTTCGCAGAAATATTTAGGCCCTTAGCAGACAGACATCTCTTTCTAATTGCCTTCGTAGCGGAAAGAGGGATCAGTTTCTATCATGGGAATCTGACACTCACTGGCGCCCTCTCGCTGCCACTCATCCAATTAGGTACCACCCAATCATATTTCCCAACAATAAACGACGAATCTAGTCTAGTTTGACATCGGAAGCAGTACCCAAACTAGCACGATGTCTCATTTATTCATTTATAAACATAAATATCGATACACATTAGGTAAAACAAAATATCACTCACAAAATACAAAATATTACGGGATTAGTACCCAATCCTATACGCTCCTCGTGGAATTTCGTACCGTTCGGATTCGTATTAGAGACTGACGAAAACTGAAAAATGCTCGGCCATGTGATCCATGGACTATCAGATATGTTTTATTGCACTTTTGGATTATACGTAAAATTTCACCAAAAAAAGATGCACTGCGGTGCTTATGCTTTAAATGGGGTCTGAAAAGTACCAGTTACTATCAATTTATGATGTTTAACTATTTTACCATTCTGAATATCGTGTTAGATAATGTCCATTTTACATCGCACTCTTGTATGTCCTACTTGAATAAATAGGTAGGTGATAGAACCTGGAACTTTTTTCCTGAAAGGGCAGCATGTGTAGTCATTCTGATGTCTCATGTGGTACTAATAATGCTCAGTGGGGAAGTCCTCATATTACATTCAAGGAGGATTCCTTAGAAATCAGATGTTAAATCCCAATTTTAAATTCAAGAAATGGCCATCCAAATACACTGGTGTAGCTCATTCAAGGGTCAGTCGTTGTGCCCCTAAGTTACCAGGTGAATCGTCACCAGCCTCTTCATGGTTTTGGTGCTTGGTGATGAGACCAGGCGGATGGGATCAGGCAAAATGGCCCAGGCTATAGCCCTGAGCTCCTCTTCTCCCCCTTTCAGAGTTCTGAAAGAATGTTTTTGCCCTCGGGGGCAGCACAGGTGTTCTTCGGTATCTCAAATTAATGGCCCCTCTAACTCCTTTGGGCCACAAAATGGTGACTCCCCCTCCCCTTCTTCCTCAACAGACGTCTTATGCCCAGTTACCGAAGATATCTCCTGGAACGGTCGAGATTTATTGGATCAAAAGTCAGCCGAGACCTTCTGGCTGGGTGGTCGGTGATGGAACTCCCTAAATCTCCGGCTCACAGGGAATAAACTCCCGATAGTTCATCTCAATATCTAGGTCAAGGCCAAAACTCAACTCCCCCCATCATTTGGGTCGAAACATGGTGTGGATCAACTGAAACAAAGTTCTCTAGTTTTAGATTCCACCTTCGAAGTTCACTGTGTTATACTGGTCTGTTTTTAAAAAGTTTGGAGTGGGTACACTTTAGTCATTGATCAACTATATCACCAGACCGAACAGAGATACCCGTAATATTACAATAACTTCAATCATGAAGTAGGTATGCCTTCGTAGCTATTTTTCCTGGACATTGAACGATTTATAACACATTAAAATTCTTCTTCTTCAACAGTTTCTACTCCAATACATAAACCACCAGAGCTGATTTTCTTGCTGGTTCATCGTCCTACAAAGGTAAACTTAGAGACGAATCCTCCAAATCTGAAATTTGCTGTCAATTTATAGGGACCGCAATCGTTACTATAATAAATTTTTTAAACTCTATATATTTACATAGAGGCGTGTGGGCATCCACGAACAAGTTGCTGAAAATTACGATTTTTGAGAATATCCAAAGAATCATCGAGAATCAGGTAATATGAACTCAGGACCAAATCCAATGACGCTCTTCCTATAAACAGATGAGTAAAAAATATTGAACCCGTTGGAAACTACCGGGAGAGATGGACTAGCTAATCTCTCTTGGGTTTCATAGCTTTTCTCCTAACCGATGGTTATTTAAAAAAAAAAGCGTTATAGATGAAAGTTTGTTTGTTTTAAAGGCGCTCAGAATTACTTTAGAGTTTCTAACAATTTTTTCAATATCTCAAATTTATATCATTCAAATTTCGTCTAGCTGATTTGGTCAATAGTTGCTTCCACTAAAACATTTTAGCCATTTGCAATGGCTTCAAAATTTCAGTTATGCAAAATTTCAGAAATTGACTCCATAGAAATCAGTTTCAGACTATTCTAAAACGATTCCTGAAGTTTAACATTTTTTCATACATAAAAAAATGCAAAATTTCAATAATGACGAAAGAAAGGATGAGTTCGTTGGCCAGAATTTATAGTGTAATCCAAAGGGTCAAATTTTGAATATTATGGGTGAAAAAACGTGTTTTTTGAGGTTTTTGGTGTGAATTACCAACTTAAAAAAAGTTCCATTCATGCAGCATAGATTGGTGAGCGAATTTTCAAAGAATAATTTTAACCAATTTCGTGGGTGATTCTAATAGGAAATTTCTCGCTGATTCCGAATATACCATATGTTCCTATGTTTAGGATGGTATTTCACACCGAAAACCTAAAAAAACACGTTTTTTAGGGATTTACATGAAAAAGTGTTAAATTTCAGGAATCGTTCTAGAATGGTCTGAAACGGATTTCCATGAAGAAAATTGTCAAAAATTTACATTACAAAAATTTTGAAGCCATTGCAATAGCTTCATTTTCTTCGAAAATTCGCTAAAATATGCTACATATGGTATATTCGGAATCAATTCCTATAAGAATCACCCATAAAGTCGGATAAAATGATGCTTTGACAATTCGGTCATCAACTCATGCTGCATGAATATTATTCAACAACATGCCCCAACAATTTAAGTAATGTGCGTAGTTTTTGAGAAAAAGCCGCAAAATCGGAAATACTACTTGACAGGTAGGTACTACAAATTTCGGACTTCAGAGTTGGTCCAGTGTTGCCGAAGGAATGGCTTAAGCTTCAGAATATTTATCAACTCGCCGGTCCAGAACCTGATTTTAGCGCGAAAAACGTTGAATTTTCAACTTCATTGAAATCGATTGTAATCATTAGGTAGCACCCCAAGGATTTTTGTACAATAGCAGGAGAGATCAAATATTAGTTCATATCCACAATTTCACCTTCGAACTGAAGAACTGCCTGAGTGCGGATGTTAAGTTATAGTGCTGTATTAAATCAGTTTTGGGTTTGTTCCTCATATCAGGCGAGAATAGCTGTTTTTCACTCAAATAAGTACAAATAGTTCAAATACATTCTCAAAATAAAGAATTTTCCCATGATATACGGTTTTCTAATATTTAATTAAGGATTCAGTTAAGTACAGAAAAAGTGCAAGAGAATGTAAGCGTTTGCGAGGGCTAACTTTGATGAAATTTGACTTCAGAAGTGCTCTAGAATTCTTTTATATGGGAATAAAATGGGACTAAGTACACCAGCCAATTAATTTTATGCATTTTCTATGGGATTAATAATTAATTTACACTAATCTATTACACTAATATTAACACTAATTATTAGTGTTTTCAGGTAGCCCATGAAGTATTGAAAATTTTACTAGATTTTATTTCGGAATATTCCTGAATTCACGAAATAAAATTGTCACTATTCCCTCTGATTTCCCACTATTGTGATATGCAGTTTTATCGAATTTTGGAAGAAAATTGAGCTTGCAATAGCTCCAAAATTGTAGACTCACAAATTTTGGGAATTTTCTCTTCAATTGAAATCCGTTGTAGAGCCTTGTGAATCGAATCCTGGTTTAACGTTTTCCATAGATACATAGGTATAAATACATATATGGAGATAATTTGTGTCGTTCCAAACGAAATCTAACCCTAAGAGCAGTCTAAATTCAAAATTGGTGCTAAAATGCCTATATTATGAGAAGAAAGGTTAAGTTCGTTGGCCATAATTCTTGGACTACTTTCAAAGAGTTAAACATTGAAAAATTAAGTTAAAAATAGCTAAAAACGTGTTATTAAAGGTACCTATATTTCTGGTCAAAATTTCTGTCTTAAACATTGGAACATATAATGGGGTATTCGGAACCATCGTAAAATTTCCTATCAGAATAGTCTTTCAATGATGAGTAGAATGATTTTGTGGGTCGGTCGAACATCTTCCCCTTAAAAGGAAGAGCGACGCGTTATGGATGAATACTAGGTGGATAAATTGGGTTCATTGAAGCAGTGCGACCGCACTGAGTTCAATAATGCGACTCGGGAGCAACAAATCGTGTAACCATCGGTTATTGAGCGTTTATTTAACCACAGTAATTTTCTGCCCCTTCGAAAAATTGCCCAGTAGATAATTTCTTAAAGACTATAATTTGTGGGGACGGAAGATTGTCACACGTTTCCGAAGGCTCTCGGTCCCCTGAGGGTGGTGTAGGGGGTTGAAGTGACGATGACTTATGGTCCCCTTTGCGCGGTCCCACGCAGAGACGTTCTCTCTCGCACTCGCAGCCTCCACATCTCCCTTCTCGCTCTCACATCTGTTGTGGGGAGGTACACTCGGAATGGAAGGTGGAATGGTGGAAGGACGCAGAGCGGCCTCCGAGGGTGGAGGGTGGGCAGTCGGAATGTTTTCAGGACCGTTAGTAGACCACAGACCACCGCGCTCTACCTGCATTTACTTTACCACTGCCCTGTGTATATTTTACCTTGATATCCTCGCCATTAGCTAGTCCTCCTCCACTAAAAGGGTTTCGAGATGTTTTATTAAAAACTGTCTTTTTGGGGAGAGCAGGAGAGGTAACTCTGCCACCGTCAATTCCTTTTTCATCTTTTTTCAGGCGTTTTCAACTTTTCAAGGGCTAAAACGTAAAAATCTCCGTGGGGTGATTCTTCTCGATTTTCATCTCCCCATTAAAATATTTCAAACCAGGAAGAAAAGTGAAGAGCTGCCACGTAGACGGCGTGTCACGGTGTCAATTCCCACTTCATCAATGAAACCTCCCGAACTGAATTAATTTTTGAAGAAATTCATTCCAGATTTTTTTTTTTTTTTTTTTTTGCTTTTCCAGGATCACGTTCCAGTTCGTACTCCTCTTGGATAAACTTCTCTTGTTGTTGTGTGAAAACTATTTCTCTATATTTTGCACCGCACTGAATAATAGTCGTCGAAAAAACCAATCTCTCCCTTTTTAATTCCTCACTACCGAAACTCCGGAAGGGGGGTCCTTCCTTTTCGTGCAAGAAATAAAAAAAATATGTGTCCTCCAAAATCAAAATTTCCACTTGCTTTTCACGTCTCAGAGCTTTATGAACATGGTTCCGTGCCTGTCTGTAGTCAATTCCTTGTCCCAGGCAAAACTACATGAAGTAATGTTCCTAATTTGATGACATTTTCAAGGATTGTGCGGGTCAGCTAGACTAGTAGCATGCACGCATGCGTAAACGTGAATTACTGTGAAACTCAGTTCCCATTGGACCGATTTTGCTGAAAGTCGGATGGTAGTTAGGAGCTGACTCCAAGAATTACTTATAACTCCAATACTCCAATAACTCCAACTTATAGAACTCCAATTACTTATAAATTTAATCACGGTTGGATCAGTAATAGCTACTGCGAAAGAGCAAAGTTGAAATTTGCTGTCATAGGGATTAGCTCCGGAACTATTCTACCAATTTCGCTGGAATGTTCACCAACTGATTCTATACGTCCACGTTACAAAAGTGAGGAGGCTATACTGTCCTCCCAACTTGTCAGATTTCTTTTGTACTCTTTTTTTTTTTTTTCAGATTCAAATTCTAGGTTTCTAATTAATAATATTAATTTGTGAGTATATTAAACTACCACAACAACTAACATAATCTGATTAACCACATAACACACACCATTACAACATAATTATTTTTAACTACACGATTTTGGGATTTTTAATTCACGCTAAATAACGTCGAGATGTACATTTTTCAATGTGCACCTATCCTTCTGTGAAACCTGGTTGAAACTTCGTCGGTCCCATTTCAATAGCTCCTTACCTTCGTAATTATTTCCCAGTGTTCTCTGTCATAATCCGATATGATTCATGATTCGAGTTTTACCATTAACTCATCACATATCACAATACTATCGTGTGCACGCATGGGTTTATCCACATAGTTTACTGGTTTACGATAGCGTTCAACGATGAGTAAAAAAAATAAGGTTTTACCGCCGAAGAAACGATTTCCCCACAAATCCGGATCAACGGGAAAATAGGTACTACGGTGCCCAGGAGGATAGGATACGACCAGGATAGGTTCCCTCCGAACCCATTTATGGTAAATGGGGGATGATCCCAAGACTTCAACTATGCAACGGCATTATACTCCCGAAGCTCCTGAATCCTCAATGAGACCTCCTCCCCGCCAAGGGAGAAAAAAGCTCTTTGTAAAAATAGGAAATGGTATATCCGTGTCTTGTCGCAAGGGGTAATATAAGTGTAAAATGAGATACCGCCTGGAAAAGCCACCGTCATAAAATATTCGTGGAAGAACACAATAACTACCTTAGCGTTCCCCATCTTCCTCAGGGAGGCCATATATGAAATGTTATTATGAATATCATATGAGTTATTGATTTTAATATTCTGATGTGCGTGTTTGCTTAAGCAACGTCTGGTGGCACCCCGCTCTTAACCCTCGCCGTCGTCTGTTCCCCTTTTTTCGACGTATATATTTTATTTACTAACGGGATTCCCGCATGACAGAGCGACTCCTTTCAGTTTGAATTTCAGCCAAGTTCCGCCGGCATATGAAATGTTCCACTGACACGTCAGATTCAGCTTTTAGTTTCAATCTCTATAAATCCTGCACATTTCTCTTTTTCTCGTAAGTAAATTGAAAAATTACTCCAAATGAAACATCAGGTATTAATTTTAAATTCAGAATTTATACCATTTTGATGCAGTGGAAAACAAATTGGTGCCTAGCTAAGAAAATCTTGTCACAAATGTTTGCTAGTATTTGTATATAGTCTTTGACTATGTTCGTATCTCCCAGAAACGACGTGAAAAAATGGCATTATCCTTTCCAGCCCTGAATCAAAATTAAGTTAAGTTATTATGGTCTGACTAGTCGCTTTTATTTGTTAGCTTCAACAGGGACTTTAAACGTGATATCCATGAGATGTTTCCTGGGACCATTGGAGTGAGATTTATTCGGAATAGGTAGTCTTTAAGCCGAAGATGAACTCAACTTTGACTTTGAGAAAAGGCAAAGAGAATATTCGAAGATATCCATTATCAAACTGAATACTATTCGAATTGCAGATTTTAGTTGAAACAAACCTCGATTTTCTCCAGTTATGAACCCTGAACATTACGGCTGACATTTCCCCATCGAACAACTGTTTTATTTCGAAAGAATTCTCGCAAGAGGAGATCGTCCAAAAGAAAAAATCTCTCTCGGTATTCAAGAATGTACACGAGAAATCAGATCCGGACTGAGAGAAATTTCGTGTTATTTGACATTAAGAAAAAGCCATTTTGAATGCCTTGCAGAAAAAAAGAAAAAAAACTGGTTTGCCGATTGGATGGAGAGATTTCGATAAATTTCGGTTTACGGTTTCTAAAATCTATTAGGTAGGTAGTTTAAACAAGTGTTAGTGTTAACGTGTTGTTGTTATTGTAATCTTGGAAAATGTTGGTAGAGTGAAGGACATGTGGAGTTTGATAGTTCCAAATCTCTTCCGAATGCAGCCACTGGTTGGAAGACTGCTTCATATTTCCTCATCTTGGAAGATCGCCCCCTCCTCGCCTCTCCACGAGTTTCCGAATTAAATTTCAACTCTTGTCTGGTTATTGATGGTGATTGATAGGGTTATTGAGGGTAGACGCGATGAATGGCTCTTCCACCGCGTTCTTGGTTTATTATTTGGTCTGAAACGGATTTCCGTGGAAAAAATTCTCAACATTGTTGCATAACTAAAACTCTTAGATGATTTCAATAGCTGAATTTTCTTATAAAATTCGCTGAACGATTAAAATCGTGTTTTAGCGAATTTTAAAAGAAAATGAAGCTATTGCAATAGCTTCAAAATTTTTGTAATGCAAATTTTTGACAATTTTCTTCATGGAAATCCGTTTCAGACCATTCTAAAACGATTCCTGGAATTTAACACTTCTTCATATATATATTTATATACATATATGTGTCACTCCAGACGATATCTGCTAGAGGGATATAGATAAAAAATCCAAAAAAATTTTAAAATGTCAATAATATCAAAAGAAATTGGGTGTTTAAAATGACGTTTTTAGCCTATTTGGGGTCTTACAAATGTACGTAAAACACGTTATTTTAATGTGGAAAGACGTGTATAATATTAATAATACTTTATTAGTTAACCGCCCAAAATAGGCATTACATCGTCGTGAATTTGTATAGAAAATGTAAGTACATGTACCTAGCTAACAGCTATCCACTGATAAAGTTCATTTTGCAAAAATCATCCATTGAGTATATTGCTGCTGCCGACAGGTAGCTTCTGACCACCTTCTTGAATTTGGGTAGCAGGAGAGAACGGATGCGCTCAGGAATAGAGTTGAAGATCTTCGTTGCCGTGTAATCTACATTATAAGGCTGAGTTGCCGTGAGACGATGTAGTTCGGCTTTTAGCAGATGCTTCTGGCGAGTGTCATGCTGATGGGCTCTCTTGCCATATCGTTCGACGTTTGCACGTATGTGGACCGAACTCACGAGAGCATAACGTGCATACCTACAGGGTTAAAATCCCAATAGGCGGTGATATTATTATGTTTCTTCGAGGAAGATGGATTCATCCTTCCTATCCGCCCCCTGCGCCCTGGGACTGTATGGGTTGTTAAGGTCAGAACGTCAGAAGAGATCTCCATTGGAAAATATTTTTATGTTTACACCAAAGATTACTTTGGTACAAGTTTAAAAATGTATAAACGAGCATGACCTTATGTCCTAGCTGGACCTCCATCGTACGACCATGCGAGTGTCCGATAATCCGACGTCGTATAAAGTTTTATCAAACATATTGAAAAGTTACTAGGTGTCCTAATTGAGCCAGAAAGACAGTCGCACGATGCGGATGAACGGTCGGATTAGTTTGATTCTAGGTCGCATCGTGTAGATCGGACAGTCGTACACAGAACAAACACACTTCCGAGAAGGGAAGTGTCCCTTCCTGCTCTGGCCTTCCAGCCGGTCGTGCTACCCGCAGTCGGATAAATGCATCCGATCAATTCAAGTTGGTCGAATTCACGTTGGTCGTGCGATAGTCGGTGGTGTTTTGCCTAGCTGAGTTAGATTGTTTTAAAATTTAACCGATTTGGTGGGTGATTCTTATGGGAAATTTCACGCTGATTCCGAATATACCATATGTTCCTATGTTTACGATGGTAATTTACACCAAAAACCTCAAAAAACCCGTTTTTTACTCTTGATGTTCAAAATTTGACCCCTTGGAGTACTCCACAAATTATGGCCAATAACTCATCCTTTCTCTTGATATTATTGACATATTGAATGTTTTTTGGATTTTTTATCTCGATTTCGGGGTAAAATATCGTCTGGAGTGATAAAATATGTGTCACTCCAAACGATATCTGACCTTGGAGTCGAGATAAAAAATCCAAAAAAACTTTAAATGTTAATAATATCGAGAGAAAGGATGAGTTCGTAGGCCAGCATTTTCGGAGTACTCCAAATTTTGAAAATTTATAGTCAAAAATCGCTTTGAAACACGTGTTTTTGAGATTTTTGTCGTGAATTACATTAATCATTGCAGACTGGATCTAAAGTACATTGATCCAGTCTTCACAAAAGAACCCGTTGACTCCTCATCGGAAATGAATTTCCATGTAGAAAATTTTCAAAAATTTGCATTACCTACTGAAATTTTGAAGCCTTTGAAATAGCTTCATTTTCTTCGAAAATGCGCTAAAATTAATGGATTTTGAGGAAGAGCTTATAAACGATTGTTTCTGGGCAACAATATGTGGGAAACGGAAACAACTGGAAACAATCTGCTGGTTGAACAAATTGCAGGAACTAGTCGCACGACTAGCCATCAACGCCCGGTCGCGCAAATAGACGTTCGCTAGTTAGGACACACATTTTGATCGTACGACCAATACGCGAATGGTGCGATGGTTGTACGACCATCGCTGGTCGCATGGTCGTACGATGGAGGCCCAGCTAGGACATAGTGTTAGAGGTTAAGGGGGGGGGCTTCTATCACTCAATCCGCAACCAATAATAATCCAATTTAGAATATTTTATTACATCGTTGGTCAAGCCATAATGAAAAGTTATTGTTTTTCGGTTGCTAAGGGGGGGGGGGGGGGGCTTCGACCCTCTAAGCCCCCCCCCCCGCGGGTGCGCCGCTGAAGCACTGTCTGGCATTCACAGCTATGATGTGTGGGGTAGGTCAGTGCGAGTCCGATGAAACTCTTTACCAAATTATCGCTACAATAAATTTTCCGCCCGCCTTGGAAATTTATCGTCATCTCCACCTCCCTGAGCGCGGAGACTGAAGACTCAACGAGTATTTTGGGCGCTCCTCCTTCCGCGGTGAGTCGATAAAAGGCGATGAGACCTGACGGAGGGGAACTGCGACTGCGACTCGACTTGTGACCGGTGGACGGACGGGTGGTGGCGGCAGAAGTGTCTCTCGGCCGTGAGCGAAACCCGTCCCAGGTGAGGATGACCCGCTCCCCGAGCTATTCCAACCATCTCGCTCGTCTGCCCTCGGGAAACAATTTGCTTTCACTTTGATCACACGCTCAACTGTCCGACACATCACACGCTCAACTGTCCGACTCTCACATATGTTTTCACAGTTATTTCTTGGTTTTCGAAGGAAATAGTTACGTGTCTAACTCTAGGCGACCCACTAATTGTGTTGCCGCCACAACTCTGAGGAAATGAAATTTTTCCTCTTTGATGTCCTCTCCAAGGATCGTCTCATCAAAATATCCTCCAATTAAGGTGGTACCAGAGTGGTGCTGAACAGTTTTTCAAACTCTCCTCAGCCAATAATTCACCAATTTTATTTATATTTCCGTAACTCTTTTTCTTTCCCGAATCTTTCAAATTTTGAAATAAATTTGAAATTTCGAATTTTGAAATAAATTTGAAATTTTATATTCCAATAGCTCACTGCTCTTGAGAATTGAATAGTAATGCGGAGAACAGATTTGAAATTGATCGATTATTAACGGAGAAAAGTTTGAACAACTTTTCAAGGCTCGAATGGTTACGAAAAGTTCCATTAATGCTGCATGAGTTGATGAGCGAACTTTGAAAGAATCATTTTAACCGATTTCATAGGTGATTCTCACAGCAGCACTCTCAGTTTCACGCTGATTCCGAATACACCGTATGTTCCTATGTTCAAGATGGTAATTTACACCAAAAACCTCATTAAATATGTTTTTTAGCGATTTTTGACTCTAAATTTTCAAAATATGAACCCTCGGAGTACTCCGAAATTCTATCCAACGAGCTCATCCTTTCTTTTGATATTACCTATTGACATTTTTACTTTTTATTTATTATTATTTAGCTCGATTCCAGGGTCAGACATTGACATGACTTATTAGCCCCAACTAGTATAGAATATTCTGCATGTGAGTATAGAATATCTTACAATCGCTTTATAATTGGCAACGAGTATCTCGAGCTCTTCAAAAATATCCTCATCAATTCATTTTGGATTATTGACACTTTCTCCTTCGTTACAGACTGTCCTCCACAGATGGTTGCAGTTGTAATGTTGGTAGCACTGAAAATCGAGGTTAGGGTTTTTTTAGAACTAGTTTTCTGCTGTTGTGTGAAATTCTGATCCAAGCCAGCCCCTTTCAATTGTATTAACAGTCGTCGCAGTAAGTCATATCGTGGTTAAGCGAGTGATGTGTCTCGACTGCTCGCCAACCTGTGGTCAATCACTTATGAATCAGCCCGTTTCTTCGATTCGTTGACCTGATTATTGTCTGTCACCTGTTGTGTTTGTCAAAACCAATATTCTTTTCTTTCTGGGGGGAGGGGGGGGGGGGGGGGGGCTCAGGACATAGGTAGGTGACCTACGTCACTACCTGGAAAAGCTGAAGTGTTCGTGCTAGAAGTCGAAAATATTATTTTCCTTTAAAATTAATGTGGACGAAAGCTTCATCACTTTCGTAACATGGACTTGAAGAATCAGTTAGTAAATGTGTCACCGAAATTAGTAGAGTTTAGTGGGATTAGTTAGTTTAGTGGAGTTTAGCCTAAAACAACAAATCTCAAGTTTGAGCATGCGCAGTACCTAGCTATTACTGTTCCAATTGCTCCGAAAATAATAGGCAATCGTCTGGAAGCCAGCCTCCGACTACCCTTCTAGTTTGATCAAAATCGGAACTGAGAAACCGGAGCAACTGAGAAACAGTTGTTTCAGGAATATCTCGTTTGCGCATGCGTAGGTACACGCTACTAGTGATCCAACGCTAACGAAATTAAAAGGGGACCCAACCCGCACATTTCATAAAAAATTATAGAATTCAGACTGTAAGTACACACTTACACGGGAATTGACCACTAACAGACGGATGGAACGAAAATTGTTCAGAAAGCTTTGAAACTCAAAAAGCAACTGAAAATATTGATTTTGGAGGGCAAATGTTTTTAAGCCTTCTGTACGAGTACACAGCTTCCGTACATACGGAAGTGAGAAGAAAAAACCTAGCTACTCAATTGGTCACAGCAGTGGAGCAGCGAAGTTTTGTATCATCAACTCTGAATATTATGTCCAAAAGAATTTTTTAATGGCAAAACACGCATGGAAATAGTTGTTGAATACACCTCGTGTAAAATTTGAAATCTCCGCGGCGATACCATAAAGCGGGCGTTAATTTCGGTCATAATGAAAAATGATTTAATGGAGTGAGATAATCTTGAAGTTGAACCTCTAATTTCCTGTTCTCGTCGCAGGAGTTTTTTCACGGTAGCTATCACGTTCGAACACGCTAACCCATTACGAAGTCTACGAACGGCGAGGAATTAATGTGAAAAACTGGCAGATATTATTAAGAGCTGAGTGTGCTCGAAGGATTGTATATATACCCATTCAGACAGAATTCGCTTACCTATTGATTTTCTCAGCTAATAATTGCCAACTTGAAGTGCGTCCTAAAAATTATTCAAAAACGTCTCGTAAATTTCAAATTTTGAGATATTTTCACGTTTTCAGCTTAACACCACGATAGGATCACAATAGGATGGTGGAAATGATGTTATTTGGGCTGCCCTCAGTTCCTAGTAGCAGTGTTTTATTTGGAGTTGGCATTCACCGAGCTGATCCGATAGGCAGAATAACCACGTACCTAATATCCACACTCTTCTGGACTTGTGACACGGCTCCTTCTTATGTAATTGATAGTCAAGAAGGCCAAGGGTTACAACGCTGCACTCTCCTCAGAGGGACTGACATGTGTGTCCCCTCCCCCCACTGCCACTAAAATGGCCATCGCTTCTTAACGAAAAAAAAAACTGCTTGCGTACAAGTCCGCCACTTACAAGACAACTTATAGACATTGTTATGTGCTTCGCCAGCACCCCCCTCTGTGGAAATCGTCTGGCGTGATTGACAAACATGCATGTTCCATTTTTCTAACGCTTTTTTCTAACGTTTGTTTCAACTTTATAGTAACACGAATGCGAAGTTGATCACTAAATTGTTTATAGACATTTATGAATACCCTTAAATCTCAGTTATTGGGATAGTTACCTGTGTGGTGAATACATGAAAATTTGTAGTTAATTCAGGGCTTTCGAACGAGTGGTGAAAGATTTTTGTGGCATGGAAAATGAGGAAGTTACTTTTCCTTAGCAACGACAGGTTGTAAGCGAAAAGAGGAGTTACCCTAACACAAAATTAGAAAAACCAGTGAGCAAAGTTTTTTTCCCAAATGACGAAATTATTAGTTTTTTAAACGGTGATGGAAACCAGAAAACTCGCAATGACTACCTACCCGGAAATAATATTCTAAAATTTGTATTACTATTTCGAATTTTCTTGCTCCCCCAACTGCAGGTCAGTACCAGTAAGCTAATTAAAACGATTGAATGCCAAAAAAGGATGTTACAAGAATTCGAGTGTGGTCTCTCGTCTCGGTAAATCAGGATAGTGTAAGCCCACAATTTTCTTTAAAAAAATGCCTACATCCCAGCTACCAAAGAATTTATAGGTACCTACTCTTACTGTAACATTATTACTGCTTGGGGCCAATAAGTTTAAAAATCGGATAATTGGCCTTCCTACTATTTTAGCTCTGAACAGTTCTTCCTATTTTTCTCTGTCAATTTTAACGGATTTTCGTGGGGTTAGCGGCATTCCTCTTATTTCGTTTCCATTATCTAGGCCTCAAGGTGTAAGAGGTGCCTGTTTGTCATTTTCGCTTTTTAAGAAGTACATAGAAAAGTGCAAAATTACGAAATTAAAATCATGCGTACCTGATCCCCCTAAAGAATTGAATAACAAGCAGCCAATGCCATGCCAAAAACCGCTTCAAAATCGGCCGAAAATTGGCTGAGAAAAATGAGAAAAACTGAATAACATACATCATTCCCTTGGTCCCATATAGAATACTCCACACATCTCATGTTATTTTGGGGGTTTCACATTGAATGGGTGTTGGGCATGGTTATTTGTTTACTTTCCCAAATAGATTTCAGTGAGAGCTTTCCAAAAAAGTACCACATGAGTGGTTTCCTATGAGTGGATCTTGAAATCAATAATGATGACGTCACCGACCCCCTCCCGCTAGGAGAATTTTGAAAATTTGCGCCCAAATAATTCTGACGTCACGCGTCTCTATTTGGACCGAATTTTGACCTGAAAATTGGCACACCGGAGTTTTTCGAGAGCGTTAAACTCGAATTTTGGTAAAAGAATGCAAATTCCGTACCCTTGCGAACACCTTTTCACACTGAACTAAACCTGTTTTTCTTTCAATTAAACCTTTTTAACTTTCAATTGAATCCTTTTCTCTTTATTAAAGAAAAAAAGGTTCAATTGAAAGTGAGAAAGGTTTAATTCAATGTGAAAAAGGTTTAACTCAATGTGAAAAACAGTTTGAATAGATGAGGAAAATGCTATAATGGGAAGAGAAACTTAGTATTAATAGTACTCCAGATAGTATTAATTTACCTATCGGCCTTGACCCATGTTTTGGGAACTGCTGCTCTATACTATCCCCTTACTGAATCAGAATCACTGATAAAATTCTGAGATGATGTAGTGTTATGGGACCATTAATTCCTATTTCCCTACAGTTGAAAACATGATTGTGGGGAGGCGTTATGTCTTTGTGGAGATGCCACTTTGCTCGTACTATAAGCTCCACTGTTTTGAATAGCCAATCTCCCGTTTAAACAGCCAATTTACGTTTTTCTCTCAATGATGAGATCGCATTTGAGTTGACTGTTGCGAAGTCGTGCTCAGTTTTATAGGGGTTTTCCCCTTCTCGCTTCAAGACTTTCGTCGGTCCCTCTTTTTTCACCTTAAGGTTCATTTCGAAATTGAATATTTTATGCCCCTCCGACTCCGGGGTGGAGCGCAAAAGACAATTACAGCATCATTCTTATTTCGTGCATGGATACGGATATAATGGAAAGTGTTCCAGTGTCATTTTTTTACGGGAGGGCGTCAGAAGTGATGAATGCACGGAGGGGAGAAGTAGGCGATATAATGAATAATAAAGAAGCCGTAAGGCGGAAGAATTCTCAGTTCGGGCTCGTAAACGAGGTTTGAGGGACCGTGCTATTCTTGATTATCTTCCTTCTCAGATAATTTGGTTAATGCACTCAGTAGGAGGTTCCCATGTTCGCCACATTGAGGGGAAAACTAGTGATTGAAATATTTTTGCCAAATACCAGTCGCACGAGTGAGCAAATTCTTCGTTGATGCAGGTGACCAACAGCCAGCGTAGCGTGATCAAACTTCTCGGGGACCAGCAGCCGGCGGCGGCGTTACCGATTTCGCTTTACCCCGTTAGATTCGGGTTTTCTGAGCTCAGTGTAAAATCTATAGCTATTCTCCAATTTCTATTTAACACATTACATTCGATCCCTTAAGATCAATAATTCTTAATCGAAATTAGTTTTCCCCAATCAAATTTAAGCTGATCTGTAATAATGATCTTTTGTAGTTGAGCGTAAAAAATATTATTCAACCCCCACTTAGAATGAGGCATGCAATTGCAAAGAATAAAAATAAGGAAGTCCATTCCTCATTTTTCATTTTGCGTTCCTAGTTACGAGTTCGAAAATCGAATTTAAAAATCAGTTTGTTACGGGTTATTGATGCATCTAATTATGTGTAAGTTATCGCCACAGAACGAGGGTAATTCGTTATATTTTGCGGGTTTCTCCCTGGCAGGGTCTGGTTTCATACGCGTCCAAAGTGTCCATTGGTTAACTGCATATCAAACTACGTTTGTTCCATATACGATATTCCTACCTGAGAGGATGAATAGCCCCTTGCTCCGTTTCGTCGGCTGATTTTTGGCTAAAGGTACATAACACATACCTCCATACCTCCATACGTGCGTGCGTGATCCAATGAGTCCCGCAGTATATCTCTATCTGACAGGTGTGTACTGCATCATTTCCTGAGAATTGTGAATGGTCTCATCTCATTCCAAAACGTTGCGTTGATCAATTGAATGACCAGTAAGTTTATCTGTATAATATATGCGTACGGTATGCGTTCTCTGGTCTCATACAATTTGAATAACCCCATACGAATATGGTTCACTGCATGACTAATTCCCATCTGTAGATATACTTTGCATGCTTGCATTAGTACATCATTCGCAAAACCACCGACACTACTCACTACTTCTCCCAGGTGCTTCCCTTGTTTCAGTCCTGCCGGTTTTAGCGTTAACGAACAAATATTGAAATACAACTGTGACGTGGTCTGTTTGCTCACATCTCTCAGCGATAGTTGCTTGAAAGCGGGACAAACATTATGCAGGTACCCACCGCTCAGTGTGCACCCGAGCTGCCGTGTGAATATAGAGTAGCGCTGTTTCTGTATGTGTTCTCTCGTACAAGAGAAGTCAATTAGCCGTCTATAGCTCCGGAACTCTCAGTTCTGTAATGGTGGGAACTTGTTCGGGCCCATCCCTTGTTAAGCGGACAGACGAGAATCTCAATTTCGCCCGCCTCGGATGTTCAACTGATGAAAATACGGATCTTTACCGAGAAAATATGGAATCAGTAATTTCCAATAGGAATACCAATAATACTTTCGCCTCATGTTAGTTTTTATGGTTTCATGTGTATTTCTCTTAGAAATTCATTCCAATCAAGGTAACAGACAAATTTCATACTCTTCAAGTTAGGTACTATTTTTTCCATCCAGCTCTCACATTGATGTTGTTTTCAAGATATATACCATAATCATTGCTCCACTATCATTTATTTGAATTATGCTGCGCTTATTCTTCAAGTGCTGAATCGACTGGAAAGCTGGTACGGTAGACCAGGAAGTTTTCAAATCCTCCCAGAGAACATTCTTTTTTTCTTTACGTTTCCTGTTTTGCTGGTTCTTCAAGTTGAATGTTTGTTGATAGACTGGTAGTATACTAATCTGCTCAGCATATTATGAACTTGAGTGTCTTTCAAACCTGGAGACTTGACAATTGCCTGACAATAATTATTCCCATTCGATGGATTACTGCTTATCATAGATCATCAGCTTATTGATCAGAGATCACGAGACAAACCTGACATCGACAAATTTTGCTATCACAGGGTAACTAGAGTACCTATTCTTGAATCCCTGGGATCCTGGGGAAGGAATCATACCTACCTGACAATTTTCCTATTCGCTCGATTTGTGGCGAGCCACCGTCTACCCATAGCGAATCCCTTTGGGATCAGCGAATCAGTTCTCCGTGTGATTTGTCGATTTCAAAACAAAATTGAGTATTCTAGAACTAGAATCCCTGGCGGCTATGGGATCATACTGCGATTTTTTTGTTCTCACGATGGCAAATCCCTTATGATCCATTTTGCAAACAGAATAGCCATCACACCCTCAATTACATGCAGTCATATCCGCGTCACCAATATTATTCTTTTCATTGTTTTTCATTCTTCCTTTTTCTAATCTTCCCGAAACGGGGGAAGGGTGGCGAGCCTGGGAGATTTTCAACCCTTGAATTAAGACCAGTGACATTGACGTTTCTCCTGCCACTATCTGTTAAAAAATACTCAATTATAAAAGGGGGTGGGTGGGGGCGGAGCGCAGCCGCGGTTATTGTTGTGTTTGAATGGCAAGATCATTATCTGTTAGGGGAGAGCTGAGTCGCGTGGCGACTCCGCATTGTTCTCCCTTCTCCCTAGTAATCATTCTTTTGTGGAGACCAACCCTCAGGAAATGTACTTACTAACCACAACAGTCGATAACTCCCTGCCGTTTGCTCATTATCCTCCACTTAAACACAAGCTCGCTGTTTGAACACAATTCCACTCCAACGCCTCCCTATCTCACCTTGATATAAATAAGATTCTTTGGAAGATAGCCTTACCCAGAATCCCTCTCTTGTGTTTCCTTTCCATTTCTCCTCTTGGGACGGAATTATCATATATCAGCTTATCGCCCACTCAAACAACCAGGAATGTTCCTTCATTGTCCACTGCTTTAAATTGCCTCGCTCTCCTCCCCTCTTTCAAGTTTATTTTTGACAGGAGATGTTATCTGCATCTTGAAATGCAACAGAATCCTGAAATGGAGCTTTTCTTTGGTTTCAACTCTTTGAAGACGTCTCCGGGTTTATACGCTGGGGTTAGGTAGGTAGCATTCCTTTCCCGCTTTCCTCCCCATTGCTCTACCATGTAGAGAGTTTGAATCTCTCACTGCTATCCTGGACGTTTGAGAACGAGGTACCTATTCCTTCAATCACATCCTCTTTTCAATGAGCCTCAAGTTTCCTTGTCCATTGTCCTCTGCATCTTTAACGACTTTTCCTACATCCTGTTGAAATGCCGAAGCTTGGTATATATCTGCCGGAGATACCATTGTGTCTGACATACCCCCGACAATAGTGGTGGACGTTATCAAGGTTTCATTGTTTCCTTTCTCAACTCTCGTGGATGCGGAGAAAACCCTATAGTGTTTCTTCCACATTCAGAGTTACTGCGAAACTTCTAGGTTAATGATTTATTTTGGAATGATTTTCTGAAACCTCATGACATCATAACCGTACCAACTTCCAAGTGCTACTCTAAGATCGTACTTGCCATGAACTCCTCCTTTTCGTTACCGTTCAACACTCCTCAGGTTCCACTTCAATCTTAGTACTTTCTGCCCTCAATGTGGAATAGACATGGGTCAGAATTTGCTATTTTTGACCTCAGAATCGGATTCAGCACCCTCGAAAATCCCAATTTCCAGCCCGAAATTGGAGTAGTTTGTCTGAAATAAGCTAAAGGAAAAATGCGTGGTATGTATCTCCCTCTCCCTCCCATGCAGTTGCTACGTGAGGGAGCGAGAGGACAATACGTACCAGATGAGGTCGCCCGATTTTTCCTTGACATCCCCCTTTCATTTCCGACCCATCATATGGCACCTTCTTGGAAAGCTCTCCGTAAGACCTACAATAATTGTACATAGAATAAAAATATGGACGTCTATTCCTCATACCCAACCAATATAAAAAAAAAAAAAACATTTGCAGTCACCGAACTGACATTCAGAATTTGAAGAACGAGTTCAAAGAAGGACGCTCCGCTGTTTCTGTACCAACAGTTGATTTCCTGGTCATTGGGTAGCTATATTATCCCATGATCTCGTCATTTCGAACAGGAGCATACAAAAAAACTGATTGACTTGTGCTACTACAACATAATTAACATTGAGAGGTTTGGTTGGGAAAATAACATTCATTTCTCCTTTAGGAGGCAATAAACTACCTACCTCAGGTGTCTGGGTTTGCTATGTGAGAGGATCATTGACTCTCCGAGATGGGATAGCTGTCTGATTACTAATCTTTAATTTGCCAAGAATAATCTGCTGATATATCGTGTGTCAATGTTCCTTATGGCAACCCCCGTGGAGTATCGGGGCATCTTCTCGCCTCCTGCATGGCTATCCTTCTTACATATTGATTTGTCGGGCATTGGCACTGAGTACATAGATCCCTACAGGGCTCGAACTGAGTGGCCTCAGTTCCAACAGGAGAATGGAACGAGTGTCTTGGCATTGAGTTTGATGGTTTTCGAAGACTGAGAGCTCCGAGCTTCCCCCCCCCCCCCCCCCCCCCCCCCCCCCCCCCCCCCCCCCCCCCCCTCCAGCCCCCGTACACCCCGCCCCTTCTACCAGCTGACTATAATTAGTTGAATGAGCCAACGTGTCGCCTCCAATCAGCCGCCGCTCTCCATCTCTTTTCATCATTCAAAACCCCCCAGCGTCTGTGCAGCCCCGTTTATTAAGGACAATTATACGTTTCTTTCTGCGCTTGCTTTGTTTGCATTCTCTGTAATTGATCCTCCAAAGCGTTTGTTTGGGACTTGAAGAACGCAAATGAAATTGGCGCCATGGATTTAAGACCACGAGATTTCTCAAACTACCACAATGTCCTCGTGTCTGCTTGTTGCCTTCTCATGATTTTATACTGTTCATCCTCCATGTTTCTGGGGGGCCCGAATTAAATTCCTCGTCGATGTAAACGATTCATCAATCTGTGTGCGTGTCTATTCATGGTACATCATTATGTGGTGTTCCTGAACCATTTGCGATTACTTCAATTACCTTGAATATTGATTTGCGAATGACAGAGAGAGGGTCTGTCTTGGATAACTCAATCGGCACCAGTCATGCTATCAATCTGTTGGTCTGTTCTATAGTGGATTTTAAAATTCGAATTTCGGAGTGGCTGGGTTTGGACCGATATGTCATGATATATTTTTAATGTTTTTTAATGTTTAGCGTTTAATGTTTAATGTTTAGCGTTTAGTTTTAATGTTTTCATCCATAGGCAAAATTGACATGAGTTTCGCCTTCGTGTATTTTGAGTTGCGCATTCGTGTTGAGCTTGAGCTGAGATATGGATCCATGTACCGACCTTTCCTCGCCCTGGCCACTTCCCCACTTTCGGAGATTTACGTATATCAAAAAGTGCGGCCATGTAATGGTGTTCGATGTTCCAAAAAACATTATGTAGATACCAATCATAATGTTTTTACTTCCATCGGTGAGGTTTCAAACATAATTCCATTCATGGTTCAGCTCAGGCACTGAGCAAAACACGGTCGTGCGTGATGTCGTAGGACCATTCTATGACTTTTATCTCTGGAAACTTTCTGGAGTGAAGCGATATGCCCCTTTTACCTGAAACTTCTATCACCTGACAAACAATGTAGCCCACTATCCTGGTACACATGTTTCCTAATGTAGCATATCTGTGTTTACTCAGTCACATCCGGACCCGCACACAGTCTTCCCCCTAACCTACCTCCCTGAGGCCACCCCCACCCGCCTCAACCATCAGCGGATTTCTAATTTAAATGCTAATGTATTCTCGACTTCATGATGGCCTCATCATTCCAAGGCACGTCGTTAAACACAATTATAAACCGCGCGTACCAAATATCAGGCGAAATCCGCGAGGGAGGGTTTGCCGGGAAGGGGTAGTTGACTAGTTGTGTGCCGCTGGATCTTGCATTGTCCTTATCAAGGAGCTGAGTCACGAAAGGGTTTACCGCTTTTCAACTGACTTCCAATTTACTGCAGATATACCCGAGGCATGAACGCCAAAATGTAAATCACGTAATAGCCGAGTATTTCGCCCCATGTACTCGACTTGCTAATTATGACGGATTCTCCAGTAAGGTACATAACAATTGTATTCTTATGCCTAGCGGAACTACCCCCTTCAATTTAATTCAGTACTTCAGCTCATTATTGAACTCAATAGTTCAGAGCTGAGGGGGGTGTCAAACGACCTCTACTGAAAGTTGAGTACCTACTCTGAGGTGGATAGCACTATAATGGACTCGGCATTTTGAGATCAATGGGGACGGTAGCGATCAAGTCAGTCTGAATTTCATACTCTTTGTCGTGTCTTAGTGAGTAGGCAACTGAGTGGCTATGCGATCAGCTTGTGGAGTCTCCAAGTAGTTGGAAGCGACGCGCAATAATATACTCGATTATTTATTGCGTCGTGAAGAAGAGCGCCTGGAAGTGGCCGCGACGAAACCCCAACGCGGCTGGGGGAAGGAGGTCACGAATTTGGGCCGAAGATTTCGTCGAGTGTTACGGCATTTAAAAAGGGACACTCCGTCTGGAAGGACAATGGCAGGCAGTTGTGCAAGAAACCGGGGTGACCAGCATACTTATGGGATTCACCAGCCAGAGGGCGCGGCGGGGACCGCGAAAAACTTGAAAGAGGCGCAACTAGACGGCGTTCTTCAGCTCTGGTGACTGGATTTCTTCTGACGTGTCTCCAGGGAATCTTGGAGGCGGAAAGGGGCTCACATAAAAACATCTTAATTATTTTAGCTGCTAGAAGGAACGTGTTCCATTGTCCTTTCCCCGCTAATGAATGCCACTCACGCTTCAAATCAATTCGACATTTAGATAACTTTCTAATTGAACATTATTTCTCTCCAGACAGGAACGAGTTTCACGTTTGTCGGAATGACTCTGTAATCGTCGAAAACACCACTCATAATTTACGCTTTGGGGTCATTTGAACAATGACAAATTTATGAACAATAGAACATCCTCTTTTGACGTTGATAAACAAACCCATCCCACGATGCCAAAGAGCATTTTGTTGTTAGGTTTCCCTGCTCCACTTAGCTCGTCTTACTGCATAATATGTAACTGCTTATCCTGTCAACGTACAAATTGTGATGTTTTCAGGGCATTATTATGATTATCGGGTTCATCATTCCAACAAAGGTCCATTCCGGTATAATTGACGGTTGAGCGAATTTTTCATCTGCTACAATCGAAAGATGCTTGGTCGTTATGCCTATACCTTCATGTCCGTTCGAGAAATATGTGCAAGTACTGTGTATTTATGCGAGTACGCGTAGGCAAAGGCCTTTTATTTTGAACCTCAGTCCAATAAAATCAAGACTTGTTTCGCTGTGAACAGAAATATTTTGTGCAACCAGAGAGTGGTTCGGGCATGTTTTGGTCCCCAAAACCCATCCTGAAACGGAATTTCACACTAGGTTTCAGCCAAATATTTCTCATTACATAGGTATATACCCACTATCTGTGGTGGTGCGTTTCTGTGTGTTTCTAATATTCCATCCTTATTTTCGTGAAGATCCACGTCATATGTCCTGGTAATCCATTGTGGCAACCCATGCAATCTTCATTTTTCCTTGCACACCGTCTGCGTGTGAGGAACACCTCGGCCCACAGCTGGGTTACTTTACGTCGGAATCGTTCTCGTTATCCCCTGAGGTCCCAGATCCGGGAGGATTAAACGAGAAAGAGAGGGAAAAAGAAAAAAAGGCAAAAAGCCTGGGGAGGCTTCTCAAGTTCCCCGGGGAGCCGTAACTCTTCATTCTTCCGGCTTCTTGGCTTTCCTCAGAGGTTTTTCATCGTTGGACGGGAGGCTGCGTGAAAATGACTGCTGCTGCTGACGGGGAGGGGCGCCCTGTGGCGGGGGGGGGGGGGGGGG
>JAEMON010000001.1:54172384-54211457 GCA_030264115.1 Lygus lineolaris
GTCAGTTTTTCCCTCATATGGTAAAATCGAACTTTCATAGGCAATTAATCTAGGTTTGGAATGGAGAATATCATTGCAGGTGTTACATGTATTGTTTCTCTCTCGTAGCTGTCTGTTCTCTTCTTGTAGACGAGCATTTTCAATAACTAAACGACGATTTTCTGCTAGTAGGAGGGTGAAATCATTATTATGGCTGCCATCCTGTACATTACCAAGAGTTTGGTCAGCAGAAGTCGTTTGAGTCAACATCTCTGACTCTATAACAGGTGTTTCAACGGCAGCGTGACGTCTAGTTGAGATGGTGCGAGCTGGTCGAAGGTGGTCGTTTGGTTGAGGCATGATTCCTTCCTCTTCCTCCTGGTGAAGTAGCGGAGCGGCCCCCAAATTGTAAGAGATATAAAATAGATTTGGTAGCGAGACGGTATATTTTTGTTAACAGTCCGGCGAAGAATGAATTTTTTGGGTAACATAGGTAAACAAAATCAACAATCACAGTCTAACTAGATATTCTCATATGGCGAGGTTAATGCAGTAGCATTACGGTATATTCGGAATCAACGTGAAATTTCCTATAAGAATCACCGGTAAATCGGTTAAAATGTTTCTTCGAAAATTCGCTCATCAACTCATGCTGCATGAATGGGACTTTTTTAATAGAATAAGATGGCTTTCAGGGAGCCCAGGGGGTTTCCGTATCTATGCATACACATGCAGTTGTCCATAGCAATATTGTGGTGATGAGGTTGTCGAAATTCGGTTGCGTTCAGAGAATGATTCAAGTTGAATCCATCCTATAGCACCCAGAGGTAATTTCATGTTTTATTCAAGTATTATGTGTACTGAAAACTACACGTCATTAGTAACTAATGGTAAATTTAGTTGATAACGGTATATTATGGTGGTTCTAGCATGACTTCCTTCCCATGTTTTGTTAGTCGAATCACGAACGGAGCTTTCACGATACATTCCCATATCAGGCTGGAGGGGGGGGGGGGGGGGGGGGGGGGGGGGGGGGGGGGGGGGCTCCCAAGATTGCTGGGACCATATTTATATATCCTAGTTACTGCGCCAACTAATTAGGTACTTAAGTACTTACAATAGTATGGTGACAATGAGGATGCGAGTAATAAGGCTGTGAGTGATTAATGTTTCTAGTTGTGACCCATAGAATGCCCATTGGAAATTTAAGATTTCCTGTAACCCGTTGCGAACCGAAAACCATGAATGAATCCCTCAAAAAAGGTGTATAACAAAAAGATCGTGAACTGGTTGGGATCACAGTAGTCGCTTAGTGTTGATAATTGCCAATGAAGAGGGCAGGACGACAGATGAGAGGTGGGAGGGGGTTGGGGGCAAAAAGCGGCTCGTAGGGGACCATTACCGTAGTAGTAGGTCATTTTCCGTCCAGGAGGCTGTAATTTGGAGTAGTGTGAGGGGGACGCCACTCCATCCCTGATGTGATTTACTCAAGTTTGTCCTGTCCCGTTTTTTCGGTAGGACGCGTTCTTTCACTTTTCTTCGAGAGTAGAAGGCGGAGTACTTGTTTCCAAAAGCAGAAGTCTTTTTTATAGGTGGGTGGACGGATCTTTCGACGTTTTAATTGCTGTCCGATCAATCGGAGGAGCTATTAGTGGGTGACTTTTTCCGCTTGGGTGGAACTTGGGAGTTTGTTGAGTTGGTTTTTATGTTCATTGAACGTATCGGGAAACTCATGTCTCGTTCTACGTTCGTATTAGGAGGCAATAAATCCGATTTACGACTCAACGGTAGAGTTTATATCAACGAAGAGGATCTGGTAAACTTGAGCGATGATGGTTACAAACATTTCTGTGTTTTAAATATGAATGATGATCGGCCGGCCGGCGGCCGTATTGCAACACTGTTGAATTTTAAGGGTACGTGGTAAAGGTGTTTTATTTAATCTGTCTGCAAGATGAATTCTGGAATTCAGCCATGATAATGTAGGAGTAGTCATCTTTAATGAATATGAACTCTTCTATACGTATCTAAAATAGAAACTGCTACTTTTTTGGGTAGCTCGATTCGAAGGCCAATAAGGTTGGACAATTAGTTATTAGTTTAGTTGGTAGATAGACACAATACCTACATGTAGATTTGTGTTATAGGCTGCGTTCTAGGTCAATTTCTATTGTTATTGGGACAAACTCTTACGAAAGTAGGCGACGAGCGATAGGCTTCAGTATATTTTGGGGAATCGTCTGATTAATACTATGAGAGACACTACGATCTCATAGTCATTTGTTGCCAACGCATGGCTTATTTAGTTGTTAGAAACAATAAAAGTTCAGTTCAATTTTCCAATTCATACAAAGTGTTTATCATTTTTTATTATTGATCATAAAATAGGTATGAATCACTAAAATACTAACTAATAGCCCACACATACCTATTTGTAATTGCATAAAAAGACCAATGCTAACCCATGCCTACTCTACTCACACTGGGATGTACTGTGAGGGATGTAATGAGGAAAGGTCATTCTAAGTAAGCGCTTCCTTGCTTGAAGTTTTCAATTCATTTGAATTATTTATTGTCGTGGATCATCTTCCGTGTCATAGTTTTTCTCGGAGTTGTGACGATCACCCTCTTACTCATTGTCATAATAATAAAATGAACCTCAGATTCATCCTCATTTCGGATTTTAACCGTTAAACTCCATCTCGTCAGATTATAAAGCCAAACACTGTTCCCAGTCACTTGCAAGGTTTTTCGGTTTCCGAGCTTATTTGCTATGGGAGCTTCCCCAGCCTCAAGTTAGGAGTTTCATGAAACTTTGACAGTTTTGACATCCTTGGAAAAGCTCCCCGGAGTTTCCTAGTAATATTTCAACCAACTTGTGTCAGAATTCTCATCAACTTGACGCTCGGTTTCCTATTGCTCTTTACCGGCTTTTACGATTCTCCTCTAACTTGGTGGAATCTCTCGTTCTTGAAGAAATATTTCACTTGCCATTTCCCTAATTTCCTTTCTTCCACAACTTTACTTTCTCGTCTTGGAAATTTATATTACCGTTTCGATATCTTCGTTGATTGAATGTTTGAGTAATGGTTCCAATCATAACTCTCACCTATGTGTTTCAATGCAGTCGATATAGGTATTGAAAAGAGATGTTGAATGTAAATCTAATCCGCTATGAGTAATTATATGTAGGGGGAAGCCTCAGTGATATGAGTCATTCTTTGACCAATATGTGATCAGCGGTATTTTCTCGATCTATAGGTACATGCAGATAGGTGAGTTGGAAGAAAATGTGAACTGAATCACTAGAATCGCAAGCAAGAATAGCTGATTGGGGTTTTCATGAGCCAGCCATGTGGAGCAAGTCTGACTTACGCCACTTAGACTTCTTGTCGTTTGAGATTTCCATGAAATAGTTTAGTTTAAAAAATGGCGTGAGACAGTCAAATAACTACCATTCACATCGAAGAGTGCGTTGGTTAGATCAATGAGACCCCCAGTTAGACCTCACAACTTCAATTCGGACTTCATACGAAAGAAACAGTTAGATAATCGATCGAACGATTTTATTTGCTTACAGGATTTATTTAATATTCGCAATAAAATCTTTCGTTTCTCAGTATTATGATCACCTCACTCATTTCACCATGGCTTTAACCCCTCTTTTTACGGGGAAACGTGTTACAAGAATAAGGAAGCTAAGTAGAATCAAACACAATCGACCGAGAAAAGATAAAAATTATTGCTCATTATGCTGTTGGCTCCTGTTGCAACAGCACCTAGAGGCTTTCAAATCCAAAAGAAATGAAAATATTATTCTCAAAAGAGATGCTTCCATTCTCCTTATAGAAGTAATATAATATGTAGTCATAGACAAATAAATATAAACATCTGAATTTACTAGGACATTATGGTTGCTAATCAAGCAACATTTTTTAATTTCTAAATCATTAGGTACGTAAGAATGATTTAGGACGATTTCTCAATTATTTCGATTAATGAGTTTTGTGCAACACGATTGACTTACACAGTATATAATTACCTATATGTGAACCTTGATATGAGACGTCAATATACTATAATATTTATGTATAGTTAATAGAATCTATTAATCACACATAAATATATAGTGTGTAGACGTCTTGGCGAATTAATTTTTTTAATAAATGTATATCTGATATACATTGTATTAAATATATATTTCAGTCACTTGATATTGTGCTCGAAGAAACATTCATGCTTAGAAAAAATACAACTCCTGCTTCACGGAATCTGCAAATCATTCCTGGCCCTTTGAAGGACAATCGGCGATCATAAACCACGGAGAACTGAGGCAGGTCATAATCCGTTGACGGGATCGTAAAAGCATTGTTGCGATTTTACGATTTGAGGAAGAATGTGGAGAAAATGACTTTTAAAGAAGAATTTGGCGAATTTCCATATCCCTCACTCAAATAATACCACGATGGATTGGATATTGAATGGTTGTTATGGGATGAAGAGGTTATTATGAAGAAGAAAATTACAATGTGAAATTATTCCTTCTAACAAAGAATAAGGGCTATCAGGGAGATGGTATCTACCTTCAAGTTGATCTTGTTGTAAAACCTTCATGTATTCAAGTAGGTAACAATCTTGTTATGAAATGTGTTCCTATCCATACGGGTAAATCAAATTCTATGATCCCTCCATTTCACCTCAGAAATGGGTTTAACATCAACATGGATAGAGAAAAAAAAATCTCCCTTGATTCGGGAAAACATCTTAACTGTGATGGTATGATAAAATGGGATAATTTGGTTTCAGGTATTCCGCCCAATGTCCACGTTTCATTCAGATTAATTTGTCTTCCTCCATCCGTGGCCACCCATCATTTCTGAATATGCAAAATGTCATGTATCCCATCTCGACCTTCAAGGCCACGTTTCCTCCTTATTACCATAATCCTCTCGATTTTTTACCTGCTCGAGCAACCTCATTAATTACTCAGCGCTGAATTCTCATGACTGTGGGCGCTAGTCTGGAAGTGATATCGTAGTAGGTATATCACGGGAGCGGGGGAACGGTGGTTTTTGCTCTCTAAGTTTGGTATCATTCCACGAAAAAAGAAAGAATATATGGTTGTAAAAAAAGAAAAGAATTTCCAAGCTGCTTTGTTATTCAGATGATTTGGGATTGTGCAACGCACGGCGCGGCAGTTGTGGCTGGGCCACAGGGGCCCCTCCGTTCCCCAACCATCCCGGTTCTATGTCCTCTTTTTGCTTTCTGGTTTTATATCTCGTTGTCTCTTCTAGATCAGTCATTCACTCTGTTCTTTAGATAACTTGGTTTTGGTTCGATTTTCGGCAAGGATTCATCGGACGGCATGTCCTATTATTACTACACCTACAGGTCGTAGTAGAATTCGTGTGTTGCAATAATATTAAATGTTTGAGAGTATCGAGTGACAAGGATGTGGAATGAGAGAAAAATTAAATATCAGATAGGTACATATTTGAGATCTTTACTATAACACCTGGTGTGTGTCGCTCCCAGAAGAGATTATTTCACTTGAAAGAGATGACCCTCCATTCTTTACGACGTTGATAGTCCCCCCAACAGGCAGCGACCATCACGATACACCGCCCGTCTAATAGCCAAACTTATAACTTGCAACAACTGAATTCGGCACAAATTATTTCGAAAAGTCGTTGAAATGTTGGTCGATTTCTGTAGTGCATATTCTTCGAGCAGTTGATGGTGCCTGTGTTTCAAAAGCAACGTTATTCCAGTAGGTTTGATCGTTTCTGCCACAGACTTTCAGTAGTTTCCTCGCAATTGTTCCAATAAGTACACATCTGTTGACCGATCATTACTCTTCTGTCTCTCCTCCAAAATGTGCTTTTAGAAGACATAACTTCTCACGCGTGGGCGCTCATGCGAGAGGGAAATAAGTGAGAAAGAAAAGAAATGATGAAAGATTATTATGAGTAGGTACTCATCGAGGGTCGGGTGGAGAAGGTAGAGCTGTAAATCTTCCACCTCGTTCGAGCTTTACAACAAATTAGCAAGGCAAAGAACAAATACTTTGTCTGAGACCACTAACATGGATCCCGAGAACCGTAGAACACTACGTAAGATCCACTCAGACCCACCCGCTCTATCCCGACTCGGTTGTGATCTGGAATGCCGCGCCTAAGGGAGCAGCAGAAATCTGGATCCGGTCATTGCAAACACAGGTAGTTTCACACCAAAACTCATCACCTTTGACATCAAAGACTCTATGGTCTCAAGTATGTTTTAGTCGATTTGGTTTAGTTTTTTAATGGTACCTAGTTCTAATAGCACTAAGTCATCACGTCTTGCTAATAGCATTATCTTTATACATATATGTACGGTACAGACACTTCAGGTCAAAATGATGATCAGGTAGAACATGACGCAGTTTGCCCGGTTGTTTGTGGTGAGGAACTAATCGAGCTGCAATGTTTACAATTCGCCACCTAAAGCTCTGATGCTACGAACTCTTGCACCGTCTACTTATTTCAATTTCTTGCTTGTAAAATATCCTATAGCTCTCTTAGCTGCTTGGCCTTGATAATTGACTGGTTCTCTAGAATATCGTCTTCTTTGATTTGCAGAGGCCGCCCTCATCCTCTCTGTCGTATCCCGGCCACGGGAACGAGGACGTTAGGTCACCAGGATCGGGCGGGACACCCGGTCCCCTCTCGCAAGTTTCTGCCTCCCAACAACTGGACCACTCCGACCCAGGTAAGCTCAATTCCGTATTCATCATCATTCTCCTGTCTATATAAAAAGAAAACCACTTTTCACCAATAATTAAGAACAATAATTATTCAACAGCTATCATTCCGTATTACAACAACACACGGCATTATATCCTAATATCAAGAATGAACTAATCATTTCAAATCGACCCTCTTAAAATTGATGAAACTGTTTGTTACAATGCGCACCAATCACCCTTCTTTCGTCACTTATTTGTTTCTAATGAGGGGCTACCTGTTAGTTCCTACATAGGTGTTGTAATTAGTAAAACATACACCAAAATGAGAAATAATTATTAAACAACCAAATTTTAAGATTTAAAAGTGTGGGCTTCGAAAGAAACGGAGATACTTTGAGGTCTTATAAAAAATTTCACGCTGATCACTACATGTACTTACCATAAAGGGTTCATGATTGGACTTTTCAACCGTTTTCTCCACTGCAACTATATTTTTCGACGTTTTTTGAGGGTTTTTGGACACCTGGAACCAGACTCCTGTCTAAAACTCCCCCAAATTAACGTTGTAGAAAATTCAATTCTGGTTTTAATGGGACCAACCGCAGGTGTGTTCTTTCGATTTTAAAATGAATTTCAAAGTTTGCTCAATATAGTAATTTCATCATCTATTACCTATTTGTTAAGGTCAGTAAACCAACGTATGCCATCATATCATTGGTTTGCATAGAATTGGCCCTATGATTTTCAATCTTGGGAAATATAGGATAGGTAGTGAAATTACTGATATCACAGAACTTTAAAATGCATTTAAAAATCGAAAGGACACGCCTAGAGAGCTGCGGTTGGTTTCATGCGACCAGACTTCACATTCCTTCAATATTATTTTGGGGTATAGATTTTTGAAACAACAGTTATGGCCGACTCAACTTCCACGTTAGGCACCTGGTCTGTAGTAGTGTAGTTATTTGTTGCAGATGAAAAGCTACAAATTGATGTTGAATTATTTGTAATGTCGTATTTGTAGGTCGAGATTCAAATCGACTAATCGAATCCCACCTGCTTCTAAAATAGTTTCAGCTCCCTGTTTCCTCCACACGCTATCCCGTCGTTTTTGTTTCATTTTTTTCCGTTCATTTATTAATTTTTTCCTCCCTTCTCCTACCGCGATGGAATTTCTCAAAAACCCGAAGACGTTATTTCCGCTCCAATTCGTTTTTTTCGGCTCCGCGGGGCCTCTCAGCGACAGGAGCAGAAGCGTGATATCAGAGTTAGGGACGGGGGCACCGTAGAATTCGATCAGTGTTGACCAGGTCAGCACGTAGTGTCGATTAAGACTTGCATGTTAATTGCCTGTTTTGGGCCTTAATGAACCAATTTCCTCCGTTCTGGGGTCTCCCTCTGGTTCCTCGTTACATAATATTAATAACTTGGGACTTCCAACCTGAGAAAAGAACCAAAAAGAGCCTCCCAATCCACTTCACCATCAACATTGTTTTACATTTTTATTACTATTTTAATCGTCTTTAAATTCAACCTTTTAAAAAAGAGCGGACCAAAATTTGTCAAATTACCCACAAACCGCCCCAATTCTTATTTATTTCTCCTTTTATAAGTGACTTTTCTCCTCACCGAGTTACGCCTGATCAAAATTTATTAATCGGAATCAGGCGATCGGAGTAGGATACTACCTGGCCCGTTCTCGATCCATCACTTTCAAGAGGATGGAGGTTGTACTTCATCATTCATTGAAGTCATGTAAATTACACGTTGCCTCTCTCAATTCATTATATCAACGCTTTGAGGAGCTATATTTCAATTTAAAGGCCGTTGGGATTTTATTGGAATGTAGAGCGCCGCCACGTTACTTTATGGATCTCGAAAGAGATAGGGATTTGCTAATCGTTTTACTCCGAGTAGAGGTATTCGTATTCGTCGGTAATTTGGTTCAGTAGGGTGATATACGAAGGTACTGTTATGAATGACGTACTAACGTTATATTCGTGTATGACTAAGTCTACGGTAGAGACACACAACGAAGTGGCCACGTGTGTGACTTGTTGTCTATACGGCCACACATTGCATTTACTTCCGAGAATATTATGCTACCTACCTTTTATTGTATTTGGTCGCCATAAACGCTTTTCCATTTGTCCCTTTATTCTTCATAATGCAACTTTACCGAGAAAGAAGTATGGACAAATTGGTTTGTGTTCAATTATTCGTGAACTGCGTGCTGTTCGTGGGTCTCAGACGTTATCACAATTAGTGCTAAAATCAGAACAGACCCATCGATGGTTTGCGAGATTGGGAAACATTTATGTTTCAAGTTTTCACTTTTGCTTGTTCATCCTTTCTTTGATGAAACGCAGTAGTTCCGGATATTTCCGGATGTATGTGAGACTGCTACTTGGACTCGAGCTGCATTTTTTTGTTGTATGTCTGTTTGTACCACTGCTTGTACATTGCTATAGAACTTGTCATGATGCATCCTAAATTTGCTGTACATTGGTGTCGATCGTGAAGATAGTGGCAAAACTGCCTTGATAGTGTGTGAAGACAGTTGTCACCAAAAACTCTTTCGATCCCACTCACCCATCACGTCACCAACCTACGTACCAATGTATAAATGCGAAAGGTGATGACTCTCAGAGTATTCCCTGGTATACAGTAGATGGGTGATGACCTCTGCATGTTCCTCCAACCCTTTTGGATTTATTCAGGCCTTATTACTGGAGAACACAATTTTGTATTTCACTATTATCTATTTGAATATAGTTTCTGTGCAAGATGATAACATTTGTGTGACTGTATTCATGCATTACTACAAGTTGTGATTGCATGAGGAGTGATTCTAGTGTCCATAGGATTCTCTTCAGATCACACATGAAACAGGTGCAATAGTTGCGTCTTATGTAAGCATATGCTCAGCGTTCTCCTAAGAATGACGCAGATTGTCTGATGCCAATGGGGTCTGCGCATGATTTTTGTTTACAATTTTTATTGAAAGGGAATTGATTCAAAATGCCCATAGTGGGGTTATTTCATAATTATGTGGTCTCCCTATTTTTTTATCGAAGAAGAAAAATGTGAACGTTTGAAAAAATGCGCGCGGAAATGGAGCGCGCTGATTGGTCGAAGCGCATCCATGCGGAGAATGTCGGAACCATCGGAACGGTGTTTGAGAGGGCCAGCAAGGGGTGTGACGTACGTACCTCTGGAGGTACCTACGTCACACCCCACCGCGAAATTCAAAACATTCCATTTTAACATGACGATTTCTGCTACCACATGGAGTTTTTTATCCTGATAAATAAAGTTTATTAGTCATGGGAACTCGAATAACATAATTAATGGGTTTTTTCCAATTTTTATTTCTCATGCGCAGACCCCATTGATGGAAATTTACTGAGATGAATATGTGAATCGCATCAGATACTATACCAGATTAGTATCATATAAGCCATTTCGGCTTAAAGCTCTCACTTAGATCCTCCGATTCGTAAAGCCGAAATTGGAGAAGTTGGCGTGGGGTTTCTTACTGATAGGCGAATCAAGTACAGTTACAAGTAAGTTGTGAAGAAGGTTCGACACTCGATATAGGCTGAAGCCGTTTCTCTGCTGGGACGATTGGAGTAATGGTTCCCATTCCTTCGGCCCACCGCCATCTGCATCCATCACGCGGAGCAGGGAGGGAGGAGACAAGCGATGACCGCCTCGGGGACAGGAGCGGATAATATCCTAATTATAAATCCAAAAGGACGAAATCCCAAAAAGAAAACGCTTCTTTCGCCTGTGGCCATAGGAAGAAGACAGCCTGGTATAATGGGTGTGGCCCCAGTCTGCATAATGTTGACTAGGTTGAACCTTCCAGCTCTACAATGATTTATCATGGCGCCTTCCCCAGCCAAAGCTACTAAATGAATATCAAACGCTCCGTCCGACCAGAACGCGGGGTCCTTGGGGATCCTCCTTCCCCTTCTCATAGAGATGTATTACCTGATATCTCATTAGAACCTCCAGTCTCATGCTAGGAATTTATTACGCATCATCAACCAACTAACAGTGATTTAATGTACGGCTTGAGCTCAATGACTTGAGTCGAAAAATAAAAGGGTTTCTCTCGATGCGGAGATTACCGTGTAAGACATTCTTTGTGGATCGCACAGAAAAAAAACTTCAATGAGATTTTTAGTTATTCACCACGGTATGGACATACACCCCCCTCCCCCATCATCTGATCCATTTTATGTGGTTGATAGTTGGATAACAATTTTTGTTTATTATGAATCAAAAATTGAACTATATGGGTGGGGTCTTTCCACAGCTGCAGTTGGCATTAAAACTCTGGAACCGTTAAAAGCTAAAAAAATTTGGCTGTGGTGGGAATTGAATCCGCAGCAACCCTTGAGATACCAGCGCATTGCTCTGTATGTGCTACAGGTGCCATTGAAAGAGATTGCTGTGTTCAGCCCCTAGTCATCAGCCACATAGTACTTTTCATCTTTACTGATCACTGTTTCAAAGTCCATTGATGGTAAAATCCAAGACTACCTAAGTGGGTAAGTACTACATTTATTGTTGATTTGTATGATCACTTATCGCCTATCACAGTATGCTCCAAATTTACTGAATGGAAATGGGTGCTCCAAAGAACGTTTATCCTTGAAGACACTGTCTGTTGACACGGTGAAATAAATGTCATCATTGCAATCATATGAATGGCTGGTTATTTCTGCACTGGAACAAATTTGAAATTTTAGAGACGTTTTGATATCCCCTGAACTAACAGCAGTACGGCATTTAACTGAAATGGGACGAAAACAAACTGGGGATTGGAAGCTTCCCCACAGAAAATCCACAACACACTAAACTTTCAGTGTAAGATGAGTGCTGGCCTGATACTATAATCGCAAAACCCCTAGGTACCTACTAGGAATTATGGAAATGAATAACCTAATTCCTATAAAGTTCAGTCGGTGCCCCAGTATTCAGTATGATAAGGGTTCTCCGGTTTTTCTCGACGATTCTGCAAAAATCTGATATTTTGTTCATGTTTCACCTCGAGAGGTAATCTTTTTAGGTTAGACCTTAGGGGGTTCATGTGACAGGTCGTAATGTGTTGTATTTTATTTTTCCGCCTTGGCGTATATAATTTAGGGCGTGTTGTATTGTCTATAATGCAGAACCTGCTTAGGTATGCGAGGCGGCTCAAATTTGCCGAGTTGAAACCCAGAGAAGTGACAAGGTAAACTCCTTCCTTTCCCCAGCCGGCGAACAAATTAAATTCTTTAGGTGGGAAGCATGAAAGGGAGGGGCAGGTCGAAAATTACTAAGCGCGGAGGATTTAAAGTATAAATTCTAAGCTTGTTACATGTTCACATTCCACGCCTTTGAAATTAATAACGAAAGGGGAAGGTTGGCAAAGGATTTCCAACCCTACTGCTTTTCTTGCCAGGCTAATGGAAATGCTAAAGAATATCTTTTCCTCCCCCACAGCCCCTGGGGAACTTGGAGTGCGCAGTCATGCTTGACAACCCAGAAAATGATTGTGAGGAACTTTCAAGTAAGTTCAGAAACTTGGACATCAAGATATGGTAAGGATGGGCGCATATCCCTCAGCGACCCTGGCTCTTGAGGACTTACGAGGGACTTATCTGTCTGGAAAAGAGGCTTCAAGTATACTTGTATAGGCTTGACAGAATTGAATTTAACAAGTTGGTTGCGTTGAGGAGAGGGAACGCAACAGTTCGCCACTTCACAGCCTGGTGGAGCCCTCTTGTGAACAATGATGCCCTGGGTCCACCGCCTTGAGGGTCGGAGGGTGGTGCCAATAATCTCATATCCTATTCACTCGTCACTTTGCACCCTTCGTAGGTGCCTCCTCTTGTGTTTACCCTTTTGGCCGGCATTCAAAACAAATACTGCCATTGGCTTCAGCTTTTGTTAGTTTGTTGTTTCATTCTTTCCCACTTTACATGAATCTCAGCGGGGCGTCCAGCTCGCGCTTCTCCCCTTCTCGCGCATCAGAGATTTCCGTTTGTCTACTCATTAAAGCATGCTGTGACCTTGCAACCCTCCCGAACGCCAGTTCCAATAAGTGTCAACATTCAAATGCGTTCCCATAATTCATTTTTCCGTATATTGCATTTCGAGATACATACAGGTGTTACGGAGATGTTTTCTAGCGATCCCGGTAATTGCAAGAACGTACGAACCCATTCGTACCTACTACACTGTTATCAGAACAGCATTGATCTTGAAGAGTACGTTTGCCTGAATATATCACCATCATAATAATAAAATCTTGAGTAAGTGTGCATTTCGTTACATAGATATGAATCATGATTCGCACGCAAGCACACACACACACACACCACACATTTACAAACATTCACTTATACTGTTTTTCACGGATTTGGATTCAGGGTGGTTTTTTTCTCAGTTGAGAGTTGTCCTCCTCCAAGTCAGATCGAAAACGTAAGGACGCGAATCACTACTGACACTGAGGGACGTCCTAAAAATTGGGAGACAGTCTAGGGACTCGAACTCGAGAGTTAGATACCTAGGTGGAAATGTAGACCAAAGCTAATAGAATACACAATCCATGCAACAGCTTTCATAATATGGAGCTAGAAGATTAGGCCTACGGTGTGTTTTCGAAGGATAAAAGTTACCTATCAGAGAAGTATCTAAGTAACAAGAAATATTATCGTGCTAGTACCTTTATATATGTGTTGTTTTGATTATTTTTCTCCTTTTTATGGTATGAGTCTTTTCAACCAACTAGTTTTCTTCCCTTACGTTTTGCATTATTTGATCTCAAATTCGGATTCAGCGCTCTTGAAAATCCTCACCTGTTTCTGCGCACCTGTTCAAAATGAATAGCTCAAGGTTTACAAATCAAGAAAGTTCATTGTATACCTATTGTTGAGTAGTTTGATACAGAGGTTTATAATCTGGAAACGGTTCAAATATCAGCTGGAAATGCTATATTAAGTGCCCACTAGTATACTAGGTACCTATGTTGTCCCTACCATTTTACTGTTTTAGGGTTGAAATTTGAATGAATGTCAACCTACCATCTGGTGGTACAAATTTTTGTTTTTGTCGTTATTATGTACTATCTAAAAGAACAATAGTTTATTGATCTTCGGGTTTGGAGGAGGAGGGGAGGATTACTTTTATTTTTCCTGGAAAATCTAGCAACCGAGGTTGGGGTGAATACGGGGTTCTGGCTATTATACAACATCAAAACTGTGTGAAACTCGGGAAATATCAACCCAATTCCGTTTACATCCAGACTTCAGGTTTACATATTTATGTATAAAACGTCTAGATATCTACTGATCACTGAACTATCCTGAGCAACGCGAGGGTTAACCCGCCAGTCTCTCAATACTATTAGTATGTTATAGTTATTATGTAATCTTACCTCTTTTGTAACTCAACGCTTAAGCTTGCGGTTGATGTAGTTTTGAAGATGCCAAATGGCTTTGAACCAGGTAGTTCGTGAAGATCTCTATGTTTCAGACTGGATCATAACTATCAGAGCGATTGTTGCATTCTTGTTATCTTACTCAAAGTACAACAACATAAAATTTCTGTAATCTTCCGATCGATCCCGGTGAACCGAACGTTGCGTGAAGATATTTTCCTATACATTCCTACCTACTCGGGGAAGATGTCAATTGTGGAACATCCGCCTTTCTTTGATGCAAGTTTGATCGATGCGCAGCGTCGAGGGTTAGAAAAGACCTACAGCCCCATCGTACCGTCAAAAAGGCCAGCTATCCGAACCACGAAAACGGTGATACTTCGCTAGGGGCTGGAGCAGGCGAGGGGATAAGCGTTTTGCACATTGTAGTGTGGTGCTCTGGGGGTCTTTTCTTCTTGGCACACAAGAGGAGCCCTACAATAGGTCCCTGCCATTGGGGTCCGCACCAAACTGATCAGGTTACCAACCAGCCCGCGGGGTTATCCCCCCATCATCGCATCACTCACCTGTTCCTTCTTTCATGCCACAAAACCTTTCGATTCCGTTCCGGATTGAAAATCGAATCTTATCGGTCATGATGAAGGTGCCCATAATGTGAGACGTGTGCATTTTTGTCGCTTTTTTAGTAGTATCCTCATTTTCACTCATTGCTTCCGCCATTCTCCAAGTTAACTTATTTACTCCTATGCTGAATCCTTCGGCAATGTGCTCTCAAAATAGTATTTTAAATTATTTTCTGTTGCCTATTGTTGAAATGTACTCTATACGAATAGCTGGTATACAGCGCGTTTGTACATTATTACATGTACGGTTGTATTGAAATACTTCAATCAATATTCACGGAATCTGCTTTCACAAAATGATCGAAATCTGAATTTTAGACGACTGAGGCACACTACGATCTAGTTTCACGGTTACCTACTGGGATTCACAGGACTCTACACCCTTAGTTCCTGAGTTCTGTTCTTGAATTATTAATGTCGACATGAAGGCTCTTCATGGAGGCTTAAAAAGGAATGAACTGTTGAATGGAACTTTGTCCCACTTTTACCTGGTCCTCGTGATGTGGTATGCCCGCATCTAAAAAAGATAAGGAGAAAAATATTTTACCACTCCATTACTACTTCCTTGGTGGATATGTAGCCGCTGTTTCACAATTTACTCCTTCAAGTCAGGCTGATTCTAGAGTTGTATTCTGTGTCCCAGTAGGGGAGATGCTAGACTTGGAGGTCCCTGGTGAAGACTCTCCATCCATCTCCTGGTCCCAACGGACCACATCAGTTCGAGGGGTCCTCTCACTCGCACTGTCTCTCCATCTCGCTCCATACTCCACTTTTCGGCCTTGCATCTGTCCTTCTGAGCCCGTGTGAGTGCGAGCATGATAATGCACTTAGGCCCTAACGTTCCCGAAGCTTCTACATACTTCCCGTTCCACCACGGGCTGTGATCCAAACACCACCCACTGTCCCGATGTTATTCTACTGCCCATTAGCGGTTTTCACATTAGTCCACCAAGTTCCACCAGGGCTCTCGATTACTGACGACATTCCCTCTGCTGTCGCTCGTCCTTCCAATCACCACCAAGATCGTCCTGTCTTCGGCTTCTCGTACCTTTGTTTTATTTATCCATTCACCTCGTCACGATGGTGATTGTCTTCAAAGTCCGTCGTGCTCCTGCCAGTGAATAAATAACCAGCCCCTTAGTAGGATGTTGTGACCTGGCTTAGGAGTTTCTCCTTTTGAAACCCTTATCATGGTTTCGGTCGATATAGTTCTGTATGGTTTCTGATTATGGCGATTAAGGTCCTCGGTTCGAATCCCGTAGTAGCATACCTTGGGATCTTGTTTCACTGGTAGGTATCTGTTATTATTATTATTGTCTGTCAAAACACCGATCAATTCCTAAACAGCAATTTGTTCAAAAAAATTGTTAACCATTTGATTATATTTATTTCTAAAACTACGTTTTCTCGTTTCAAGATTCGAAACAGCAGATATGATGCGTATACATTCTTTAAATCCTAGAAATCACCATCATGTGGTGTGAACCATAGCACTACTTCCTATATTTCTATTTACCTACTATGATCACTCACGAATTATTATAACCCGTGGCTATATCAGCAGGGACCACTGAGCATTGAAATAATTTATTATTAGGAGATGGAACAGAGAAATCTCGAAAATTGAACACATGTTGTTAATAATCGTATGTCGCAATCTTGGGAACAACCAAGGTCGAAAGCAGAACATCCTAAATTCATCACATTCATTCCTACATATATTTGTAGGATTTCTGTGAGAAGGAAAAAAAGACTATGCCCGTCTGATACTCCTCACATCTCAACTGGGGTAACAACAGTGGGGGAAAGCATTGCCATCTTCAAATTATTCCGCTACAACTGGGATCGGAAGTGACAAGCAGAAGTATGTGAACATGAGGGGAAACGTACATTATTTGGGGTGAGAAGTATGGGGTTCTTATGGGAAGGTCTTGAAGGAAAATTGGACGCCTCCTGGATTCCTATTGATTCGTGAATCAGGTTTCATTATCGGCCCGTTCCGGGGTGGAGGGCTAAAAGACCGATTTTCCCCGCTTGTCCGAAACCCTTGTCAGCTTATTAGGGTTCCGGTGTTTTCTGAGAGATTGCGGGCGATCGTCACGCGATCAACACTCGGGAAGAGTGCCTATGCGTTATGTCTTTTGTTCTTTCGAGGTAAACATTCTGAGTCACTGCGAGTGGACAAACTTACTAAATATGGTTATTATATCCCCATATTTCGTGAAAATAAGCTTCCACAAGGGAGTGCAGTATCACTTGTGACTGTGACTGCTCGCATGAAACAAAGGTCCGCCGACTTAATCATGTCATCACAGATCACATCATTAGTTATCACGAGACTCCATCTTGTGAAGCAGATTCAAAAAAAATTGTATTAGCTCATTTATTTGAAGTGTATCCCAAAAAAGCTCACTCCAACTGACGAATGATCATGAACTTCCCATTTAGAAACTGACCAAGGTCTAACGTTTAAGGTTGAGTGTGTTTTGGTGGTATGACTGACATATATGTGTTTCGTGAGAGTATCTTGGGACTTTTGACCACCACAATTTTCTGTCATGATAGTAGTCACCAAATATTGTACATACAGTGATGGGGGTCTAATGTGTCTCCTTGAAATTTGGAGTAAACAATTTGAAGTACATCTTCTAGTGTATCATTATTTTCCATCGTCATCCCAAGACATGTTAACGATGATGGACTCGTGCACGTTCATTCCAAAGTATTGAGTTGGTAGGTGACAGTTTCATATAATATCACTCTGTAAATTCGTTTTCGTAATGGTCTATACCATTTCAACCTTAGGTCTTTCCGACGTTAACTCGGCCAGTGCAGTTTTAGAATTGATTTCTAAAACCGGATACAATTTTCACATGCTGAGAATCATTCATCAATAAAAAGGAAAATTTACTATAGCAACCTCGCATTAATTGCCATCCTTTGGCATAGTTAACCACGTCTGCAACGAGTAATTTAGCAGAGGAGGAATTTTCTCGCAACAAAAGCCGCCCACGTAACAAGAGATAAGGTCCCGGGAAATCCCTGGGGTGTTCTAGGAGATACCCATATCGCTGTGAAAGAGTTCGTTAGCGGCTCTGCCCAGACGTAACACGGTGCGGAGGGGGAAGAAACCATAAGGATTCGTCGCATCCGCCCGATGGAAATGCACCTCGTAACAAGACTGATAAATCACCCTGTTCAAACCATCTGTCAAGTATCAGTTGACTGGTTCACCACTGATCCAGGATAACGTTGGGAAGAGGTGTGACACTAGAAACCCGAGTTCGAGGACTAATTCAGTCGCTTCATGTTCATATGTAACTAAGGGATGTGACTTTTTCCACGTTTTTATACGTCACCCTACGAATCGGCGTTGGCGGCGGCTCCGCTAGTATGTACTTACATTACTACCCGACGAATGGATGTTTGGTATAACCAGATCATTCTCCACATTATGGTTGGGTCATATCACTAGATGATTCGCTAGATTGTCTCGGGGACCAGATTCATTATTGATGAACCCCGGGGCTCGGTATAGGTAGTTGTTACGGCAAAATACTTTCCGGAGATGTGTTGGCAGATGCGAATAAACATGAAGATATTGATTGCTAGGTCTTACGAAAGATAAAATGTGTCATATCCCAAAGTGTGAGTTGTTGTGCTGAGTTGTTGATACTCGCCATGGCATTTTTATGATGCACTCTTTTTCAGTAGATTATCTGGTACTTCCCCCTCATTCTGAAAAACGAGCTGAACGCATTAATTAGGTATACCTCATTTTAATACATTGTCGCTGTGGAGAATTTGATCTCTTTCAGCCAGCGTTGGGAGTGCCACTAGAACTCGTAGCTTCCCATTGCAACGTTCCCATCACACCTAATCCTTTAATTTAGTAATATAATCTCAAATCTGTTATCCAATTTTATCACTACTATACAATCAATGTCAACTGACTTCTTTGATCTGTTTTGCAAGGGCGTCAAACAATAGTGATTAAGCGGCTTGGTTTGTTGATTGTATTCATCTTGTTTCAACTTTACTGAAGCCAATTCGTATTTGATGGTTACCTAGTTTTTATGTTGACTCTCCGAGGCGGATTCCTGACGGACGACACAGATAGGTCGGATCTGACGTAGCGGCTAGGGGAGTCGGTGGAGGCGGTAGGGGGAGAAGCACCACTGGCCTGCTCTTTTGTACCTGGTCACATTGAACCTTCGAAAAAGGTATGTGGAGCACAATGGTGAGAGGGGCCCCTCCGTCCGCCGCATTGTCACTCACCAGGCAGATGTTTGCGTCTTCACGCGGGCAAAAACAATTAACAAACCGGCGTTCCCCTCCCCTCATACCACATGGCCCTAGTTCCCGTCCCTAACCCTTCCTCTTGTTCTGGCGATTTCACTCGTTGATTTACGATTGTGATGGTCGTCGAATATGTTGGACTGAATCGGAATGTAGTTTCTATATTATGGGTAGTCACTCAACAGGAAATCCTGGAAAAGTCAGAGAATTTCGTGAAAAGTGAGGGATCTGAACTTAGTTGTCCATCTTTCCCTCCTTCAATGCCACTATTTTAATACATTCCTAGTTGGTTCCTTCCCCTGAAAAAGTGAGGGATCTGAACTTAGTTGTCCATCTTTCCCTCCTTCAATCCCTCTATTTTAATACATTCCTAGTTGGTTCCTTTCCGTGCTCATCAAGGTTCTATTAAGTTGTAATTAGGTACCATCTATGTTAAAATGGTTGTCAGCCTCGGGAGATGCGGGTCCCTGCTTTATAGATGACTGTTTTATATTAAAGTAAGAATACTGTTTCTGAGTACGCATGCTTGTAGGTAATTATATGAACTCACACTACTGGTAGGAAGTTGTAGGTAGATAATTAGACTGGACATTTTCGGTCCCTGAATTTCCCTACTAAGAAATACAGAGCAGCAATTCAAGTTACTGGTGAATGTGCTTGTGAGCTTGTGTTTCTTTTCCGTGTCAGGCTAGTTGAAGGCCCTGTATTATCTCAATTTGTATAGTGTCTGTCCGCTTGTTAGTTTCCTTTTCACGGGTTCAACCGAAAATCATTGAGTGCCATCATTTCCTTGCTTTACTTATCTGAGTTTGATCGCACTCCATTGCCTAATTTTGTTTTTCATTTAAAAAAATTAGGCCCATTGCAAACTAATTACCTTGATATTTTCTAAAGTCGAATTAATGACTGTGCTGTGTAGTGATAACTACTCGTAGATCCCAACTACCCCACTCCATTAGTCATCATTTACAGAAGTGATTGGTAGGTTTGTTTCCAGTTTTATGAAATTTCCTTTTACAATTTTTATTTCACCACACAAGGTCTTATTGAAAAAATACCCTTAGAATTATTAAAAAGTTCCCTCAGACTCCTATATTACGGGAGAGTATTTGTCAGGCCAAGAAACGGACCTATAGCAATGCATTCGTATGAAACATGGAAGTCTGTTTGGTAGGCCATTCAAATTGTCGTAACTAGGATGACGAGTCAGGGGGGGTTCCACTAATATCGTTTGCAACGCTCTGGTTAACACCATTCCTTAGCTCACCCACAGCGGGAAGGAAAGAGACGTTGGATATATTTTTTATCCTCTAAATAAAACCTCTTTTTCAATCTTCCTCGAGCTGCACTTCATGCTTTGGGCGTATCCAGAATCCTCTGTTCTCCCGTGAATAAAGATCTAGAAAACACGGAAAGTTATATCGTTGGGGTCGGGAAGCTTGCGGAGGCACCTTAGCTCAGCCATTGTTCGCCCTCTGCCACCCCCTGTCTCTAGATTTAGGGGAGCTGGCTCCCTTACTTGTACGGCCTTTTTCTTGTTTATTTGTCGATCACAGGATAAATAATCAACAAACCCCTGTTGGTTGGTACAAGACGTTTTAAATATCAATGGTACGTGGTTTACAAAACGAGGATCCTTTCCCCTTGTTTTGCTTATGTAAGCTCCGCACGCTCACAGTTCACTGCGTTGAATAGCTGATACCCATTCAATAACGGAGTGGTGTGAACTCCTGCGCCCATTTTAATTTTTGCTAAACAAATAAAATGAAACATATCGAATGAAAAAATATCTCAGTCCTTCATCTCTCCCTAGTTCACTACATTTGGTCGTCTAACATATAGATAGATAGATGTTTATTTTTAATAAGAATTATGGTTTTATAAAGTAGGTTCAACTGTGATATCATAAAATAAAATGGAACATCAACAATAGAAAAATGTGAAGACAAAAATGAAAATGTGATGCTTTGTCCGATGCGATTTGAGTTTCAGTGGTCTTGACAAGATGATTGAAATATTGACTCCTATTATAGGGAGCTGTAATAGCTGGTTGAACGAAAGAATAAATGTATGTGAATTTCTGCAAAAAAGTGTAATTTGTGCCTATGCGTGCCTAGTGTAAGAATTGAATGAGATCACACGAAACAGCTCCAAGGGGTAGAGAAAATTGGATGAGAAATTTTAAAAATTATTCTGCTCATTAGAAAAGTGTTATTTTGGTTATTTTAACTAGTTTTCAATTTCGAATCGCGAATCGAATATGAGACCCCTCGTGAAAGTCATATCCAGACACATGTGACGAGACTTGAGTCGCTAAGTGTGCGAGTGGAAGTATCCCAAGGAACTTTAGTCTACCTACAACCAGTATCGCGATACACTTGAGTCGGGTCCATGGCAACCAGCTTACATTGAATCTGGCCTACTTGCTCCTAGTGCTGAAACTGAAAGCACAAAACTGGCCTATTACAAAGTGTGTCCAATTGGCCTACAGTAGGCCAGTGCCAAGTTCCCCTTGCGTCTCTCACACGGCTACAAAAAGTTGCACCATGAGGGAATGACCTTACTCCTCAATTTGTGCCTTCAAATTCGTGAACGCCGTGTAAAATAACGCACGAGAAGTGGATTTTCGCACGAATTACAGTCCATTTCAAAAATTACCACTAATCGATTAAACCAACACACATACAAGTCCTGAGAACCACACTAACCCAGTGAAATTCGTTACAATTCACGGAGCGACACCAACGCTCGTGAACTCCGCTCTCCGGTCACAGCTGAACTCCCTTGCCGTCTAAATAGTATAGTAAATCTATAGTACTCTAATAGAATAGTAAACCGTTAATTTTAGAGGAAACGAATTGTAATTGGGACATATGATGATGTGCTATGTTTCTCGGTTATGTTCTCCATTAGCCGGAAAATCCTCATCCATTAGCTCTGGTTATCGCCCCCTTCCCCCTTTCGCAGCGAAACTATGCGAAATTTTGACTTGAAAATGTCGTACTCTGAATTATTACGGGAGAATTTTTTGCTTAATGAAGTCCATATTGTTGATTGGTACGATGGAAAGCACAGTTAATCAGCCATTGAAAATTTCATATTTCTGTACAATAACTTCTGTGAGGCCAACCCTTAGCAAGCAAAAGGTAAAGAGGAAAGAAGTTTGCTTCTTCGGAATTAACTCGTAAGGAGAGGGTGGGGCTGTTGTTTTCCGGAAGTTGTTAATGGGGGATTGGGATTTCGCTCTTGCACTTTTCGTCCCTCGATTTTCCAACACATTAACCCCCCTTCTCTCGCCATCTGATCGCGCCGTCTTGCGGAGAGCGGCAAGTTTTAGGCGTCCCTAGGGCCTCCTAATGCTCAGGTACTGACGGCCGTATTAACCGGAGGGAAGTCGCTAGTTCCCTTTCTCGGCTCAGTGGTATGGTCTGGGGGTTTCAGCACAGTCATTCACCCCGATGACGTGCGTCCTTGGGAGTCGATTAGAAGCCAACAACACTAACAGAGTGGATCATTTATAGTTTACTTTTTTTTACATACGTATCTGTGTATCCTCTGTTATTATGTACCTTTTCGAAAAACATGTTACATGTTCCTTGCTTTGGTCCTTGATCTAAACTGTAATAATCGGAGGATCTGTTTCTGTACGAAGTTGTGTTTTATCAATCCATATCAGGCCGACCAGAACAAGCCATTTACTGTCTTTCCCTGTTCCTTCGTTGTTTTTGTTTAATGTTTTAAACTGTCTGGTCCTTTTTCTTCCCCTACTTCTCTCCCTCTTCCTGTCCCAGCAGTGGTCATTGATAGTCATAGCTGTTTGAAAGGTAGTACGGAAATAGCAGTTTCGAAACTAGTTTTTTTAGAAGATGAACCACAGAGTAGCACGTGGGTCGCAAATCGTAAACTCACACTGTATCTTCAAATTTGAAATATCTGATACTGAATGGAATCAGAAATAGACACTATAGTTTCACTACGTTAGAATTTTTACCGTCGTGCTTACAATACTCTACTATATTCAATGAATTGGTGACAATAAGTACGTAATACCAATCAACGAGCTATCTTATAGAGACCTGATTGAAAATACCAACCCAGTAGGATTTATTGTAGCTGTGGCTATACTATACACCGTGGTGTTAGAAATCAACTCACCTGCCAAGCCTGTTCTGTTGCGGAGCGAATTCTGTGTCCTCAGCAGGAGAGAGTCAGACAAATCGTTGCTCCAGCGATTTTATCGGCGCGCGACCACCACAACTCGTCTCCGACCGCATTCGTGTACCTTCGTGTAATTTGGTACGTCGGATCCTACATTACCCGCACCTCGTCGGTACATGCGGTGTTGCAACCTTCAGGGGGGCCTTTATTTATTGGGCCGGTACTGAAGGAAACTAACGTATATAAATTTGAATGAAGTCCGCGTTTCAAGAATAGAACATTGCCGGACATGGCTATTGCACAGCACCCTCATACTGTACCGGAACCTTGAACTTGACTTGACTCATTGCTCGTTTTTCTTCCCATTTTCTCGGAAGCCTTTTGCAACATCTGAGATGGCCCTGGTCAGTGATTTGAATAATTTCATTGAATATTCACACATTTCCATGCTAAAATTATTGGCCCATAACTGAGCCGGCTCTTGATACATAGCGGGCTATAATGACCGAGGAGATGCAACATCTGCTTTTGTGTCTCCCTACAGATAAAAATGTTCTTTGAAATATGAAGGGAAATCGCATGAAACCTAGCTCATTCTTCACATTCGGGGTGATGAATGTCATGATCTTCAACGGAGATCCTGATTTCTGCTTGAAGATTTCATTCTTCTTTTTTGTTTCAGGTGAGCTTACTTACTACATCCCGTGAGTACTTGGCTTAGTATACTGCTGTGGATAGGTATGGCTCAAAATGTTTCATATTCCTTGATAGTGAATTTAGCCGATTTTCGGTCGGTATTTTTGTTCTTCATACTCTGAAACTTTCCTACTTATGTTCCACGGTTCCATTTGGGGAACTTGCATGGTTATTTTTTATTTCGTAATTCGAAAGATCTTAATGAGGGCTTTCCATAAAGGTGCTATGTGATGGGTAACCGACGATTGAATGTTACAGAAAATCGATCTTGTAATTAGAACCTAACTGACGTCACCGAACCCCGCCTGCCTGGGCGGGCCCACCTTTTGCGGTACCTAAATGACGTCACGCGCTCAAACAAATAGGCCAGGAAATTCAGACATAAAAAAGGGCCAACCTTGCAATAAATCCAACTTTGGTTTTGACTTTTGCATGTTCTTAGGACCCCTTTGAATAGTATAAATCCAAGTTTGCAGCTTCGAAAGTTGTGAGCTAAGTTCGTGGTGCTCGGAAAACCTCGAAATATTTTGACTAGTTTCAGTTTTTGGCCCCCAGATGGAAGTTTCCTACGAAAAAAGTAATACGCCTTTTTTAAAGAAGACAAAATTTTCTACAATTTGAGCCCAACAACAGTTTTGGAGGTCACGTAGAACCCGAGATATTGGCTTCCAAAAATTGGCAATTTTTTCCAAAATGTTCAAAATTCAAGTTTTTGTCATGTTTCGAGTGGAAATACGGCTACAATACTCATCCTAAGAAAACATTCATGGGGGATGAAGTTTTAGAGAAATTATTTAGCTTTCATTTAAGCCCATCTGGATGCCTGTAGGCCCAATAATTCTCGTTTTATCTTGAGAAAACCAAAATTGGAGAAATAGGGTTTTTTGAGAAATGGAGCATGGAAATGTTCGGTGCTAATTCTGATAGTAAAAAAAGCGGTTAAACAACCCAACAACATTAAAATTCATGCTTTAAATATATTTAATTACAAAGGAGTCACTTAAATCCAAACAAAAAAATTGACCCAATTTACAGAAGTAATGCAAGGAAAAAACAAAAAAACACTAAACACGTACAATATTTAAAATACAACACGATACAACTCGTACAATTAATTATTAGATAAATAATTAAATTTTAAATATGTTACTTTGCCCAGGTTTATTAAGGATGAATGGAGCCTGCCAAAAACTGAAACTAGTCACAAAATTTCGAGGTTTTCCGAGCACCACGAAGTTAGCTCACAACTTTCGAAGCTGCACACGTGGTTTTATACGATTCAAAGGGGTCCTAACAACATGCAGAAGTCAAAACCAAAGTCGGATTTATTGCAACCTTCCATGTTTAAATTCCCTGGCCTGAAAAATCCTACCCATGTAAGTATTCCACTATCCCGGTGTTGTTAAGAGGGATGATGAGGTTAACTACCTACCTATTCGATTTCTCCGCATCAGTATTTTTGACCAGAATTTCCATTACTGAGAATACCAAGAAAATGGGGGGCACCATCACCCAGTTTTCCACCCAGCCGAAGTTTTTCTACTGTAGGGTTGTCATATTCCCCCAGCATTGTTTGGCATGGCGCATAGGGCGCCCGGTCAATTAGTAGAAACTCAACCCTTTGAGCTCTTTTCACATATGGCCGGTTTCCAGGCTGGGAGAGGGCTTCCATTCCTATACAAAGACTAACATATCGTTTTCCGTATTACAGTAGTTCACTTAGTTTGTCAATCGCGCATTCTCGCAAGATTGGTGTGTTCTCTTTAGTTTGAAAACGCGGTAATATCACAATTGAAATATAAATAACTTATCATCTACTTGTGGTGAGGTGAGGCAATAGCAAATAAATGAATATGGAAGAAGCCGAGTTGACTTCCACTTTCACTACAAGTAGAAACACTGAACAGGCTAATAAGTATATAATATATAACTTATCATGATGAGTAACCCATTTTTGATATGAGGGTATTTTATTAGCATTTTTAAGAAATAGCTAAAAAGTCATTCATGAAGCTAAACAAGTTTGGCATGAAAACTTGATCTTGGTCATGTTTTTATTTCGATGCTCTAGCACTGACCTCCCTGCTGCTGTTTGCAGGTCTCTTGGCTTTCTCGGGGTTGTTTCCAAAGTTGCCAAGCTCGCAAGTTTCATGTGAACTAGGGATCCTTTGAACGTATTTGCAGGGCGCACCAGATGTACAATTTATCCTTTAGGCACCCGTTAGCTCAGTTCCACTTGCCAGTAATTACATTATTAGCCAGCCTGAGAGCTCCCATCTTATTATCGGATTTTATCCAAGAGTGATTCAACGGTATACTTTATCTAGCCTTCTCGTTTTTTAAGTTATATTTTTCCTCCCCGGAGAGAATTTTATTGAAATGCAAGCATTACCCCCTCCGCCGGCGCAAGGATCTACCCCTCGTGAAGGTCATTTATTCGGGATCGGAATTTAAATGGGAAAGGCAGCGGATCCCAGTGGGAGATAATTCACTAAACTCTCGCCATTAGATGCAATAAAGAGATGCCGGCAGGGATTTAATAAGTGAGGCTCGGCAGATTATGTAAATGGGAAGAGCGCCCTCTTCTCGTTCCTTCTCCCCGACTGACGCGGGTGCTGGCGGTGGAGATTTTCTACTCCATCGGAATCTGATGTCATTACGGGTGGCGGCCCCCGCTCTGAGGTTGACTCAAACTCGTTACTAACGCTTATGACGTCCGAATCTGCATAAACCCCCATGAAATGGTCGCCGTCCAACCCCTTAGGAGACGTGACCCGTCCGCCATGAATTGCAACTTTGTCGGAATGTGTCAATGCGGGGATCTTTAAAGGTACAACATCGTTTCATACATATGCAAATTATATTTTCATAGCTGGAAATCGGAATTCATAACTTGTAGGCCGAAAGGTACTTCGTTGTCCATCACTCCAGGACTCCTAGCTGTATCTTTCATATACTCTCTGTCTCTCTGTTATTAAATATGTGCTTGCTGTGGTTGTAGTTGAATGGCTGATAACACGACGCTATGGTTGTTTCTCCTAGTACTTCACTACAGGTTACCCAGACCCAGACTCTGTAACACCTTCAACCAGTACATGAGAGTCAGTGGGGAAGTCTGATGGGCTGAGGAGTATTTTCATGAAACTAAAAGCCCACGGATCTCAATAACAGAGTTGTACGTTATTAACAATCCCTTCCTTCCTTTCCTCACTTCGAGAACTGCTACAATCGACTTCGTACGTTGGAAGACCGGTACGCCTATATGTGTACCAAGTTTGACTCGATTCTCTCATTTTCTTCAGTAGACAAATAGGCTTAGTTTGGAAAGTTAGTTAGGTATTACCTCGATATCCTGTCGACTTCATCTGCAAAATGGATGAAATGAGAGCGCGTCAAAACTTTTGGGAGCTCGAAAAACATTACTAGAAAGATATACTTTTCTAAAAGAAGAAATCGAGTGGTAGTGGTTTTGATGGGCGTCTCTATGTCCTTCTCAAAGGACGATTTAAATCAGAGTATCTCGACCGTGACTGTTTAGGAATCAGGAATTCGGAAGTAAGTAATAAAATGTAAATGAGGATAGTCCCCATATCAGTTGAGGTCGTTCGAATGCCTTTTCCTGGCTTATAGCCCACGGTTGTAGCCGTAAGAAGATTGTGGTGTAGACCCCCTCATGTCCAGATAGTCCTCCTTGAGGAATCCAATACGAGATCTCAAACTTGAAAAGTGATACTCCAAGGCCCGGTTTGGCTTCACCTGTAGCCGCTCACCCGCATACCCTCAGTCTCGTCTTTAATTGCACGCGCGATGGAAAATAACGTGCTGGTGATTGATCGATTTTACTAACACGATAGGAATTCGTTTCTAATTACTGCGCCTTATTTTCTGATTTCAAGAGAACGTGTAATAGCTTCCAGTTGTCTAGTTCACCCATCCTATGACTTGGTGGCTAGATCGAAGACGCTAATCGGTACCAATCAATTATTATGGCGCTCATGTTAACCCAGGTTACTGCGAGTATATATAATTTGATGAACTGCCGTGTGTGAATGGTTGTTGGCTAAATAATAGATTAAGTTCAACAAAATCTGTGGGTTGAAGTTGAAAGATCAATTCGTTAATATAATATCTCGCTCGTGCTGCTTACGTGTGTTGTGTGTTTGAAATAATTCGGATAGTTCTTAATGCTCTTTGGTAGTAGTGTACCTACTCAGTGAAGATAAGTCACAGAAAAAGTAATCGTTTCTTGGCTCCATCGGACAATGGGATGCGCAGATCTTCCGTTTTGGTTGGGGGCAGTTATGATATCACAGGATTGAGTGGGGTGGGGCGCTAGCCTGACCCGATCCCCGGAACGTGTGCAACTTTTATGGCCATATCCTTCGTGGGTCATTAAACCTTGTGGGGCATTGGAGGCTGCGTGTGGTCACATTTCTCTCCCATATACTTCTCTCGGATTTTAATCCTGCTCATGAAACGGATTCTATGATATCAAACTTCCACATAGCCTCACCGGTATGTATCCTACGCATGTCCCGGGGCAATTTTGACAACCAAAGAAATCATGTATACAATGAGAGAAAACTCTTTTAGAATTTGAACAACGATGTACGATTATATTCTTGTATTAGCATACATATGTATATGATTTGTAATCATCCATGAGAAGCGTGTGCTCAAGATTCAATTGCGAAAAATTCAAGTGCTCAATATTCAATTGGCTCCTTGATGGGAATATGGCTAAATCTTTGTACCCAATGGTTCTTATACTCATGACGCATATTCGTACAGCTAAGGGAATGCTTTGCAACTATTTGAGATGCTGGAACCAGAATAATATGGATTCTGATCTTGACGTAGTATGAGAAGTGTGCATATAATCAAGATGCAACTATCTAGTGCTGACTCCTCTTGTCAGAAATAAGGTGGCAATATTTTCAGAGGAGTCAAGGTTTCAATAATGACAACTCTAGCAGCCCAGCAGCAATTAGCATTTCTAAACTAAACCATGCTAGTATAATTTTCGTATCTTTCTTTGAAATTTGAAAAATTGTTCTTATTGTCAGCGATTGTCGAAAAAGATTAGGTACTTACTTTTGGTAAAATTGTAAATTTGGTGTTGAATTACAGGTGCGAAATCTCCGTTCATTGTTCTCATTCAGACCGGATGAACTGATTGCGTTGGTTTACCACTGAATGTTTCTCTTGACCTTCTAACATCAACATCTCCAGATTGGGCTTATGCTTCAAACTAATCCCCAAATGTACAGTTTGTCTTCCTACTGCGGAGTACTTTTTAGTAGGTATTCAACACCAGATGAATTGCACTTCCACATTTTGATTACTTAGTTGGTAAAGACTCTTTTAACGTGGAATCAATTTATTTCAATTCCTTGTCCATCCATCACATTTGGCAACCATGTGCAACAACGTGGGTGTGTGATATTCTTTGCAATCGCAAATGTTGTGTCTTCTGATGGTTCTGGTTCTCGCCCACATGCCCAGCCTTCGTATTGTCTGCTTTATAGGCCGGCAGAGTGCGGCAATGCTTTGGAAAGCAAAGAAGGGCGATGGGGTTCTGGTTTTACAGCTTTCATATTTTCGTTTCTATCGTCGGTGTCTCGCAGAATCTGCGAACGACGAAGAATCTGTGTTCAATACCAAAGGATTGTTTCCAATTTTGGTTTCGTGTTCTTTTTCTCACTTCGTTCAAAGTAGCTCTCAAACCGAGTCCGTTACCTCTGTTACCGTGTCGAAGCACCATAGAAGAAGCACCTGCGAATTCTATATTTCTTGTAGTTGCTCACGTGTGCCGAAGTGGATGGGTAAACCAGCTGCCCATACAGCGCAGTTTTCGCCTTCCCCAAGCTTCAAGAAATGTGTGGCGAATGAGGTACGTCGATTTTTACGGTTCGCCTACGAGTCGATTATCATGTCGGCTCAGCTCAGAGATGATGCAGGACTGTCGATGCAGACTTGACCCTCCCTCGATGCCTTAGCTAATTGGAAAATATTTAATATTGGAGAATTGTGCTCCTTTGAGCTTTGAGCAGGTTGGTCGGAATTAGAAGATGAAGAAGGAAGGAAAAAGGTCCCTAGTCGAGGTTCTGTTCCAAGATATGATCATCTGGATAACCCCTTGGATCCCCCATTCAAAGATGAAACTATACTGGGGACTTTATTACTTCCCCCATTTAGGGGCTTTCAATTTAATTTGAGGCAAATGTTCATGTTTAGAATTTCAAAAATGAAGGAGATAGAAGTTAGAATATAATTCTAATTGATAGAATATAATTCTAATTGAAGAAGATTGAATTGATTGGAGAAAATAGGACATTTAAAATGTAGAAACTGGACAGTTGAGCTTGCTTAATTAGCAAGTATTTACTCGCGATCAAATGGCTTATAGATTCCCTCTGGAGATCTCTGGGTAATTCCTTGTGGAATACCCTTAATAAGTGTAGGAAGAATGATGAATCAAATCAGTGCATTCTTCAAACCACGCACTCAGGTTTGGATGCACGGATAAACCCCTCCTTACTGCATAGATTCCCATTTCCCCAAACTTCAAGAAAGGTAGGCTTATGTGACTGTGCCCTTTACAATCAGTGATAAAGAGTTATAAGTTTACCTCAGAGGTGATGCAGGACAGTCGATGCAGTTCTGGCCCCCCTTGGTGCTGTAGCTTTCACGATTTTTGTGTCTAACGATCATTCAAAATTTATTCAAGAAATGACACGGTAAAACTCCTATACCGTCACATGTGGTTCTGGGGGAATCTATTAAACATCGTATATTGCAATGCAATCAGTGTCTAGTGCTACTTCCTGAGATTCCTTGATTTTTTCCAACCTTAATCCATCCCAGGCTTCGGTGCGGTTCTCAAAGACATGGGCTGGTTTCCCTTTTTTTCCAAGTTGGGACGGCTTAGGTTAGCCCGGTTCTTCTAGTACGTAGTAATTGCTCATGATTTGTTCCCGATTGCATCCGCATACCACAAACATATTTTTGCCTCGTAGTAAGTAGCTGTAGTAAAGTTAGGCTTGTTCTCACCTGGCATGTGTTACTAGTTTTTTGTCTCGTTGATGCGGAGAAGACTCCTGATAGCGAAGTCAACCGATAGACATGCATGCGGGTAGTCAAGTTCACTGGGACGTATTCAGTTACGACATGTGCTTCTAATCATTGTACCTATTTCGTAATGCATTTGCTGTTTGAATATCCGTGCTCGGAAACATGGATTTATTGGCTACATCCAGTATTAAAATAATTTTCAAGCTGAGAATTTCAATCCCGGCTTAAACCGGTTTTGAAGAAGAATAGAAATTATGATATTACAGACTTTGAAAATTGTACATCTGAAAGACTTGAAGACCGCGTGGATTCTATAGGATTTCCGAGTCTCTGATGGTACCTTATCTGCTCAGGAAATACCTGCCGAAATTACCGAAATGCCGGAAATTATATTTCGGTAACAAAGCGATGATTGAAGGCTAAAGAAATGAATGAACATTTCGAAAACAACGGGCTGCTCACCTGACACCAAATCCCCCTCGTATGAAAGTATGGAGGAAGCCGTATGTCTCTCCGATGGGGAAACCTCTAGAACCCATTATAACTGTGGAATACTAGACGGATAAGGTTCAGTGCGCTTGTAGGTACAGTCGTACGGCATCCAATGAAAACAAAATCAGTTAATCCAAGTAAGGAACCGTCATGTTCGAGTCATCTCCATGTCAGAGGCAGAAACTCAACACTCGCCCCTGACACTCCCGAGTAATGCCCCCAAAATATTAGGCACGTAGCTATCAATTCTCCAGCGTATTATGTACGTATCATGAACTTACCTAAGGAAATACCCTTTTATTGCAAAAAGGTATAGGTAGTTGTGAATTGGTTTAGTTCCTTCCGTCATTTAGGCCGTTCGTAAGTAGCGCCGTATTTAGACATTCAATGAAACATCACTTAATTTTTACGATAGTTATCTTGGAATATAATATATTATAAATTATGATATATTATTAGAATTATATCACCATGTACATTATTTATTTATAATTTATATTATATAGATACCTAGGTAAACCACTGAATACATAAATAAATTTATTAATCATAGATAATATGCATTATTTACGCAGTATATAGTAATATCTCTAATTCTCATATAATTCATAAAAAATTATATCCGGAATACGGCCAAACAAGGTGAAGCGGTAGGTATTGAATTATGATATCGTTGAAGTTTTCGATGAAGCACTCACAGACCTGTTGCTGAATGCTTTGATTACGAAACTGATTGATTGCTATACTGTGATTTATACTCATTCGAATTCACCAATCCCCATTAATAATCACATGGCGTATGATCACATTTGCTTGGGCATTCTTCTTCGTGAATTCCGGTCACGTTTTGGAAAGTTTTCTTTCAACAGAACCACTGCTTATTCGGGGAGGTTGGAAAACAGCAAAATCCGCATTAATTCAATGCCGCTCTACCGTATGTCGGATATAAATTTATTTTTCAACACATAAATGGGATATGTTTCTATCAGGTAGAGGTCTTACAAAAAATGCTGTCTCTTTCACTGAGCATTCAAAGAATATATTCACATCATCGGAGCCAGTTTATGTGAGTGGGAAGTAGTATGTTGATCTGATGAGGGCCCCATGTTTTGTTACTCGTTTTTTTCTCCTTCTAATATAATAGCCGGATTTGAGATGTTGATGACCGTCACATTTAGTTGAGTATTATTGCATCACACAGTGATGCATTTATGATTAAAATTCTATCAGATTATTATTTATACTATAAAATTTCGATGGAGTTCATTTTTCAATATTGGTTAGTGAATAAGATTCATTCGCTAGTGTTATATTGTTTTGTTCTACAGACCCTCATGATGTAAATACATTTGACGATAACTTGGCGAAATAACATAGAAGTGGGGTTTCTGTAAGACGTTAATCCCGATCGTGCTGACTGGGTAATAAATTTGTTATTAGGTCCACACTCAACATTTTAATTTTTCATGAAAAATCAAGGATTTTATTGGATTTTCAAACTCTACTAGCGCTACTTTCCACAGTGTATGAAAGTGGAAAAAGGTGTTGAGTACTGTTGTAGTCGCTCATACCGTATTTTTTTCTAGATTGGGACGGGGTTCTTGGTACCGATTATACGACTCGCAACATAGCCCCGAACTACTGTACGATTTTGAGCAACTTTGAACTCATGGATGGTCAGTGATGGGCATTCCCACTAGGTACATTCGGATACACGTATCTACTTATTCCGTTCCCACTAAAACCCGAGGTGTTTCACAGCAATGGTGGCTAAGCAATGGTGGATAAGCGTAGCAATGGTGGATAAGGCTAAGCAATGGTGGATAAGCGTAGATCAAAATGCGCGAATTACTACAGAATTAATCAATTAATTTCTGAAATTGTTTGCCACCTCAACGGATTTATCGTGATATTTGATTTTTGTAACATCTTATCAGAGTTCAGAGGAAAACCATTGAGAAGAACTCACAGTATTATGATATTATGGGAAATAGATAGTTCTTTTTCCAAGATAGGTTCCGAGCAAGACACTCAAGTTGTGATAAGAAGGGTCTATAATGGGAACTGGGAAGCAGGGATGTCTGTGATGTAACGAATTGATCAATGGGCGCGAGAGCCACGTAAACAGGTCGTACCTAGTGCTCTAATATAGGGAGACCATCAATTAATTACTAATAGAACGTCTGGTCTAGGCAACAATGAACGATCCGAAGGTAATAGCGTCGACTAGGAGAGCTCGTGGATTAGGAAGATATTATGGGAGTCTGCGATCCTTAGGTACAACTTGTCCACGTGTTGGGACATGAGTTCCGAAATCTATGTGGAATGATCAGCCATCTTCCGAAAACTAATGGTCAAACCAGCTCATTTCCACACTAACCCCCCTCCCCCTGCTTTGTTGATCTACCAGTGGCATCCAAAGCTCGCGAAGAAAGTTTCTTATGTAATCTCCAAAACTTTGTTTTCAGTTTTCGTTTTTAGATACCTTTATGCAATGAATTCAAACCTCGAAGAAGTGGCTCTCGTAATTTGTTAGTTATTGAGGAACGCTAGGTGGAACCGGAGGGAGGTTGAATAGTTTTTCAAACTTTTCTTCGTTAATAATCGATCAATTTCAAATCCGTTTTCGGCATTCCTTCCATTCAATTCTTGAGGTCAGTGTGCTATCCAAATTTTAAATTTGGTAATCAATTTAAAATTTTGAATTCGAAAGTAGCTGCCTTTGTATGAAGGTAGCGCTCGAAAATGGCAGCAAATGATAAATTCCGTAGAATACATGATTTCCCCAGTATTTGATGGCACATTCCTTTGATATGTGACATCAAAAAATCGTGTCAAAAACATTTAACAAAATTATTTTTTCGTCTGAATCGGCTTATACTCGTACATACTCAATGGCAGTGTTGGGCGAAAACGCATGTCATCAACTACTTTTATTTTTCGTTATAAATGAGGCCCTATCACTCAATTCGCATATGCCGTTGGGACTGCCTGAGTCTCTTGAATCTGGTAGAATCATTGGGAATCATCGTTTCCCTTCATTGAAGGATGTATGTTATCGGTAGATGTTTTCTCGATTTTTCCCTTCTCTACTTCGTGATTATACATACCACACGCCCCAATTACATTCTCATATCATTACAGTTCCTTTCATAAATTTCAACGACGCCCAACGTTTCTGATCCGTTCTTTAAAAAAAAAACCTTTTTATCTCGGAACTTGTTCCTATCATCATCTAACTCCGTCACAGCCTCTATTATTCGATTGCTCGATATTCCGTTCCAAAACATCCCACGAGCCCCCCCAGCGCCCCATCAGTCATTGTCTTATCATCGCTCGCCGACCGCTGCAATCATCTTACGTCAAAATTAATGGATCCCGCCTGACTAACAGGGTAGTCTACGGCAGGTCAGTTTAAAAAAATGACCGAGAAAGTTTTTTTTTCTTTTCAAATCGATTGTGAATGATGTCAGTCAAATTCTTTCCATACATCTCCCACTTCCACATTCTATGTCATCCTTGATTCATGCGATACAAGTGTCCATCACAGGGAAGTTTGAGACGTTCTTTGAATCATTTGAATGGGGAACTTGCATAGGTAGGAATTTTTCATTTTTGACCTCAAAACCTGATTCAGCGCCCTTCAAAAACCCCTGGTGCCAATTTTCAGCTTGAAATTTCGGTTGGTTTGCCCAGAAAATGGGTTGAAATGGGTTTGGGGGTGACGTCATTTAGGATCCGCAAAAGGGAGGCCCGCCCAGGCAGGTGGGTGGTCGGTGACGTCAGTTAGGTTCAAATTACAAGACCCATTTTCGGTAACTTTCAATCATCGGATACCCCTCAAATAGCACCTCTATGGAAAGCCCTCATTAAGATCTTTGAAATTACAAAATAACATTGCAAGTTCCCCATTCCAGGACAGTAAGTATCTTCCCAGTACCTACTGAACCATCGTGAGTGTTTCATCAACATGTGTATGTCTTTGTACGAATCGCCCGTAACCAATAAACCAATCTTGTTGCCAATCTTTCCTTCCAGAGCCGTTCTGATCCCAGAATACGTCAGTCGAGGACTGGTTCATATACGAAATAGCCCCTTTTATTGGATCCCATTTAATACCATAATGTACACAGTTTCCCAGAAAAGATGGCAAGGAAAATAAGTTTTAAATTTTCGAGGTTTTTTTCGATGGATCGTTCGATTGTTTTCGATTGATTTTACATTTTTGTTGAACGCATGGGAACTGATCATGGATTTGTTTGTGTACCAACATTTGTATGCTTATAAGTACCTACCGAATTAGGGATTTTGATCGATATATTTTTAGCACTTGAACGGGAATATGGGGAGAATAACTGCCATATCAGTAATAACGTGCGAGTCCAAGCGGGCGGTATTACCTATTATTGTGAACAATAAGGGCGGGAGGGTCACTTTAAGGACGAGATTCACCCTCAAGTAGGGTACCCAATGTGGAGGTAACCCCCGCCTGTATCCTTCTGACCCCCTTTACTCTCTAAAACTTCTTGTTTCGGACAATGGCCTCTCCCGAGATGCACCTTCGCCTGTAAGTGACAAGAATTCATATTGATATTTCTCCCAAGAGGGATAACTCAGCTCCCCTCAACTCTATTGTACCTGCCGAGAATGAAGTAATACTCCACTCCACAGCACAATGACAGTTTTACCTTCCGAAATTCTGCCTCGTCATTGACGTTCTGTATTTTTTCCTCATTGATTTTTTTTCTTCAGTGATATAATTTGTGATATTTCTTTTGTGATATAGTTTTTCCTCAACATTCCAGTATCTTTCCAAGATTGAATTACACTGATAATAGGAAAAAAGAAAAATGTTGCAGAAAATTGAATAAAAAAATGATTACAACAATATTGATTGTCTAAAAATGACAGTATATGTGTACGGAGGAAGTTGGTTGTAACTCATTCAAACGGCTAAAAGTGATACCTCACGCATTTTCTAACGGCAAACGATTGTTTCGGCTGATCAACGCCCATCATTTCGCAGGTTCTACAGCATATTTTCTAAAGCAAAGAAACCATTTCGGAAAAACGGCTATTTCCGTATGTTTTAACGTTTGTTTTGACCCTAGCGATATTTTCCTGGAAAAGAGGGGTATAGAAATTACTCTACTATATGAAAGAGCCTATGAATTTCATCAAAATCCTTAGGATAGGATTTGGGCAGAATAGTACACTTCGTGCCTCTCCAAGGTTCAAGTTTGACAAAACTTTCCTCCCCTCAATTCAGTTTTTTATCCATGAAATGAAAACCGCTTGTACTAGACACCTGGAATTGGCCTCATTTCATGGTATATGTTGTTGTCTTGACGTTTTGCTCCCACCACTTTTTCGCTATTTCGTTTTAGAATATACTGAGTGTCCCACGAGAAACTTATTTAAATGGTGGGTAACTTCACATGATTTTTTATGTAGGTCTCAAACCCGAAATCGAAATGCCATTAGAATATATAAAAAGTTGAGATTTGTTTTTCCTCCGCGGAACCAGATTTGTCGCATACTGTGCACTCAAAACTATTTAAATATCTTCATGAAATTTTGATTTTGGGTTTGAGATTTACGTAAAAAATCATGCGGAGTTACCACTTGATAAGGAAGGGGCGGGCGGGGTGGACAAAATTGAACTTATATTAAAATCACCCTAGTTTACCTAATATCCTCCAGTAATGAAGGTAAAATTTGTGATCATACAAGCAGAAAATGTCTACTCCCTTCACAAACAGCTGTTTATTATTACAAAAGAAAGATGAAACAAGAGAGAGAGAGAGACAGAGAAAAATAAATTAGGTAGATGTGTTAAGGAGTGGCTACGTTACATGTATAATTTCACCATGAAACTGTGGTAATTACTCGAGTTATATAGCGACAGAAAGCCCACGGCTGCCCTGTTTCACAAACAGGTCAAGCTTTACGAGGACTCCACAAGCTTTTAAAATATTTGTTCTTAACTTCGCACGGCTGTTAGGTAAAATGCACTAAATTTCGTCTGCGTCAATTTTATTCAAGAGAAAGAAAATTATTGACGGGATCACTTCACGACACACGCCGAATTTCCCTTTCAAACAATTCATCAGCTGTGTTGCCTGCGCCCTCGCGTGCACTTTGAATTCCCGAACTACGAGAAGGAGACTTCTAATAGCTTCATCCTTCGTGAGCATTCAGGATGTCCGTTTCTAGTTGATTATGATGATTCGGACGATTTTTTTCATCCGTTTTTTCGCTCCCCCATTTATTTTTCCTTCCTTTTCCGTTTATACAAGTTTTTTCTTTCGCTCTTTCAGCCTTGTTAGGTACACGAACTGTGGAAGAAGTAACCGCAACGTAATTAATCGGAAAACGCCTGAGGTGCCTTAACATGCGCGTTACATCATTCCTTGGCTTATTTCTGAGTTCTTTGAATTCTTAAGACCGCATTATGCATTAAAAAGGTTGAGTTGTTTCGCCATTTACTTGTGTGGGATAAAATTGTTTTCTTGCCATTCAGTTTTTTGTGCTTATGTTTCTCGTTAGTCCAATCTGTTAACTAAGTCTCTACTTTAGTTCCGTCAATTACTTTATATTTGTATTTGTATTTGGGGCGTTCACTACTGACAGTCACACGTTTCACATGACTAAATTAAATACACATAAATACACTTGTTTTTTGAAGATACATATTATTTCTTTAGGAGCCAGGGAACTGATGTGATTCGTTTTTCTCATATTCTTCAACGGAGTTTGATGGGGTTGGCGACATTCTGCTTGTTTTTCGATTCTCTTGGGGTATTAGCTATGTTTAATTCTAATTTTGTAATTTTAAAAATTGCACGTCCTTTTTAAATTCAAATTGGCATAACGGCACCTCATCCCGCTATTTGGAGGAAATTTTGGGCTCACTCCCCCTTAAGGATAATTACGTGGCCATCGCAGGGCTGTAGGACCTAATATATTTATAAAAATGCTGCAAATTATTACTCAACGGTTTATTGTTTTCTGTATAGATCGTGCATCTGCAAAGATCCTATGATTGCATCGTGAGGACCAACGTGGTCCTTTGTGGTAGTTTTGGATTGCAACTACCTATCTACCTTAATCTTTTCTTACCTTTCTTGGGCACAATGAGAACCTACTTGTGACATACGGAAATTCAGTCTCTAAGGAAGCTAAACAAGAAACTTGGTTCGATGAAATCGCAAAACATTTGCATATGATATTTGAGTGGAGATTGGCCTACTCGGAGATTTGCGATTCACACTCGTGTTTCTGCTCTTTTTTCCGTTCAATCCTCGAGTCCTTGAAGGGAGCGAACGGTTGGTCCTAAAATGCTCCGTGAGGTCTCATTCGACGCTAATAATTGTGTTCTATTCGAAATCGATGGAAAAAATATACATTCCTATTTGATGTTTTCGAAACAAAATAATGAACCGAAATTCAGTACCGTAAGATGGGGCGAGAAGAGCCCAGTGGGGTGAATGTGGTACAGTTCGGCGCGCGCTACTTTGAATGCCATCTGGCGGTAGGTTCCGCAATTTCACGGTTGCCCTTGGTCCTTAATGAGTAGTACTATAGTAC
>JAEMON010000001.1:54211467-54223407 GCA_030264115.1 Lygus lineolaris
CCCACTTTACGGTAGGTGTTTGCAACACTTGAAGGGGTAAGTGGTTGAGAACTGACTATAGAGCTGAGAGGAAGACGTTGGTGGCCGAAGAGTGGTTAATGGATGAGAAGCTGGTAATTCTAAATGGTTGTTGGATGGTTGTGGAGTTTTTATGTCTGGTTGTTTTCTCTCTCATCTCTGTGTTGACCGTTCTAACCTGGATCGAAAACATTAGGACTGCCATGCCGCCGAAGAATGTTCCTAAAAAATGGTTGTTTACCAAATCATGTATTCTTGGTTTGTTGGGATTCAGCCAAGTAGGAACACCTCCTTTTTTAAACATTTGTTGGGTGAACCTTTCTTGCCCGACGGGACCCATCACCAGCGCACAGTGCAGCGCATCCATCTTCAGTACAGTTCAAAAGGGAAAAAGCCATTCTTCAGAACGTTGTCGAGGAGAAACTACGCAAAGCATGCAAAACTGGGTGCTAAACAGATTGGTTATCTTTCAGCGCTTTGCCCTCTTTCGCACCCAGCCTTGTCTGCTTTGCGTATAGTTATTCCATAAAATTCTCCAGAATGGCTTTCCTCTCTGAACTGCGCTGCACGACAGTCTGTGTGCTGAAGATGGGCCCCATCGGACCAGAAAGGTTTGCCCAATGAAGAAGTTTCAAAAGAAAGTTTCCCTCTCGGCTGAATCTCCACACAGCATTAAGCAATGCAACCCGACTAAACAATTTACCAAATCAACGGCCTACATTGATTCCGCGATTAATTATCTTACGTCATTCGCATAACGTTTCTCCTATTTACCATCCGAGTTAAATCCTAGTGAACTAAAAGACAAATCACGTTAAACATCTTGAAGTTGTGTTCACATTCAACTGGCGCGTGAGAAAATCGCGGTTAATCTTCATGAAGTCGGGAAGGCTAAGTGCGAAGGTTGAAAATTAATTTCTCGCCTGGGGAATATCGCAGCCAACCCTGAGGGATCGAGGGGAGCGGGATCGTTTAAAAATTCATCCGATGGAAAGGGGCCAGGATGACGGGGCAGAGAGTGGGAGGAATGGATGATTTAGGTATGTAATTGGTCCGATGGGAGACAGACAGACAGACGGAGACGGCGAGTGGAGGGGGCACAATAACATTAGGTGGCAATACATTAGAGTGCCGTGCACGTAGACCCCCCCCCCCCCCCCCCCCCCCCCCCCAGCCACCAGCCCTTGCGCACAACTACAGGCGCGTTCACGCACAACAACGCGCACACCGACGGAGGGGCCTCTATCAAATAGATTAGGCCGGTATAACTCACCGAAACAAGGCTCGCACGCACTCATGAATGTTTCACTAATAACAACATCTAAAGCCTTGGCCTTCACACAACGCAAGTTGAAACTCAACAAGGGTACCAACACCAGGCCATTCCAACTACCGCTCCCTCACATCATCATCTGAATTGGTTGAACCAGAAATTAGAGGACGTACTATGATCTCAATAGATCAAATACCTGAAAAAAATTAATTTTGTCGTGGATGGATTAACACTGTCTTTATTACTTTCCTTACTTCACTAGAAGAACAAAGGTTAAGTACCTATTGTTATCGGCCTGAAAAACAAGTTCTGGGGCAACCATGGTGTGAGTATTATACTCAATCTGAAACCATAGTACCTAGATTTCGGACAGTATGAATTATGTTGGATGTTTGAATTGATTGATGGATGGAGGTATGTTAGCAACTCGTGTCTCGATTGACATATTAAATTTCGTGATAAAATTCCAATTTTGAGGCTTGATTTCTAATTACAAACTTACTCCTGGAGAAATTTCAGCTTTGGAGATCAATGATATCAGGGGTTGCTGACACACAAACCGATCAACAGAAAGGTGTCAATCCAAATTATTTCGTAAAAGTCTATAATGAACAATCCAAGTAGAAATTATGATTTTGAAAAGAAAAAATAATAACTCGAAAATATCGAAAATAATAAAATATTTTATGCCTCTTGAAAATGTTAACAAGGCTAGGGGGGGGTTCGTGTGGTTAGGTAACTTGGTAGACTCCGAAGCAACAATTCCTAATTTTTAAACCGCGTTATTTTTTCGAATGGCCGCATTACATCCCTCTCAGCCTTCAAGTGCGGTTTGAAAATTAAAGCTGAAGAAGACCAGTGATATTCTTCTGTCTCCCACGCCGCATCTGTCGCGTTTCTTTCCGTTCTTCTAACGAGAAATAAAACTGACTGATCCGTAGTTACGTTGATGACCCCGAAGTTCAGTTCAGTTCACCATACGGTCGACGTCTTCCCTTCCTCCGACAGCGTTAAAAAAGTCCTTCACTTTCTCCCTATTGTCCCGAGAAACTGCTCTAAATCACCCACTTGGAACGTAATCATAGTGTTTAGGCCTGCGCACGCGCCTCATACCTCGCACCTTCACCTTCCCATCACCTCGGCCCACCCGCTCGACACCCCCGAACCCTCGCAACGATTAATCTCATATTATCATCCCCTCACGTCAATTTTCCAATTTCTCCTGCCTCATGTCAATACCCCGGACATATTTATTGGCTCTAAGCTCCGGCCTTTTCCATCATATTTTTCTCGAGTGGTAAATTTTCAATCTTTATTAAATAATTGACTTCCTTTTAGGGTTCACTCCTAAATATATGGCGCATGTCACCTTCAAACGGAAACCTGTAATCCCTTTTTCATTTAATGATTTTGTGACGAGGTGTCTTGGGGTTTTAGATCCATTCGGCCTACCATTATTATGAGCACTCCATTCCCATCATTCTCTAACTATTCATCACCGACGTTTTTAGGTACATTAAATCCAATTTCTTCCATCGACAGACTTCAATTATGTATTTACTACCTGAGAGATAATCCAAGGGTAGCCTGTAGCCCTCATTTTTGGTGGGTAAGCCATTCAGTATTTTCAAGACTATTTCTCTCAGTTGCTATTCGATTAAGTTTTTTTTCCAGATGTTTGAAACTTTTCTACTCGTAAGTACTAGAGTAGGTCCAGGCGCATTCCAGTGTAGCTTGATTGGTAAGATTTTAGTTATACATATTGTTAATTAGCTACCTATAGCTATAAGACCAGTGAGGTAAACCATCCTTACCACAACCTACTTAATCTGAACCAGTTTTTCAACAAACTACCTGTATGTATTAAAAAACTACTATAATTCTACTAGAACCTAACAACCTACCTTTCCAAGACCTGCTCCCATGCAAAGGTACTATACCTAGCAGTGGCAAGGAAGGTGGAGAAACTAAAAAACAAAATAGCTAAGGTAGCAAAATATATAAGACAGTACAGATAGCTAACAATATAACTAAAATCTTACCGATCATGCTACCCTGGAATGCACCTGGACATACTTCAGTAGTTATGCTCCCTAAATAGATTAACTTACAACCATAACATTTATATCACTGATAAATTACGCACTCACCATATACATTTGCTGCAAACCTTCGATGTATTTCATTTATTTATTTTAATTACCTATATTCCTCGTAGCTCTGATGAGGCCCAACTGGATGAAAGCGCTCAGCTGCAGACAATTGGTCAATAAAGTCAACCACCAAGAAAAGAGCCTTTTTTCACTTCTCCCCTCAAAAAACACCCAACTTACAATAGATGGGCAAATGCAATCAGCCAAAGTGAAAATGGTGGGAAAATTATACAATTATGTTTTACCTACAAATGTTTCAACATTTTGACCACTGAATTGTGGTTTAAATATGTTATATCACCTAAACGAGTGGGTTTGGAATTTGTTGAATATTTTTTCGTTAATTTGATCTTGTTAGATCTAAGTTTGGTGCACAACAGATGACGATATACTGATAACAGGTAAAAACCCTACATGAATGCTCAAAATTATGTATGAAGCTATCCTTTATCAGCAATAGTATTCACCTGAGTACTGATTGTGCCTGTTGATTGCTTCTTGACTTAAAGGTTAGAAGTATTTGAAAAAGGTTGATGCCATGACGAGATTTGACGCAATAATTATATTCCCATCTGTAGATGATTTTTCCAGCCAGAATACTAGTTTACTCAGGAAATCAAGTATATATAGCTATAAATTAACCCACGTCTGACAGTAAACGAGAACCGAGCACATAAGATTGCAAGATGACATAATATGTATGGAAGGAGTCGATCTGGGATTAGAGCGAAGTTTCCGCGTAATGTCTCCCATCTTCAACTCGAATAACATGTCTTTAATGATCCGGACTCTATTTGGGGCAGAAGTTAACGATCCACTAAAGAATATTTTTTGAAAAGGCAAGAACGGGATGAAGACAGGGCGGGGGGTCCTATGGTCTCTGGTGGCCTGCTTTGAGATTTTTTCTCGATTTTTTCCCTTCTTTCCCGAAGGTGACCCCAGACCCGTTGTGTTCGCGTGAGCAGGCGTCGTAAAAAGGGAAGAACTTGGTGCTATGAGGGGGTAAAGCCGAGGATAATTATCTTAAGGACATTCGGCGGCAGCCATAAAAATACGGACACCCTCCGCCGAGACACTTGATGATGAAATGCGGAGATATCCCACCGGGCGGGTTTAATATTCCGCCAGGCTCTGGTTTTTCAAGTCCGAGGGAGATGCTTGTATGATGCGTTATCTTGGCTTTTGAGCCTTATAGATCCACTTTCAGTTTTATCATCATGCAATATTGCATATCTTGGAACCTCTAACGATATAGCTATAACTATGAAGCCTGATCTTATAATGAATGGGGAAGATGAATGTGGGTCGTGGTACTTCAGCGCGAATCGTTCTTTAGCCTACCTTAGCATATAGAATCTCGACCTAATTGTACAAACTATATGACAGGATCGTCTATGTTCTTCACCTACTACGGTGCTAAAACGTGCGGAACTCAGGAGTCACCATCAAAACGAGCCAGCGTATCATATTTGACATTCTATAGATTCTTATGTTCACCAAATATGTTTTGAGTGTTTTTGGACATTCCGCCTTACAGTTTATATACCTATGTAGGCACCTTCTCAGCAAGGAAAGGATGCATTTGGTTAAATATAGGGTGGCCCACGGCAACCTTGACATTGAAAAAACAGTGTAAATAAGTTCATTTTCATTTGTAAACAAAAGTTAAGAAATGTACATGTTCAGGAGGATATGCCATCATTGTTAGGTAGCAAAAATAATGGCTGGTAGGACAGTCTTCTCTGATGCCAACTTCCAATCTCTCAAGAAAGCTTGTCCACACACTCCCCAATGTCTCCTCGGTGATCATTTCCACTTCTCTCTGAATCGCAGCTTACCACTCAGCTTTACCACATTCCTTTCAACCAACTGGTTTCAATGCAATTTCACCCCCTTGCAAGTGATAACGAACGAACGGCGCACTCGATAAGGCGCACTCGATAAGGTCATATACACCTAGTATCCATTCCCTAAGTATCTTTCGCAACGGTCATGTAATCAAAACTACCGAAATTGAGCAAACATCACCTACATAGGTAAGCATTTCTAAATTTCTTCGTTTTACTAACATTTCGAAAAAGCATAATTAGTGTCATCTCATCTCACTCCCATCTTTGAAATAAAAAAATGCGCGGGTACCTCTCATTGTTATGCGAAGAAAATATTTGATACCTACTAATTTAACCCACTCGGACGGGCCTTCTAAACCGGGCTGAAAATGGAAAAAATAAGACGTATCTTTCGCGCCATCCTTCATGTTGACGGACGCGTTGATCGCCGTGGCACCAGAGGCCTCGCGTTAGCAGTTACACATAAATCTCCACAAACACTCGCAAGGGAAGCCGGATTTAAAATAAAAGGGGGGCCCCTATAAATCTGATAATGAAGCTAAGAGACGGAGGATGGTTTAGTGTATATTCGTGTAAGAACGTAGTGGAGCAGGGAGGGGGGGAGGGTTGTAACCAGGGGCGTATTTATAGTTTGTGGTCTCCGCCACGCCATACACCTCTTCCCCTTCTGGTTCTCTCGTCAGTAGCTACTTTTGGGGAAGTTTCTAAAATAAACAGGGGTGTCCCGACATGTGCCTTCAGAGGCTCCCAGAGTTTATGCTAGGAGGCAGACGAGGAGGCCGCAAATGTAAACAGAGAGCTTTCCTCAGGCGGGACACCAGAGGTTGGATGCCGAGGGCCGTCGCGAGTCATTGACACTTGCTCTTATGTGTCTTAATGCGCCTCCTGACTCACGTTTCTTCTCATAAGCAATGTTTGTCTGGTCACTTGGTGCTTGTAAGGACAACTTGCACAAGTTTTATATATATATATATATATATATATATACTTTACTTCTTTTCTTCAATAGGGTGTGCGCATAGGTCGTAAATTCTCATTTTTGACCTCAAATTCGGGTTCAGCGCTCTCAAAAACACCTGTAAGCCATTTTTTAACTGAAAATTCCGTCTGGTATAAAAGAACTGGAAAGAGGCGCGTGACGTCAGAATTTCCTGGGCACTGAGCCCCCCCCCCCCCAGGCGGAAGAGGGGTCCGTGACGTCATCTATATTAACTTCAAGATCCTTGTATGCTAATAGGATACCCTTCATGTTACACCTTTTCGGAAAGTGCGGGTTCATTACAAACATGATCATGACTGTGAGTCCTTTAAATTAAGTCAGATAAAAAAGATATTCTGTTTGGATCACAGTAATACGTGTTTAGTGTAGGTAAATGTAGAAATAATACGGACGGGACTCTCCCGGTGGAAGACACTTCTCGATATTGATGGGAAAGTGGATGGAACAACTTGCAGGTGTAAGCAGCCCACAATACATTATAAACATGTACAACACACAACAATACGTGATGCAACTTCACCAACGCACTGTTACCCTAATACTTCATCTTGGACAACTATTTACTTTTAATTTATATAGAGAGAAAGAAGGTATGAATGTCTCTAGACGTTGGACGGTTTTTGGTGATAAGTCAATTTTGACACTACAAGGAAAACTGACAAACATGCCGAAAGAATAACTGGCGTACTTTAATTCATTTGTCAGGTATATAAACTTACGATTTTACCTTACTGTAGTATCTTCAACGATCTTATAAGCTCTTGAGGCACTTGCTCTGAACTAACCCATGTTTGTAATTAGACCACTTTGCCTACTCCTCTTTTTCATCAATGAAAAAGGTTTAGATAACAGCATACTCCAGCTCTATAGAAGCACCCTAGAATTATAATTGTTCTTGTCCAAATTTAGTTAAATCATGGGTCGCATGAAAAATGTAGACTATGAAAGTTCCTAGTCAAGCGTTACAGATGCTCCCTTGTATGAATAATGTTGCGTGTCGTTCTCTACAGTGTGTGTGTGTATGTGTGTGTGTTGAGGTAGAGAAAGAAGGACGGACTCAGCGCGGGATGATGGGGCGCGGTGGAGGGAGCGAACTGGCTTCGCCTAATGAGGCGACTCGAATCTCTACAGATCCATTTATCTTTTGTGTCACTGTCCCTGACAGAGGCCTAATGGAAACTGACATAGCAGTGACGTCATGCGATTGCTACTCCCTCCCCCAAGTGCCCCTCCACTCACTCCCGCTTTTTGCAGACCTGTCAAAATTGCTTTTCGCCTAATGCTATAACATTAGACGTTTAAGGGTCACTAATAACTGACAGAGCGGTTCTGGGCCCTTGACGCCTGCCCTACCATCAGACCCTCCATCTTGCGTTATTGTTTATTTAAATATTATAACGTAAAGACTGGGAGTTGATTATAGAAGACTTGAAGGTTAATGGCCGTATGACGCCCTCATCCAGAAGAAATAAAATATATTATTAGTACCTAATGCATACATTTCAGGGGATTTATATCTCGTTCTTTCTTCGCCAGATGACTGTTTTCCGCTCCCAACTAAGATCAAAAACGTAAGGACGTCCCTCACTACTGCATGACGTTCTTGAAAGCAAAGACAATTTTACCAAAGTTAACGGACAAATTTCAATTTCTGTCTCGCGTCTATTCTCAAGCACAACAGCCAACCAAACCTCGCCAAAAAGCCTAGAGCGACAGTGATGCCAATCCGAAACCATGAGTATCGGTGCGTACTTTTCTGTACTACTGTTTTATGTTCGTGTTTATATCCTGTACAGTGAGAAAAAACATCCAATAGGAAGGTATATTCTTAATCGATTTTCGATTGTTTCAAATTTTTAGAATCGAACGCGACCAACCGGAGCAGGTCAACGGCATGTTCGTACCAGGTGCGGCGGGGAGTGTATTTTGGTTACCATGGAGTAATCGTCGGCAATCCGGGGAAATGTATGTAAACCCGTGTGGCCACACGTCTACATAAGCCCAACCGTTCGCTCCAAACAGCAAAAAGCATTTTTTTCCAGCATGGAAAAAGAGCAGAAACACGAGTGTGAATCTCAAATTTCTGAGTAGGCCAAATCCCCTTTCAAAGATCAGCTGATCAAATTCAACTTTGTTTTCACCGAATCTTGTTTCAAGTTTACTTTTATAAGCTTCGTTAGTTTCTGAATTTCGTCACGAATGAGACCTTCAACTCTAGGATGGTAAAAATTACCTACGGGTAGGTACCGATTAAGCACAATAAATGACTGTGACTCGTCACATTACGGTAGACTTTCTATAATCATTGATAATTACAGGTACGTAAGCCATTGCCTATATACAGAAAAATAATAAACCGTTTTGTAATTATTTTCATCGTTTTTTAACTACTTGGTGTGGTACTGACGTGCATATTCAAGAGTACTAACCCACTGTCTCAAGATCATTTGGATATGTATACAACGTATTAAAATAAGCGATTCATCTAAGACACGTCGCTCGTGCTGATCGGCAGCGATTGTTGATCTTGATGGAGCGTCCGCGTCTTGTCTTCTACTGGGAGCCGTCTACAAGTGGCCGCTGAAAGAAGCCGCTTCGCAAAAGGCAAGCGTCTTTCCTTTTTGCCACGTCAGAAAAACAGAAAAAGGATATGGCATGGAATACAGAGTTGCTAGTAACAGTAGGTACCGCACTCGGGTATTCATAGCAGAACTCAGATTGTCTGTTCGACGAGTTGATGATATTCTTATGACCGTATTATTTATACTTATCCCATCCGCAATGAAATCATGCGTCCCGAAGAGAGTATCGAGCAAATGTCTAGGATTAACTTTGTTGTCATGTAGTTATGAATCGTGTCCTGGATGTGAACTTAATTTCTTGTCGAATGTAATTACAGTGTCGACGACTGGAAGAGTAGAGCATCCCTGAACATCAGTTCACGCTTGCTCATTATACTGAAATTTCTATAGGGAACCATCTTGAAGCAAGTTTTGGCAGCCTTCCAAATTTGAGCGTAATCTGCCCATTACGTCGTATGAAGTCGGGGTTGGGGAAAATCCACGTTTGGACAGACCCTGTCATTATGGTCCGGCGGAATTTATCGGGGACCAATATCCTTTTCATCATTCGAACGAACGGATTCTAGTTGAGCGGGACAAGGAATTGTCCGCTGACGGTCAAACACGGAACCGAATATGTTCAAGAAGTTTTGAAAGTCAAAATGCAAGTATAAGTTTTAATTCTGGAGGACAAACATTTTGTTGACCTCTTGCCTGAACAAAAGGCTAATTGTTAAGAAGAATATTCTACTGCTGAAGAAAGTGATATAACGTATCCTCCTTCATCCCCCCTCCCACCAGAGAGACGCTATTTGGAACAATGTCTTCACTGGAGAAAATTTGGTGTACTTATGACAATATGAAGCAGCGCAATTTCTAGCACAAAACAGATTTCGAGTCGGACCGCCACCCTACTACCATACTTCCCTAGTCAATTTAATCATACGATCTCTCGACTTGACTGATTGCAGTCTTTTTAGAACTGTAGTTTTGCGACTACTTGAATCCAAGAGTGCTGGCCTTAGAATAGTACTTACCTTAGTAGTATGATTCCCTCACTATACATATACATACATCCACATTATACACATTACATAATACTTAACAGGTAGTAAGATCAAACTACAAAATCTAGATATTTTGTCACGCATTGCACACATGAATAAGTAGATAATTTGGCTGAAACGTATGTGTTCTGATGAAGAACCTATCGTGAATGCGTGTTTCATGCGGACTAGTCTTGCCGAAATCCATGAAAATGTACGTTTTCTCGAGCTTTTGTAGACGGGATCCGTCGGACTGACATTGGAAGAGGCCGTGTTTTCCTCTGGTGCCCGCGCGCCCCTAACGGAGCCCGAAGATGACTTTCTAATGGCTTGACAAAGACTAATGAACCCAGATAAGGCCAGCAGCGCCGTCAATGGGTCAATCTAGTCGTGTTGTTGAATCTCCCCCACCCCCACCTCCTGGAATAATAAAGTGTGATGTAATGCGTCAGCTATGGAAGAGGAATCCACTGAAGCTCTGAATCCAACTCTCATCCGTACTGGGCAACATGATATATTCATGAGCAACGGCCACTAGCTCTACGTATAAAACATTCATAAATACATAGGTATGTTCTCAGCGTTCACTGATTTCGAATTATGCATTTGTTCATCCTCTTTTCCTCTGTTCATGCATTTGTTCATCGTCTCACGTTGATAAATCAAGTCGAAATTTTGTAAGTTATTTTATTTCAGAAATTTTCAAAAAAATTTTGGACGAACTCCATTTTCTCGTGTGTATACAGGTATTTGTTAAGTTCTGTCATTAATACATATGAATTTCGCAAACTAAGATAAATTTTGTTTGTATAATATTACAATACCTAGGACTCGGACAACTAGTTTGGGAATTTGTACCGGTTCCGTTTCGATTGATATCCCCGAAAGGTAAAATCAATTACTATAATTTCCAGATTCTACATTAGAATCCAGCTGATGTTTATTTAGCTTAGGCTATGCCTTATATGATTGTATCATATTTTAGGAATCTAATGTATTAATTGACGTTATGGAAAAAACCGTTGCTAATACTATCTGACTTATTTTATAAACAGCCCCAACTAAGCTTCACCCCTTCTTTAAAATCTATTAGATTAAACCTGATATTCGAATATCGTACTTAGCAATATAAAACATGCATACTCTGCCTTCATCTCATTTCACCAAGTTTAGGTATTATTATTAATTCATAATCGTATTTAAAATTCAAAAAATGACAACTAAATTTACAAACAATCTACTTTTGAACTATTTTATCTAAAGTTCCAGTTCCAGAGTGATATACTACTCCCTTGAGTGGGTGATAGGTACCATGCAAATAAAATTACTGCTGTGGTGCATTAACACATCATTATACATTCAGGTCCCTGAGAAGGTCTTAGTAGCGTAAGCGGTCGGGCGAATATTATGAAACCAAATAGGTAATATTCGTACACCTCACGTATTTCAATCTATGAATCAATCTTGGTCAATCTATGAATTTCTTGTGACTAATGCACATGCGAAGGTCTTTATGTAATATGTACCTATGGCAGTTACAATCAAACGTTCGAGGTCAATGGTTACAGTCGTTCAGCAGTACCCTAGTATTGATGAACGAATCTAAAAAAAAACAATCCCTTTCTAGCACAATCTTTTATAACAATGTTGATAGATTACACCCTCCCCCAAAGGAAAAAATATTATTATAATAATAACAAATAAATCAATAAAGTCGCTTCTCAACGCGGATCTGATACTGATTCTGGGGGTCTTCGAGGGTTCTGATCTGAATCCTAGGGCCGTTCGTTCTTACGTAGGTATACATCGAGGCTTTGAGCGCCTGAATTTTCAAAAAAAAAACTACATTTCATATTTAATTTTTTTTTTTTTGTCGAAAGGTGCTAGTCTTAAAGGAAATTTAATGCTGAACACGCTTATATCCCACATGATGGGTAGGAATTTTTCTTTCTATGTTTTTTCCAAAGAAATAGAAAAAAGTTCCATTCACGCAGCATGAGTTGGTGACCGAATTTTCATAGAATAATTTTAACCGATTT